>OY720452.1:53096041-53311041 GCA_963082715.1 Harpalus rubripes
GGTCTACCTCAAGTCTAACTTGGACCGGCGCAAACAGTTATTCATAGAGGCAGTTTAGCGCTGGTACAGGTTTAAACCTAGACTAAAATTTAGACCTGCTCGCACCCTAGTTTATCGCGAGTCTAACTAAGTTGACAGCAGTAGTATGACAATATAATTTGTGTGTTTATTGTAAATTATTATTTAATATATGGTAAATAATATAAATATTTTCAAAATTCATATTAGGTAATGTTTTAATATTACTGTGTCATGAATACACATATTAATCATATTATATTATTTCATTTTTAGGAAGTTCATAACAGATTAATGGTTTTGATCATGTTAATGATATAGAAGATATTAGGAACATAGGTGAAGAAACCAAAGTGTTTATCATACCTATTCATTTAGAAATTAAATTATATCGAATAGAAAAAATTTTTAAGGTTAGTTATAAGGAAATGTTCAGTTGTTCATTTTATAAAAACTAAAAAGTGATTTAAATTTGCATATTTAAGAAAGAAAATCTGCAGAATTTAAATGATAGAATAAAACCATTATTAGAAAATGTAGCTAACAATTAAGAGTGACCAGTTTCAGTCAATGTGAAAGTTTTGAGCACTGTACGGTATAAGATATCTTTGTAAAAGGAATTATTAAAGTAAATCTGACAATAAATAGTTTATAAATAAAATATATGTAACAAATATTTCCTTGCAAATCTAGATATACTAAAATCATCAAAGTGTGTTACCGCAATTAAGAAACAACTTATGGATAATAATTAATTGTATGTATTTCGTAGTTAAAAGCTAATAAAAAGTTCCCAATGAAGTTTTAGTTATAAGAAATCAGTGCAGTCAACATCAGCTATGATAAAAAATTTAAAATTGTATTCACTACGCATGAGCAGAACAATGTATGATCATAGCCGACTAGATAGAATGGTTTAAGATCGATTTACTTAGATCAGGTTTAAACCAGGTCTAAATATGACTATGAATAACCAGTTTTAGACCTGGTTTAGACCAGGACTACGTAGACCTGGTTTAAAACTAGTTCATCTGCTTCACTATGAATACGGCTGTATCTGCAATCACAAAACTTGGGAATAAATGATGTATTTTGCTTTATTAGTATACTAAGGTTTTGTTCCACCTCAGTAGTGAAGAGCACCTTCTATTAAGTTGTTGGTGTATAATGAATAAAGTAAGTGTTTTTATTACAATAAGTAAGAAATGGTTGATATATATATATATATATATATATATATCATCACTATACGATTATTCGTATAGTCACATTTTCACTCATTTGTACTTGTTACGGTTAATACACGTCATTTTAATTATAATGTTGAACTTTTCAGAATTACAATGATTTCATATTGTAATTAGTCGAGTTACACCATTTCCAATTTATGTTCTAATCCATAAAAGAAAGTAATTTTCCTCTTTTAAAAGGAAAAACTGCAAATCGTTCAAAACAAACGTACAAAAAATAAATTCTCACCAAAAATAGGCAAATTTCGGATTACGTATAAGAAACGTACAACTATTCATAACGGTCATATGAAAAATAATTAGAAGTATTTATTAAAATATTGCATTTGTACTATATTCTGCATAAGAATTTAGGGAACCCCTGTTTTCAACCCGTTCTAAATTTTGAGTATCACTGTTCTGTCCTATCACGCACATAACCGCAACCAAGGTAAATTGAATTTGATACAAGTTAAGTTAATACAGCGCGGGTGCTTTGTCCTGTGTACTTGGATCTGGGATCCTGTAGGATAGTGCGGGACGTTGGGACGGTAGGATGCAAGATACAGGACAACCGCAAGTTTTTCTTCCTTAACACTGAGGTAATTGCACAGAGAGGAACTAAGGAGGACAGAGAAAGCTAGACGAAGAGAAGAAAAGGATGGAGGAAAAGGATGAAGAAAGTTTAAGAACTTAATGGATGCAACAAGTACGTTGAAAGAAAGAGGAAATATATTAGAGATAAGATTTTATCATTGATGTGTTAGCTAAATAAATATATCAAAAAGACTATTAGTGTGTCATATCAATTCACTTTGTGTAGTAATAACGATATGTGTTTATCGTGGAGAGCATTTAACAGATGTTATCCCACGGGCACTTACAAAAGTTGAGAAAAATGCTCTACGATAAATATTGACATATTATAGCCCATATCAGGCGGTCAATTTATTTATCAGTTATTAAGTACATCACAAGATCTTCGAAAATAATCAACTACGGTCGAGATCTAGAGTTCTTGGGAGTAATGATGGATTTATAACTCGCACAAGTCATAGGGCATAGAAGATAATTTAGAACCGCACGGCAGAACACAGTATAGCACAGAATTTACTTGAAGGATATATAAATCGCATAGAAACATACGAGTAGTGTAAAGAAGTCATTACATTTTTGTTTGTAAAATTGTTAATGGACGAAGAAACTTAAAAATTTACCTTCCAGTTAAATAAATAACACTGAAATGAAATAAACTGTCAAAAGACAAATTTTTACCGTCAATAATCTGATATATTCTTAATTTATGTGGAAGTTAACATTTAAACTAGGGACTGTAAAGTTAACTGTAATTTTATTTAATAAGTAATATATTACTATAAATTCTTATTAGGATCAAAGCTCTCGTGGCGCTTATTTCAAATACTAAGTCGAACTATAGCGAAATACCACGAACGTACCCGACGCATACATAGCGCACAGAAAAATGAACATTGGTCCATTCCTGTGCTGTGCTAAATTATTTTCTGTGCGCCGCTGTGCGAGTTATAAACAGATGTACGTATTTCCAAATGTTCATAATCTGTGCTATGCTGTACTAAATTATTTCTGTGCGCTGTACGACTTATATATCTACCTTGACTCTATAGCGATGCGTCAATTCAGGAAGTAATATTTTCTATTATTTTTATGCTCGAGTAGTATACTAGTAGACCTTGACTATTTAACCTTTGACGTATTGAACCAGAACAATTTATTTTAGATATTCTAACTCTTAATTGCAATTTTAAATAAGGTCATATATTTTTTATTTGCTCATTCATTAGAGAATTTAATTCTGAATTCAGTGATATAATATTTTTATTCCCTTACATAATGATTTTTTTGAGAAAAATGCGTGTAAAGTTTCATATTAATTTGATTAAAATTTGGCTATAATAAATAAAAACGAATACATGCGTTAATTTTTTAACATATAATTAGATTGCCATGAAAGAAATACATGAATATTTTGTTTAAGATGACATTTATAATCAAAACATTTACTTCCTTAGGTCAGGCAACACTAATTCTATGTAGTAAAAATAACATGTAGTCAATTTTTTCCATTTGTGGCACTCTTATTATAGCCATATTTTAATCAAATTAGTATAAAATTTTACATGCATTTAAAAAAAAATCGTTATGTAAGTGTATAAAAATATGATATCACTGAATTTTTAAATAAATTCTCTAACAAATGAGCAAACAAAAAATATATGTTCTCATTTACAATTAAAAAGTTATGTGCCGTATTTTGAGAACCACTAGTCCAAAAAAATTATTTTTCTTTTATTTAAATTTGTCTTGTGAAATAGAAATTGTTTGCCCATTTAATCATCTTTGTAGCTCTTATATTTCTCGAAATAGCAATGGTGGCCCATTTAAAATGAACAGCCTGTATAATGAATAAATCTTTAAAGAATTCAAGCCAAGTATATGTATTTATTCTTTTCTGATCCACACACTGGAATTATTACCTTTTTTCATCTTATCAAGCATATTTTTAATGTAAACACTCACTTTTCTTTTACGCGGGAATTAGTAACAACATGATTTATTGTCTTTCTCACATGACAATGCGCACCCAAGTAAGTAACTCATATTACAGATTATATGTCGTACAATATTTAACAAATTTTAATATTACACTCTTTAATAACAAGTAGAGCTGTAGTCAAGCAGTGGTTCATTATTTTGCCACCAGATGTCATACCGTTTAGCAATACATGCCAATATTTTTTCAATTAATTTTTTTTAAATATTTGTCACTCAAAAAAAAAAATTGACAGACGTGTCTAAGCAACGCCTATTCTTGATATTACAGCGGAAATTTTCACTAGTAATTTTTTTTGTGTAATTAGAATGTTATTGGTTCAATCGTTCAATTCACAAAATACTTTGATTTGATTGGAAGACAGATGAAGAGTGGAATTATCGCTCAAATTTTCGTTTCTGTGTCACAAAAAGTAATCAAGAACTTTCTTAATAAATATAGTCTTTGTTTTTAATAAATAATACTAAACTAGTATGTTTTATTAATAACAAACATGACGGTTACTTCTCTATTTTCTCAAAAGTTTATTAATATTCCTGTTAATATCAATTTAATAGTTCCTTTTGTTTTTAGTTCATTTGTGTTTAATATTGAAAGCAGCTATTATTCTTGGTTTATTATGATTTGTTCGCGAGCAAAGGAAAACTATAATGGAAAATATAGCTCGGACCAGCTAGCCAAAAAGCCAACTCCGTTTAATCTAGGATTAAATTGTGTATATAGCAACACTACATGCACTATCATACTGCGCATATGTAGCACATAATTCACACCAAGCTCCAGTGAAAATTTCTCACCAGGAGTTAAAATTATGTTTTTAAAACAAACTTTGTTTTTAGCGTTTTGTTTTGTTTGTAGTTACCTTAGAGATCTGTTGTTTGAACATATTGTTTTATCTTTCGCCTTTCAATATAAATGAATTATGAGAAAAAAATCCAAGTACGAGTATTCCAAAGGTTTCTTTTATTGTACATATCCAATTTCATGATTTGATATATGATATATCTTTTACTTTTAAAGTAAATTAATTTGCTGAAACGAAATAAAACATTTTCTATGACTTTTTAGTAGTAAGTAATGTAATTCTGAAATTATTTTGTACAAAGTTCTTTCCAACTCACAAGAAATATAATATTTCTTTGAAATGTTTTATTTATTTTAATTAATTTGACCTCTTACTTTTCAAGAACACAAGTGAAAAGTGACAACAAAAAATGTCAATCTATGCATTTTAGATACTTGTGCTTGTTACACTATTAACCCACACAGTTTTAAGACATTTTACAGCACTAGTTCCGAAAACAGAAATAGTCCGATCGACTGAAAATGGTAATTTGTTTAATAAAGCAAAGAAGTAGCAGATTCAATGCTAAGGCGGCGTTTCATGTTTATCTGGACGTTTGAATTTAATGAATCTCTTTTTAATCTTCGAAATAAACGACCGACAATATTTCAAAAAATATCTATGTTTATTTTAATTATTAAAAACCATTGTTTTTAACCTATAAATTTAGAAATTGTTGTATTTTCGGTATTTGAAAAAAATGAAAATAGGCAAATTACACATTGTTGGAAAGCTAAAAAAATTTATTTTTTCAACGATGCAACTTTCCAATATGGCGTCCATACAAAAATTAAAACTTTGACATCATAAATCGAAAACTAATAGTGATAAAAAAAATTGAGCATCGCCTTTCATAAAAGAACATAAAAGTGCCTTAAAGATGTATAAATAAAAATCCATTCGCATTTGGAAGATATTAACAAAAATAAAAAATCTGATGTGGCCTACACAACACCTCCCGCCATTTAATTTTTGTTATTTTAAATATAGATACTTACATATTTAGTTATGCTAAAAACTGTATTAAGTTCCATTCCGTATACTGTGGTTTTATTTCCTATTTTCTTTTTAAAACGTTATTTTTATTAATTTGAAATGATTAGTTCTTGGACAGTGACATTTATCTGTCAGTTACATACATTTGAGATACGTACTGTGTAACCAAGTACACTGTAAAGTTTTGGGGTAGAAACAGGGAAGATGAATTTCCAATTGAGTTGTTGAATCTTCCTTAAAGTTGATTTAGGGTAGGAAGGTCGAAACATGGTAAGAAAAAGGTAGGAAATTTTGGTAGGGCAGATTCAATTCGCTTACAGGCATCTGTGTTGCACTGTAGGTATATTAGGTAGGTGCTACTACCTTTGTAACATGTTTAGACCTTTAGGGTTGATTCGAGCTGAATATTCTACTTTCAATTTGAGGTACAGTTCCTATCATAAAAAATATGGACTTGACATTAATTAGCACGTAACAATGTCATGCATGTGAAATTACAAAGGAATAATAGGAAAACGACGGCAGAAATAATATAAAATATTCAGTTTTACTGAAATTTGCAAACTTATTGAACTTACATTGTTACTACAAATTAAATTTGTTTATTAATCTTATTATATTTTTTATAATTCCGTGCATACACACATCGTTTTCTACGTTACTTACTAGAAAGTGATTTGTAACAAACTATTGAATATGCATAGCATATTACAAGAAAGATAAATAAATGTGTGAAATGCAAAACATAACAGATTACAATTGATTTATAGCATTATTTACCCGTGTTCATAAAATTATAAGAAAAACTAAAATATTCAATGAAACATAACTGACGATGTGTAGACTTATATAGTTGTTATATAAACAAATGCAAAACGATATTAGTTATTTGTAAGATTTCGGAAATGAAAAGTGATCGAATAAGCTTTCGCATTTCTTGGAAATTGTTTGTTAGTCCAGCTAGCAACTGAAGGTTTTTCCGAAGGCCAGCATACCGGTACCGCATTTCTACGGTTAGGAAGGAGAACACAGAGGGGTGAGAAATTTAAGTGTCATTTTCTCATTTGTTATTCTCTTGTCGACAGTCGCAATGAGCATACTTGAAACTCAGGTAAAATACATTATGTTGTATTTTTAATTATAAAAACTAATATCCTTCTATTTTTTAGCTCCTTCTTGGTTTAGTGCGGTATGAAATAACATACTTGTAGATTTGTTATCACCGTATTTTCTACAAAAAATGAAGATGTGCCGATTGTAAAGAAACGTGCATCTTGACAACCATGCTCGATGTATAAAAATTAGAACTTTAAAGGTAATTTTCTTTATTTTGTTTCATTTTCTTTTTATTTACATACTTTCAAAGATAATATAACTATATTTCGCGGTACATACCTATACCAAATGTTAATTTTATTTTTGTTGAATTATCATTTAATATGATTATTTTCCTGTTAATAAAATAATATTATTATTTAATTACAAAAAAATAAACATTGAAAAACTAGCAAATATTTTGAATAAAACGTTCTTTTGTTCGCAAATATTTATTAGACACAACAATATTAATTTAGTTTTATTTGCTACAAGAGGATGCAAAGAAAGTGAAGATATTCCTAGAGCACCTGCAAGAATTGGAGCAATAGCCAGTGAACGTGACCTTTTTTTGAATACATAATTCATTTATAAATAAAATAAATATATCATCAAGGTACATTACCCATTGCTGGATGTGCTAATCTGCTTTGTTCACAGATATCGTTAATGATACTGACATATTCGTATCGTGTACGCATTTACCAGGAGTCATCTCAAAGATAAAATATTATGTAACTTACAATATACTTTTATCTTATTTTATTTATGTATATTTTGTTTAAGCAAATAAATCTTTTATTATATATAATGTATTATTTTTCCTGAATCCCAATAATAAATAATATACTTTTCAAGGAATTTGCAATGACCTCCTGTAGGGGTTCATATAAATTACTATAAAGTAATTTTAACAACCTTACAGGCATTTACTGGTAACTTGTGATACGGAAATTTCAAATGACTTTAAAGTATTTCTATAAACCACTGCGGGCATTTGCATCCCACTATATGAAGGGTCGTATCGTGTCTACCTGGGAGTAAGGTAGGTTTTACTACCCTAAACAGAGATTGGTGCATCGACCTTTTAAAAAGGAAGGATTGTTCTACCTTGGGGTTGCATATAGTTTCAACCCATAAAGGTAGTTGCAGCTACGTTAAAACTTTACAGTGTAGTTGTGTTTGTTTGAAGCGTAGGCTCCGGGGTTTAAATTTATAAATTTATCCATAAATTATACAGAAAAGTATTAATGCAAACCTATAGAAAATTTAATAATCTTTACTTTTTATAATAACACAAATCTCAAAAGAATTACATTTAAATGTGTTTAAAACTAACATGTTTTAAATGAGAGGAATTTGGAAAATATTAACCCCTTGAGGTAGCAACCCGCTGCACATGGGAATAGAACGGTTAACCCGCCCTGACTCTATTTAAATAAGTCAATAAATAAATAGAAATAACTGTTTCTGTTACTTGGAAAAATTAGTTATATAATTTTACGTGTTTAAGTTTAATTTTAGAATTGTTTGAAATAGCTGTAGTATCTTAAACTAATTATTAATATTAATATTATTGCATCTGGCTTCACGCGAGTGCGCGCGCACCCCCACGCCAAGTGCAGCTGCTACAGCACTGACCGACTGCGACCAAATCAGAGTGTCTCTGGCTTGCAAACGGTAAACACGTATCGCGTCGTCGTCCGCGAGAGTGGTTTTCCACCATTTTGCATAAACTTTCTGATTTTCATATGGTCAGTAAAGTAATTGGTTGTTTAATTATCGTACGCGTAGCTTGATTAGCCTAGCACGACTAATTCAAGGAGTATCGTTCGGTTTTCATTTAATTTGGTACTTTATAGTCCGTGAATACTTTCCGGCGCCAATTTATGCAGCTAATAGACACATCTCAGGAATCAATTGTAAAATCGAACTGTACAATTTGATTTCTCACGGAACTCGTGTTGTTAGGGATTTGATTCATATTTCCTTGGGTGAAATTATTATTATTTCTTTGTAAACCTGTTTACACACGTTCACCTTCGAGTGACGTCATCCACAGCGCATCTGCTGTTATTGTCGACTAGGTACAGTCAAGGCAACAAGTTTGCATTCTAGTTGGTTGTTATTAAGTTCATTCAGAATTCTTAATATTGTTTAACTAAGTTTGTGTGGTCATACACTTATGAAATGATTTAGTTAATTCTACAAATATCGTATTTGTTTATTTTGGTTTATTATTGTTTGTCACTTATATTCAATACGCTATCACATATCTCTCAGAATTGTATTTCAGTTGTTTGTTATTTTGGACGTTTGTTAGTTCGTAAAACTAGCTGGTCCTTCGGTCGTTGTTAATTAGTACGTTTCACAAATTAATATTATCCCGTATATTGGCCAAGTCCAGTGATGTGAACCAGCTATCGAAGGTTGTAATTATTTTGGGTTACATATAGTTTTGTTTTATTCATTGAATTTAACATCAAACACATTGTTGATGCTTCTAGACCGGATTCGCTGATCTAGAGACATCGCATTTGGGCTTGCGAGCAGGATCAAAACATTTTGGTTCTTCTAGACCGGATTCGCTGGTTTAGGGTTTGAACATTTGGTCCTTCGAGCCATTAGGTCCTTATTACTTAGTCCTTCGCACCGGAGGGACGTTACATTTGGTCCTGTCGAGCCGGATTTGGCGGTATTCGGAGATAATTATTGTTTCTAGCAACATTTGGTCTTCGTCGAGCCGGATTTGGCGGTATTCGGAGATAATTATTGTCTCTAGTTACTTTGGTATTAGTAATTGCATTTATTAGCACACTATAAAATGACTAAACTACTGCACAAACAATTAGAGGTTGTGACAGAAAATATTCGTCGTCTATCAGTCTATTCTTCAGAGACTGATGAAAATAACAAACTGAAATTTGAGGTAACTTTTCCGTATCTTGATGCTTGGGAACAGGAATTTAATCGTATTTATTGCGAATATTCTTCAAAGTTAGAACAAACCAAAAATCCCGACAAGGATATGTTGGCAGAAATTTCCCGAGTTACGAAGTGGTTTAATGAAATAAAGGAACTCATTTGCGACATACGTGTCAATTACAAACTTATGTTCAGAGGAGACACCGGATCACAGTCAGGGTCCGACAGAGCTAAATCAGAATCACATTCGATTCAATCAGCACAATCTTTGCGATATATGCAACCCAGCTTGCCTAAATTGAATCTCCCAACATTCGATGGGGAGAAAACAACGTTTATGAATTTTTACGATTTATTCACACAGTTGGTGATAAATCGGGACAGTTTGTCAGATATTGAACGACTTCATTATCTCAAGTTATCTTTAAAAGGGGAAGCCGCTAGGCTTATTACAAATATCCCCGTCAAAGCTGATAGTTTTGATATTGCATGGAATGCCATCACAGATGAATATTATCGTCCTAGGTTGTTGAGGTCGGTACATCTGAATGCACTCCAAGATGTGCAAAAGGTCAAGCAGGCAGACGCTCCTGCACTAAAATCGTTGTTGAATACAGCACGCGAAAACATCGCTGCTCTGAAAAATTTAGAGGTTGATGTTGACTCATGTGGGGTCATTTTGGAAAACATGATTTGTCGTAAGCTAGATTCGGCTACTAGACGACAGTGGGAACTAACATTGGATTCTGACTCCAAGCCCACTCATGTAGAGTTAATTGCGTTCTTGACTAAGCAAGTTTCAAGCTTAGAGGTTGAGCCAGACAAACCTGTCAAAACTCACGAGCCAATCAAAAGGCACAAGCCAGCATCCCGAGCGATGACATTGGCAACTAATACGAATTGTCCGTATTGCAGAAAATCTCACTACATCAGTAAGTGTGAAGGGTTTACAGCTCTTAAACCTAAAGGAAGACATGATGCTGCAATCAAACACAAGTTGTGCGTCAACTGTCTTAGAATGGGTCACATACGCCCGAACTGTCCTAGTACAGCCACATGCAGAACGTGCAAAAAAACTCACCATACGCTGCTGCATTTTGGTGAAAGGTCGAACAAGTCGTTATCACCCAAGCGTGATAAACAATCTTCGTCATCACCCAAGAGTGATGCAAACTCTCAAGCCAGTAGTAGTAATTCTGAAACTACTACGTCAATGTCTGCTAGGACTTATTCACTAAGTCAACACAGAAAACATACTTCGGTATTACTACCCACTGCAAAGCTGCATATATTTGACAGTGCAGGAAAGGTACGTTGTACGTGCCTTATTAGATACAGGATCGCAGAAATCCTACATCACAAGTCGTTGTGTCCACAATTTGAATCTGTCTATTGAAGCGTGTCAAACAAAGATTATGTCAATCAGTGACACCCACGTCAAGGACACTAGTGGTATTATACATACCAAAATCAAACCATGTCGTAGAGAAACTCCAGTTCTCGATTTGAGTTGCATTGTAATCGACAACATTACAGGCAGAATCCCAGATTATCCAATATCTCGGGATACCTTTAAACAATTTGGGAATATCCAACTTTCGGATCCCGAATGCTATAAATCTCAACGAATAGACATGCTGTTAGGAGCTGACATTTGAGGTCAGGTCATTCGTAACGGAGTTAAGAAAGGAGTCGATGGCACACTCACCGCCATCAAAACAATCTTTGGTTGGATGGTTATGGGAGAATATACCAGCAAGCAAACAAGCAATGCTGTGGTGTCGTATCATACATACACACAAGAAGATACCCACGAACTGTTGTCAAAATTTTGGGAATTGGAAAACGTTCCAACTCCATCGGTTGTCACTAAACCGGAGGATAAAATGGTGGAGGACCATTTTGTCAATACTACCCAAAGAGACTCCGAGGGAAAATACAAGGTTTCTTTACCTTTTAAACAGTACCCACCAGTACTAGGCAATTCATACAAGAAAGCTTTGTCCATTTGTCACGCACAGCTGACTCGCTTGAGTAAAGACCCAGAGTTACTCAAGGCTTATGATGCAATATTCGAAGAATATTTTCAAAAGGGTTACGTCACGAGACTTGATGTGCAACCCAATTTGAATGATCAGGATTCGTACTATATTCCACACCATGCAGTGGTTAAACCTGATAGTGCGACGACACCGGTACGCATTGTGTTCAATGCTTCAAAGCCATCGTCTAATGGAAAGGCGATTAATGACTACTTGTATCCTGGTCCGGTACTACAGAAGAGTATCTTCACTCTTCATTTGCGAAATAGATTTTATCCTATTTTAATTACGGGGGATTTAAAACAGATGTTCCTACAAATTAGAGTTGTACGCGAGCATCAACGATTTCTAAGGTTCATTTGGAAACCTGCGGATGCCACACATCCTATTGTGTACCAATTCAACACTATCTGCTTTGGTTTGAATTGTTCGCCGTTCTTAGCGTTGCGTACAGTTGAGCAGTTGGCTCAAGACGAAGGGAATCAATATCCCTTAGCAGCTAAAGTCTTGCAAAATGATGTCTATATGGACGATGTTGTGACTGGAGCTGAAGATATTCAGTCAGCACTGACACTGCGCCGTGAACTCGCGGATATATTCGAAAAGGGAGGATTCACCCTTCGAAAATGGGCCAGTAATTCTCAAACAATACTGGATGAACTACCAGACAATGCACGCGCAGTGAAAGATGTCCACTTTACTGACGACGAGTCAGTGAAATTGTTAGGTGTCAAATGGGTTTGCAAGTCCGACTGCTACGAGTATACGGTCTCAAAACCCGACGATTTGTGCACCAAAAGAAACATTTTGTCCTGCATTGCAAGGATCTATGATCCATTAGGCATTATGTCCCCATTGGTGATGTTTCTTAAACTCATCATGCAAGAGCTTTGGAAATCAAAGGTAGAATGGGATGAAGAACCTCCCGCTCATATTGTCTCGGAGTGGAACTTGTTTCTGAAAGAGATCGATTGTATATCCAACTATTCGATACCAAGGTTAGCCTGTTTGGGTTCTAAATTCGATCTTATCGGATTTGCGGATGCCTCCGAGCGAGGCTACTGTGCCGTTGTCTATGTTAGAAGTTATCTAAACGATAAACTAGTGGTGCAATTGCTCTGTGCAGACGCGTGTAGCGCCTTTGAAAAAAAATACTATACCTCGTTTGGAATTATGTGCGGCGCATCTTCTCGCCAAACTTCTCGAGAATATTCTCGAAAATATTCCAAAACAACCGGAGGCTGTACATTGCTTCTCGGACTCTATGATAGTTCTTGCCTGGTTGCGCAAGGAACCACACACTCTGAAAACATTTGTGGGTAATCGAGTCTCTCAAATACAAACAAATTTTCCGAGTGAACACTGGCGTCATGTAACGTCGGAACACAATGCAGCCGACGTAGGTTCTAGAGGTCTCAGTCCTCTAAGTTTCAAGACATGTACTCTCTGGATAAGTGGACCAGAGTGGTTACAACAACCTTACTCGTGTTGGCCACAAAGTGAAGTGGTTCAACTTGACGAAGATCAAACCAACTCTGCTCAGACAGAGATTGTCAAAAGCCTAACATTGAAAACAGTGCAGCAGTTCAGTTTTTTCAATGCAATGTCCAACTATAATCGGATGGTGCGAACTATGGCTTATTGTTTACGGTGGAGAGACATCTCTTCAGGCAAACGAAAAGGTGCTGATGTGTTTTCACCAGAAGAGCTTGTCCGAGCACAAGCCAAAGTCGTCCTGTTGGCTCAATCAGAAGGACTACAGGATGAACTATCACAACTACAACGAGGGAAAGTTTGTCGATCCCTAATTAAGTCGTTAGTCCCGTTTATTGTTACTGAAGGTATAATTCGGGTCGGTGGCCGGCTGGAGCATGCTAATTTAGAATACGCCCAGAAACACCCCATTCTGTTGCCATCGCAACACCCATTTACAAAGGCCCTCATTAAACACTTTCATGATAAGCATATGCATGTTGGTGCGCAAGGTCTAGTGTCTCTATTAGGACAACAATATTGGATCATTTCAAGCAGACGAACTATCCGTTCTGTGCTGAAAGGTTGTGTCCATTGTTTTCGGTTTCGACCGACAACCGACTACCCTCTCATGGGACAATTACCAAAGGACAGGGTTAACATTGCCAAACCCTTCCTTAATTCCGGAGTAGACTACGCCGGACCTTATAACATCTCCTGGAGCAGGAGACGAGGCACGTCCTCACACAAGGCATATATATGCCTATTTGTTTGTTTTGCCACAAAAGCCGTGCATATCGAACTTGTCACAGATATGTCCACGGACACCTTTTTGGTAGCACTAAGACGCTTTGTAGCACGCCGAGGTCGTGTTGCAAACCTATACAGCGATTGTGGCACGAATTTCATAGGTGCAAATCGCAAGCTCTCTGAATTACAAAAATTTTTGAGCTCTGAGGAATTCAATATTCAGGTGTCAAATCATGTGTACCAAGAAGGGATCACATGGCATTTCAATCCACCGTCCACGCCACACTTCGGCGGACTTTGGGAGGCTGCAATAAAGTCTACAAAGAGACTATTATCACGAGTACTCACAGAAAAGCTTCTGACTTACGAAGAGTTCTCTACCTTGTTGACGGAAGTGGAGGCGATGCTAAATTCCAGGCCTCTGTTCCCGAAGTCATCGGATCCTTCCGATCCCACACCCTTAACACCAGGACATTTCTTAGTTACAGAACCCACTGTAACATTGCCGTCTCTAGATCACACTGAGACTCCCACAAATCGTTTGTCCTCATGGGAAATGTTGTCCAAGTTGCAACAACAATTTTGGGCACGCTGGCAACAAACATATCTTCGTACCTTGCAAGAACGGTACAAATGGAATGAGGATACCGATCCATTCACAATAGATACTATTGTCTTGATTGTAACACGAGGGGGGTGGAACTGGCTGATGATACTACTTTGATGACTGGTGGACGCCTCGGATGGCTGGCGTCCACGCCTTCGTGTGATGGAAGAACACACATACACTTCACTTTTTACACTTGACACTGATGAACACTACGGACATGAACAAATACTTTATGATGTTACTAACTAACTAATTTTATTTACATTTAAACTAAATGATTACATTATTAACTAATACAGCGGGCGGGCGCCCCAAAAAACTAAAAACTACATATTCACTCTTACGAGTATCTCCCATGTTTATCCCATGGCTAACTAATACCGACTCTCCCATGTTTATCCCATGGCTAACTGAAACCGACTGCCTTAAAACAAAAACGCTATCTCCAGGATAGGATTATCTTAGGGGTATGGGGTGCATAGGCGAGGTCATTCTAAAGTCACGCTCGTATCTATAATAATTTCCAGACTTAAGATCAACAAATAAATGTCGTGACTATCATAATACGATAAGAATTTCTAAACTGAATTTTGACATTTATAACTTAAACAGATAAACAGAGTTAAAATATGAATATTGAAACTATAATTTAGAAAAGTTTATAAAAAGTTATTTATCTGTTATTGTGCTTACCCTCGCCTTGTCACATAATCAATGATCATCCAATGCCACCTACTGCATAGCGTTGGGCTAGAGTCATCAAATTGATTCCCGGATCAGATGGAATCAATAGAGTTGCCGTATTAAAAACCGCTAAAGGTGAAATCACTCGCCCTATAGCAAAACTGTGTCCTTTGCCAACAGCCTAAGTTTGTCTTTAGGGAGACCCTAAGGTGGCCGGTATGTTTAAAACTAACATGTTTTAAATGAGAGGAATTTGGAAAATATTAACCCCTTGAGGTAGCAACCCGCTGCACATGGGAATAGAACGGTTAACCCGCCCTGACTCTATTTAAATAAGTCAATAAATAAATAGAAATAACTGTTTCTGTTACTTGGAAAAATTAGTTATATAATTTTTCGTGTTTAAGTTTAATTTTAGAATTGTTTGAAATAGCTGTAGTATCTTAAACTAATTATTAATATTAATATTATTGCATCTGGCTTCACGCGAGTGCGCGCGCACCCCCACGCCAAGTGCAGCTGCTACAGCACTGACCGCCTGCGACCAAATCAGAGTGTCTCTGGCTTGCAAACGGTAAACACGTATCGCGTCGTCGTCCGCGAGAGTGGTTTTCCACCATTTTGCATAAACTTTCTGATTTTCATATGGTCAGTAAAGTAATTGGTTGTTTAATTATCGTACGCGTAGCTTGATTAGCCTAGCACGACTAATTCAAGGAGTATCGTTCGGTTTTCATTTAATTTGGTACTTTATAGTCCGTGAATACTTTCCGGCGCCAATTTATGCAGCTAATAGACACATCTCAGGAATCAATTGTAAAATCGAACTGTACAATTTGATTTCTCACGGAACTCGTTTTGTTAGGGATTTGATTCATATTTCCTTGGGTGAAATTATTATTATTTCTTTGTAAACCTGTTTACACACGTTCACCTTCGAGTGACGTCATCCACAGCGCATCTGCTGTTATTGTCGACTAGGTACAGTCAAGGCAACAAGTTTGCATTCTAGTTGGTTGTTATTAAGTTCATTCAGAATTCTTAATATTGTTTAACTAAGTTTGTGTGGTCATACACTTATGAAATGATTTAGTTAATTCTACAAATATCGTATTTGTTTATTTTGGTTTATTATTGTTTGTCACTTATATTCAATACGCTATCACATATCTCTCAGAATTGTATTTCAGTTGTTTGTTATTTTGGTGCAATTATATTTAGCACGTTTGTTAGTTCGTAAAACTAGCTGGTCCTTCGGTCGTTGTTAATTAGTACGTTTCACAAAATAATATTATCCCGTATATTGGCCAAGTCCAGTGATGTGAACCAGCTATCGAAGGTTGTAATTATTTTGGTTTACATATAGTTTTGTTTTATTCATTGAATTTAACATCAAACACATTGTTGATGCTTCTAGACCGGATTCGCTGATCTAGAGACATCGCATTTGGGCTTGCGAGCAGGATCAAAACATTTTGGTTCTTCTAGACCGGATTCGCTGGTTTAGGGTTTGAACATTTGGTCCTTCGAGCCATTAGGTCCTTATTACTTAGTCCTTCGCACCGGAGGGACGTTACAAAATGCATTTCTTAGAAAAACTTTTTGAGCTTTAAGTAAAGTACCATTTCCGGTTATCCGATTTACACCAAAATCTAATGGCTTCTTCCCATATTAGAATAAGATAGAAATGCATGGTTTCAAAATTTTCTGAATGATAGTATTTGAGTTATAGTAGAGGATCTACACACACACACACACACACACGCACGCACACACATACACACACACAAATATATATATATATATATATATATATATATATATATATATATATATATATATATATACCGTGTGTCTGTCTTAAAGGTGTACATAGGAGATTAACATGGGAAATCAGTTTTTTGCAATTTCCTGCTCGTCTAATTATTTTAAGCAAAAACGCGTCAAATAAAAGTTTTAGGGCATAAAATTCTGCATCTAAATCAATAAACAGTATTACCTTTACATGCTTTGTAACGACAGAAATTAAATATAAAAATTTCGAAAATTACGCTGAAAATATCGACAGCCATGGAATTGAACAAAAAATAAATAAATGCTTGATGTTTTATCAAATTGTCAGAAACGTCAAATAAGTTAACTCACGTTGTGACAGATAAAACGTCAAGCATTTATTTATTTTTTGTTCAATTCCATGGCTGTCGATATTTTCAACGTAATTTTCGACATTTTCATAATTAATTTCTGTCGTTATAAAACATGTAAAGGTAATTCTGTTTATTGATTTAGATGCAGAATTTTATGCCCTAAAACTTTTATTTGACGCGTTTTTGCTTAAAATAATTAGGCGAGCAGGAAATTGAAAAAAACTGATTTCCCATGTTAATCTCCTATGTACACCTTTAAGATAGACACACGGTATATATATATATATATATATATATATATATATATATATATATATATATATATATATATATATATATAGAAAGAAATATACAGACATCATTGTGAAAATGTTAAAATTGGATTCTAGGGACCTTAAAACCTGGTCATTTACCAAAATCTCAATATGCGATTTTTAGCACGATCCCTATACCTCCCTTACCAAGGGTAGCGGGAGGTAAAAATCGCAAAATTTACATTTTCGCCAATATCTAGTAACCTATGTATTTTTTCTCAAATAACAAACATTAAAATGGTCTAATGGGGTAATTTTTGTCTAATTTAATCGACTTCGTTTCTCTTATGGTTCTCGATATCCCCATGTTGGAAAAGTTATACATTTCAGTAATATATAATTCCAGTTGTTATTCACAAAATTTACGTTCAGAAAATTGACACACCTGTTAATGGCAAAAAATCATGTCAATACTTTGACGAGTATGTTAGATATTAATGTATTTATAATATTTTTAAAAATAATGAAATGAAAGTATAGACATTTAACCGCATTTGTGTAATTTGTCACTGAAACTTCCCTCTTACTATTCTTTTCTTTTTTGTTTGTAGAGCAGGTCAACAACCAGAACCGTATACCGTACATCTTGATAGGTAGTGTACAATTACACTCATTCAGTGTAGTGATATTAATTTCCAGGAGGTGTGTCGTAGAAAAATTAATAACACAGTGTGTATGTGTCGTGCAAAAGAATGATTACTAGCTGTTCACTTACTGAGATCCAGGCAGGCAAAGGTCGTCGCGGCGCCGAGCAGCAGCAGCGCCGCTCCAACGCGGAGCATCGCGGCTACCCCAACATCCTAAAAGAAAGAAATAGACAGACTTAGAATTTTCAACAGATAGCTGAACATTGCTTGTAATAAAAATCTGTGGTGGCCAGCACATTGCGTCTCGCTATTTCTATTTTGATTTTATATAAACTCATATAACATAATGCTGGGAAATGGTTTATTATCAGAAGTAGTATAATAAGACCTCCTGATTTTATCGTTAAATTTTTATTTTACACGAAAACAAACTGCATGGTAAATCCCGACTCCGAAGGAGGAGGGGTTTTACCTAATATCAGTTTGCTTGAGTGATTTTGCTTAAAAGCAAAAAGGGTGAGTGCTTAAAATTAAAAGTTTATCTGACAAAATCAGAGAGGTCGTGTGGTATTTCGTGAGATAAATTCCAAAGACAACGCAAAATGAAACAGTTTAATTATTATTTTATTTTTAAACTTGAAATATTAATTAACTGTCACACTGACAATTATAAACAATAACAACTGTTTATTTACTTGGTAGCGGAAATTTATCGGGGTAACGGGGTTTTATCAATATAATACTGTTCCCATTGGTTGAATTTTCAAGTGTTTTGCATTGATTGGTTAAAAACTAGTCGTTGGAATTTATCACATATATATTTTTGTATAATCCAATTCAGGTTCGATCCCGACCGACGCAAAATTAGAAATATTTTGACAAAATTGACCCCGGTGGTGCACTCTCCACGCCATCAATGAGTGCCCATGAGGTGAGGCCTGGTAAACGTCCGCACGGTGCAAATATTTCATCATTACCGATATCTGTGTGCAAAGCAGATTGGTACACCCAGCAATGGATAATAAGCCGTGATGATATATTTATATTTATTTATTTATTTATTTAATACAATGTAATTCTATATGTACTACTATTTTATCTCAATGCTCTGTCACGAATTATTTAAAGTTATTTGTATTTGACAGCGCCATTTTTTACTGTAAAGGAAGTATCTTATCTTCATTAGATAAATAAACAATTTATTTTAAATTTTTTAAATGACTTGTAAATTTATCTTTGATTTTTTTACTGAACATTATGATATAAATAACGTTTATTGTGGGCTCTCTTTAAAGAAATAGGTAGGTATACGCTGTCCCCAACTATTTTCTATAACTTTTTATACCCAAGTATTCTTACATACATTGAGTACATTATAACTATATCGGTTTAGGAAGCCGGAAACGTAAGCCAAGAAAGCACTCGGTCTGTCGGTTTTTCGTCACTAAAATCGCCTCATATGTAATTCCCTTTTATCATACTCGTAGAGATGAATGTTTTAAGTATAAGACACTCTGTACTGGAATTCGGGAATTATCTGACAGATTGGCTCAGAGCTAGTTTTGAACAATTACACTTCAACGAATATTACAATCAGCATTAAACAAAACTGTAGTTATGGTTTGATTAGGTTAGGTTATGTTATGGTATGTTTAAAAAAATAATAAATAAATATCAGTCTTGGTAAATTTAGAAATCCAGATTACGTTGTGGTTGTCTTTTGGGTTTGGATTTTCAGTAGTTAAAAACTAGTTCAGGGTGTAACAGCTAAACGAGCTACCTCAAATAATTTCTGTATTATTAAAGATACAATAAAATACTATAAGACAATCTTATAGAAGACCAAGGGGACATTTGCGCTCTCTTTTATCAAAGCAAAATGTCACTTTGCCGCTCATGCCCGACAAAGTAGATAAAACGCTCGCTATCCAAATTTTTAGCTATACAATGTTCACAAATGTCACTTATCTACATTCTTAATGGAAACGTTTAGTCTAGAACTAATGGCACTGTAGTCAATCTGACATATAACTGCTCTGTCGGTATTTTAGGTACATAACCAAACAAAATGCCGCACTGCTACTGCTGTGAATATAAAATAGGGCATTCATTTACAAAAACGAAAGTATAAAATGCTTAGATTAGATTGAAGCAATAGCTCAAAAAGAATGGAAAACAGCGATAAATTAAATATAAAATGAATTGTGTGCACAGTTGTGCTGGCACCTGCAAAAGTTTGGCGCGAACACTTCCAATTGACATCCACTTCTCCACTGCACTAGTTTAATGTATTTGCAGCAAATAAATTTTTGTTATGGTGGAGGACCCCATTGTGGTGACTAGAAAAAATCTTGTGTATGTTTCGAGCGCAAATAGATATTGTCGATTTCGAGAGAATGCCATATGCGACGCAATCTCTCAATCGACAATGTCCCATTTTGCGTTCTTAATACACAAATAGCTATTTTAAACCAGTGGTTCTCAAATTACAACATAAAGTTTGTAAATTGGATGTATATATATATACTTTAGGCCCATTTGATAGAGTATTTTTTTCTGATTTCAACAATGTAATCATTTTATATCCTAACATATCAAATATATTGAGAAAAATGATTTTATAGCTATTTTTTAGTAGGTTATGTACGAAAAACGAGAGAACTCAAATAGAACAACATTATTTATAAAGTGATTAACAAATATCTGTTTCATTTTAATTTAAATTCAAATGTTTTTCATACGGCCTACTAAATAATAACTATAAAAATGATATTTATTTAAATTTCAATTGAATTTTTCCAAATATTTTTGTTATGTTAGGATATAAAATAAATATATGGTTGAATTCAGAAAAAAAATACTCTATCGAATGGGCGTAAAAAATATATACCATCCCATTTTTTTTAAAAAAACAACTTTGTGTTGCAACTTGAGAACCACTGGTTTAAAAAATATTTTATTCTGTATTCGGATGCCCCCCTTGGTCTTCTATAAGATTGTCTTATAGTATTTTATTGAACCTTTAATAATATAGAAATTATT
Source organism: Harpalus rubripes (assembly GCA_963082715.1). Classification (NCBI taxonomy): domain Eukaryota; kingdom Metazoa; phylum Arthropoda; class Insecta; order Coleoptera; family Carabidae; genus Harpalus; species Harpalus rubripes. The sequence continues at coordinate 53,117,391 of OY720452.1, forward strand.
TGAGATAGCTCGTTTAGCTGTTACAGCCTGTATACTCTTAAACCTTCCATAAGAGATATTCTATAATTAGTAAAAACTGTCCAGTGGTTCTTAAGATTAGCGGTAAACAAACAGACAGACAGACAAACGCCTACCAGAGATTTTTTTATACTATGTAAAGCAATAATACCCAAACTTTATCTTAGCTAGAGCCAATTTAGAGTTTTTTTAATGACCCACATGAATACAGGCTGTTATATTTATGTAAGTGTAGAACGTTCAACCGATGATAGCAACGGTAGCACTAACCACATAAATAGTAAATCTAGTAATAATTTTTGTTTCGCATGCTTTGTAAAAGAAATGAAACCTCTTAAAACTGATCAATTACATAATGGTTCAAAATATTGCAAAAGAAAAAATTAGTGTATTCTCCGGAAAAATATGTTGATTGTCTAAACTGGCGTGAAAAGTATGTTGTATTGGTGTACAATTTATATTCAGTTTTAGCCAGGTATATTTTCCAAAAATATGTATTAATAAACATTTTGTTTTTTATCGCGAAAGCCTTAAATACCTATTATTTGCTGCAACGACAATACTTTTATACATATGTCAATAATTGTGACAATGAAATTGGATATTCCTCATTGGTCCACCCCAAACTTATTTTGCTGCTGTCTGGAAAAGTGTTAAATATCGAGTTACTGCATATTTGGGTTTCAAACAGTCATCTCAACATTCTGTTACGCCATGTACCTTTACTTACATAACATTCAGTATATTTATATTTAATCGGAGCTTAAAAAAAGTCATTCTGCCTTTAAAATGCTACCTTTTATTGTATAATTCATCTTTGCGTGATCCACGTGACGAATTGAGCTACGCGTTGAAGATGCCTGATGATATTTATATTTTTAGATATTTAGGGGAACTATCGAAGTAGACTGGTAGATATTCCATCATTTTTACCTCTCGCTGAGAGAGGTATTGTATTCGTGCTAAAAATCGCATATCCAGATTTTAGTGAATGATGTCCGTATGTGTGTGTGGATGTGTGGTTGTGTGTGTGGATGTTGGATTCACGATTTCTCAAATACTATAAGACTTAAGACATTTTTAACTACGGATTCCTCAATCTAATAATAATGGGAAGAGTTGATTAAGTTTTAGTAACAATTGGACAACCGGAAGTAGCAGTTACAAGAAAAAAATCATCTACATATTATTTATCGAAAATTTATGTAAATACTTATATTAAAGAACGTTAAATTCTTTATTCGATAAATATAAATTCAATTTAATAATAATGGGAAGAGTTGATTATGTTTTGGAAACAATTGGACAACCGGAAGTAGTAGTTACAAGAAAAAAATCATCTACATATTATTTATCGAAAATTTATGTAAATACTTATATTAAAGAACGTTAAATTCTTTATTCGATGTACATAAAATCATTGTTATATCTTCTATAAATTTAGAGATAAAAAAATGCATATAAAATAATTTGTTTTAAAAAATCTCAGATCAAAGTACTTCAAGGCAAGAAATTCAAATGTTTGTAATTGACTCATAAATGTCACTGTCAAAAATATTTGTATATCATTATGAAGATTATGAAAATAAAAAAAAGTCAACAACGCAAAAGAATATACGTAAATAAGAATATAAAAAGAATTTGCGAAAAAATGACGAATATAAAGAAAAGGAAAGTAGAAAAAGAAAATTTCAGGATATTGAATGTAAAGAAAATGTATGTATTGTACATAATTTATATTAAAATATCCCATAGATTTTGAAAATATATGTGAGAATTATTTTGTAGTGAGACATGAATATATGTATTTGTATTTAAAAATATTTTTCGTTTTATATGTACAACCAGGTAAAATATCTGGCGAGAGGTTATGTGCTGACTACATCAGATTTTTATAATATGAATTGTGAAAAAAATTATATCTAAGGTTATTTTTTAAATTATCGCTTCGCGATTAATATTAAAATATAATGCTCGGTCAACAGCATACAAAGATCTGATTACTTTTACATCTACATACAAAAACCATACCTACATTTTAGAGAACCCAAATGGTACGCAAAAAATACATGCAAAATGTGCATAAATTTAGGAAGTGATATGTACTTTTCCATAGTAGTTTATAAATTATAATTAGTTAGAACATGTTTTTCCAATGAAATTCATTGTGTCATGTTACAAAAATGTGAAACACACATGCAAAAAGTTCATAAATCATAAAATGTATCTTTAAGTATTTACAAGTAAAGAACCATGAATTTCTATAATAATTTATTATATATATATATATATATATATATATATATATATATATATATATATATATATGTATATATATTTTCTTTTGTATTCTTCTTCGTTCGTTACATTCATATGAAGTGCTGATTAGATTTTGATTACAATTGGTCAACCGGAAGTACCAACATTTGAAGACTTTAACAGTTTTTCTTGAAAAAATTATGTTAAATATCATTTTTCACATTTAATTTTATTATAAATATTAAAGAATATTTTATTCTCTATACGATTCGACTACATTTTATACTTCATATTAAATGGATATAGAGTTAATAATAAATTTCAGAAAGTAGCCAGCTATGGAAACAGCAACAATATTAAGAAAATTCTGATTGAAAGTTGTCAGTGTCAAGTGCAATTGACATAATATGTGTGTCTTATAATTTTACTGGAAATATAGGATTTTCTGCTAGAAATTTTCTCTATAGAATTTGTATAAAATACGTACAACTGCCGGAAGGTAATGTACAAGAAATAAAATCTTTTGCAAGGAACTTTCTGTATGAAATTTGTACAAAGTAGACAACCTATGGTACACGATAATTCCAAGACAATTATACATCTAGATCTAGAAGCAACCCACGCTTAGTCCAGCTTGATTCTTTAGAATTTAGAAATATAATCATATGAATCTACGTCTTCACGATAATAAAGTTATTGTAAAGTTTCATTTTTATTGTTCATTGTATGAAAACAATGGCTGGTAGCACGAGCGTGGTTCTAACACCCGTTTTAACTAAAACCATGCCAACGACTTGGCACATACTTCAGGGTTATTAACAAAATCAGTGTTGCCAATTTACTGATTAACTCGAAAATTTATTGACAACCATATTCAATAAATTTGGCTTGATTATTTTAAATTGTTTATACTACAAAGAAGGCAAGACGAAAAACTTATTAAACAGTGTTAAATAATGTCGTCAAGTTTACTGAACATGGCTGTCAGTACATTTTCGGCTTATTCAGTACATTGGCAACAATGATTTTGTTAATAACCCTAAATTGTGTGCTAAGTAGTTGGTAAGGTTTTAGTTAAAACCGGTGTTAGAACCACGCTCGTGCTACCAGCCATTAATAAACTAATTTTCGCTAAACATATTTTTAAAGCCTATCATCAATCTGAACTGAACACTGTTTTTGGCGGGTTTGATGCCCTTCTTTTAAAAGTTTTACACCAAATTGCGTAACTAAATTAATTGTACAATTTTGTTACCTTCCAGTAGTTGTCAAAAAAAATCGAATCTAGGTGGTGGATGCACGATCACTTATTTATTTTATTCGTTTAAATATGCTAACTGTTCGAGTAGCTCTACGTGGACTAGCTGCTCATTAGACAATATGATTGCAAAAAAGTAGAGACTATCGTCTTGTTACGGCTTTTTTTTACTAACTACTTCTGTTGGAGGATATTTATATTGGAAGACCCATGAAGCCTATTGTTCCTTTTTATCGGGATCATACGAATAAATCCAATTTTCGTCGCCTGTCACAACATTATAAACCAGGTGCGAAGATCCGTGAGCAAAGTGTACGAGAATGGCTTTACACCAATTGATACAATCTGCCTTTTGAGCTGGTGTTAAATCAGTGGCGGCTCGTGGGTTGAAGATTTGATGGGTGACATTGTAAGTTTATTAATATGAAAATTCTATTTAAATAGTTTTAAATGTTAAGTCTTTCCGCATACTCTGCTAAATTATTTATCATCAGATCATTGAAATTTAAAATATTTTCAATAAATGTCTTTTCTATGCTTAGCGCAGCCAACGCCGCTACTATAGTAAAAATATTTCTGCAGAAGAGACACGTCATCAGAACCATAATAAAATGAAAAAAAACTGTAGCAGTGGCCAAGTCATGTTTATGTTTAGGAAAACGAAGAAAATAAATACGATTTTTTGCACACTATAAGAAAAATACATTTTCATTAAATTTATTTAAAGGCGAATATAAAGTTTCTAACGCATTTTTAATTTAATTAAAATAATTGTAATTCATTTTTTCACCAGTGGTTGGCATTATTGGATTTGAAAATTTGTACGTTTACATGACATGTATTGTCGATGTGGTGTTCTATGTCATTCGAATGACCAAAAATCGTAACTGATATTAATGGATTAAAGGAGACAATTGCAACAAATATTACTGTTTTTTATGTATTAAGAAGGCAACTGCAGGTAGAAGTGCATAAAAGCGGTATTTGCTTCATTTAACTTCTTTATTTCAGAACTGCAAAACTTAGCATCGCACGTTAATACAATTATGCAACACACATTACTTTTTTTTAAATTAAATTAGTACGCCATGTAAACCTAGTAATTTTGTGACGTCATTATCTAGTTACAAACTTTGAAGACGTGTCTCCTCTGCATAAATATTTTTACTATAGACTGATAACTTGGTCATTGACCGTGTGTAAGCAAATAGGGTGGTTGTTGCCTTCGTTTAATGCAAGTAAGGTTACAATACGTTTATCTCTATCTGAAGTATAGGCTTATATATGCAGCATATAACACAACGTGGTCACAATTTTGATGTAAATATAATATGTTTCTTATTATTATTATGATCATCATTAATATAAATATATAACGAGTGTTCAAATTTGAGATTGCTTTTTCAATTTTTTCTTTCTCGTAGATATCTGTCATGTGACAGTTGATATTTGTGAAGTAAAAGCATTGCATTGTATAGTTATGGAACACTATACGGTGCAACAACGCGTGTTATATATATATATATATATATATATATATATATATATATATATATATATATATAGTCGAAACAACATTTCACCCAAAACAGCTTTTGCTAAGTTATTAAAGAAATTTAATGATATTGGTCCAATACAAGATACAAGGTAGCGTGTTTACCATCGTAGTGGTTGTTCTTCAAAATAACATTGCTGCAGTAGTGAAAATGTTGCTAAAACTTTGAAAATATCTACACTTTCCTAATATTTGTTATACGTTTTTATTATAAACACGCGTTATTGCACCGAATAGCGCAGTGGCAGCTTGTCAGGGTAGGCAGGTGTCCACGCGTCTTCTGATATTCTAGAAATGGACGCAACTACTGAAAAGTCAATCTCGCCTCCTGCAATTCTCCATGTGTATCGAAGTATCGAGACATTTCAGACGAGACCTAGGTGGGACCGTACTGCATCACTTATTATGATTAATTCAATCAATTACTACGTATCTCTATGCAACAAGACTTACTGTATGCTTGAACAAGGGTTAGTATATGTAGGTTGGGTTACAGTATGTATTTGCAGGGTTGTTCTTGGCACAGGTAACCATGTTAACCCTCGCTGCATATTCATGGATGGAGCTACAAGCCAGTTAACCGCGACCAGACAATGATATATTTTCACTTTATAGTGTTGCACGAAATATAATTATCGGCGAACGTATAGTCGCTAAATGATTTACACTGCACAGCATCCTGTTCAATGCAGCCTCTGTTTTCTGGTTATATTAAACTTAGTTGAAACAACATAAAAAAAATTAATTAACTATGTTTATAAACTGCTACAGCAGTTTTCAAAGTTGGCTACTATTTTTAAATATTCATAAACACTTCCTGTTAGTTGCTGTTTGTTCAATTTTTAATTACAAAAAATTGTAAATGAATACTAATTTGTTGAAGTTAAATAGATTTTTTTAATGGAGAGCGTGATCAGAAAGTATTTCATACTTCGGCGAATATAGAACATTAAATGTAACGCAGAAATTCGCAAAATATTTTATCACAGAAATATAAAAATTTAATTCTATGTAAATGAATACTGTAAAAAGAAATACCTTGCGTAAAGGATGTTTAATATGCCCCATCCAATAAAAGCGCTACAACTGTTTTATATAATGCACCACAGGTCACAGGGGATAACTTTTACTTAATAAATAATCCTTCATAATTAGAATTAAAGAAATGCGAACTTATGAAATTGACGTCACATAACACACATCTTCCCCTCCATCTACACATGTCCTTGGAAGAAAACGGCATTCTCGAAGAGAGAGAGAGAGAGAGAGAGAGAGAGAGAGAGAGAGAGAATTTTATACTACCATGACCTCTCTTCTCAACGTATTGTCTTAATACGATTGTATATTTTTTCTGTTTTATTATGCCGTGGTGTTTGACGTATCTATGAGTGATTAGTTTTGTTATAACAATGATTTGTTAACTGATGATAAATACTAAAAAAAATATAATACCGAAACATGCAACATAAAATATTTAATTCATTTATAAATTCCAACAACGTGTAGTGCTCATGGAGTACTTTATTTATATCTACATTTTGTCGTATTATGTCGCCATTTTCACGACAACAGCAAAAGCAACGTAAATTTTCTATTGCTTTGATGAATTTTCTGAAAAGCATAGCCAGCAAAACTATCAACATGCACTTTTTCCGGTTTGCAGTCTTTTACTGGCCTCATTGAACGGGCCCACCATTTAAATAGTGTTTTAAATTATATCCAAAAAGTCATGGTAGTGCTGTATTGTCTTTCTCTTCCAGCTTGTCGTCTTTGTTTAAATAGGTTACTTCAGAACTCAATAGATGGCACCAGAAAAAATTTTAAAATCATAAGTCCTCAGTGCCTCAAAATTTTAAAAAAAGTATATCTTTTTTCCCACTCCCAATATCGTAAGTAGGCTATTAGGACAATGTTTGTAGGGATGTATGTGTATTTTACTGTCAAGATATGGGTTTCTATTAGAGACGGGAAGTAAGGATAGTCCTTACTTCCCACAGCTTAACTTACCTCCCTCTTTATGAAATACCAAGAGTTACATATTTTAAAGTTGTGTCAAATATTTATTCGTTCTTATAATTTATAATTTTGAATTTAATTTCTACCAAATTGTCCTCATTTCATAAATATTTCCATTCAAAAGTTCATGTTGACGTAACAAACATGACATATGACAGCGTTTTTCTTATTAAATTTTCCATGGAATACTTAGATTCTTTTTTTTAATGTATGAATATTCAACTTTATTTCTTGACAGCATTGACATATCTGGCAATGAACATGAACAGGTAAAAAATAAATCATCCGGAGTGGAATTTTTTTATATGCAACACGAGATGTAGGTACATTTGACCACTCCCGAACTTATTTGCTAGCTGTCGCTGTAGCTCGGCCGCAACATCGTCCTCAATTAGTAAATGGTACCTACATCTCTTGTAGCATAAATAACTATTAAATGCAAATATGAAATTTTAAGATGTTTTAATTATATTTAAGCGAAATATGTTTTATTGAAAGTTATTAAAAAATCTGAATTTTACCGGAATGGCGAAGATTTTCCCGATGACCGTTTAAGCAATAGCAGCGCTACTAAATGCTGAAATTTACATACATCATCGCTGATAGTTGTTTGGTAGGAGGTGCGAGGAGGGATTTGTTTTTAGTTTAAGTAAATGTCTCCTATTTTATTGATATTAGATAAAGCCAAATCTAACAAGAATTAGGAGTCAAGTCTTCGATGGTGTACATGCAGTTTCCGATTTACAGTCGTCTTCAAAATTTTTGAGAAATGCTAACAGGAGGAGTTACTTATATCATTTCACACTCTTTACATACTAGACAACTAGACTATATGTATTTAGCAAAAAGAAACATATTAAATAAACTAATTGTAAACAAGTTTTTGAATTTTTTAGAGTAATCTATTAATAATAACAATGTTTAAAAAGTTTTATTTGTAATTATTAATATAATAGAATAAGTTACAAGATGTTTAAGTATATTCTGCGAATTATCTGTACAAGTTTCATTGCCTGTGAAGCGCTGGGTGAAGAAAACCTACAACTTCTCTCAATTCTTCCTAGGTGCAATTTGACAACGCAGTACATATATGAAATATACAAAGTAAATGATGAATGATTTTTTTTTATTTTGCACATAATTCGCTTTTGATTGAGTTTATTTTTTATCACGTTAATACTATAGCTGTATGCTAGGTTTCATTTACAATTGGACGCGTAAAAAATGATATAAAAGTGCAGTGAAATGTTATAAATGTTAGAGAAGGATTTTGACGAGGAATTTATGTCGAAATCAAGGATTTAAGTATTCTACAAACGTTCTCACCATGATTTCTTACTGCCAGTCCGTACTGAAAGAGTATTACTTATATACCTTTAAGTGTTGCATCATTTTCGCGAGGTAATTCGAAGAATACGCAAAGAATTGTGGGTGAACAACTCTTCTTTGGCTGTAAGCACTGTATTTCAGTGACTTTTTCATTGACCCGAAGATGAAGATGACACTAAAAGGACATTTTGCGACCTTATAGGAAATATAGGCAAAATCACTTAAGGAAATGAAGGCTGTTACAAGGTATAGCCCACAAGTGTTTTGAAGATTGGAAACAACATTAGTACACTCGTAAATGCATTATATCTAATGGTAATATTTTTATTAAGTATTTTATTTATCAATAAATATTAAAACTTTACAGTAACCCAATATTATTTATTTTCTTGTTGAGTTTAAAGAAAGTTCTAAAATTTATTTTCCAACTCCAACATAAAACTTGTGCCTGTATGATAGTTGTATATTCTGTGCAATGTCCAGGCGACCGTCCAGGGTATAGAATCCCAGCAATACATCACCAACTGTTGCGTGATCCGCAACCTGACCGTCCGGCTACCGTCATAAGATGTCGCGCAGGGATTAACTCTAGGGGTAATAAACCCCAACTCGTAAAACATATCCCCGAACAAGAATAAGAACACCAACACGAGTTTATGACAATGATGGGGAAACTTTCCCACAAAAGGAATTACGGGAGAAATAAAAATGTGATTATGAAAAGAATCAACAACAAAATAATGTTATATGTTGCAATATTGATTTATTCCTGGTACATTTTAATTTTAATTTTAATATTATTTCAAAACAGATAACTAGTGGTATATACTTCTTTTTGTACTAAGTACCTAATTTCACTGTATAGCTTTATGCTTTGTAATATTTTCCTTTTGGAGGATGGTGATTGGAACTCCCAAACATAAGCCTTTATAATGTAAAATCATACTTTCGTAATTACCTAATTTTCTAAATATTGTAAGTAAAAAAGTTTTAAAAGTTTTAGAGAATAAAATTCTAAATCTGATTCAAAATTAACTTTGCATGCTATGTAACTTCAGAAATTAGGAATGAAAATGTTGGAAATTACTCTAAGCGATAATCATAGAATTGTAACAAAAAATAACAAATGTTCATGAATTATCTATCAAGCTAGGTTAGTTTATTTTTATTATTATGTGCAATTTCTATTCAAGTGAACAAATATCTATTAAATTCAAATAGGTAATTGTTCACTTGAACAGAAAGTACACATAATACCTAATAAAAATAGATTACCTTTAACCTAACTTGACAAATAAACCGTAAATTTTATTATTTTTAGTTTTAATAATAATAGTTTTATTTTTACATTTTATACGAGCGCGAATGGGCAGTAAAATTACAAAATAACCGTACAAGCTGAGATATACGCTGTGATACCAGCAATTAATATTAGTGTCAACAGAATTATTTGGAGGTTCAATAATTTCGCTTTCTTACGTAGATACTTTAGAACTTTGTACTATATCCACAGTAGTAAGGGGAAACTATCCTAAACATTGGTACCGCGTTTTAGGTCAGTCGTCAGGAAGTTCGGCAGGTGTAAATATGGTTTTAAATCGGGAAAACAATTTATCTATTGGAATGGAAATGGTGGACGAGTCAGCTGTAATTTATATAGTAGCTATATCCATATCCTACGAGGTACAGGCGGGGGAAGTCGCGTGTATCTAGTTCGGATGTCAAGGGCGAAAATATGCCTCCACCCCGCATTTTGTGGTGCAAGCAAGCCGTTTGGTTGATATGTTACTGAGACCATACTCTACCGATTGAGAGATGTAGCCATCCGGATATGCCCCGCAGGCAATTGTTATTGCAGGTTGTATATATCATTGGCGCGGTTTTCTTAAAGTCGCAGTAGTGCGGAAATCATTGAATCTACATGGCTGATTTTTTTCCTGATAAAAAAGACTTTGGTTACATAACGTATTCATTTCTATATTGAACAGCATTTTGTAATTGTTTTGGAGAATATCTTAGCGACATTTCCGAGTAGGTATACCTCATTATTGGAGTATGGACCCTGTAACATTTGCAGTGTAACCCATAAACCAAACAGCTTGCTCTAATTGACGTAACAATGATCTCTCTCGTGCATGAAGGCTTGACGCACTTACGCTTCCCTCTAGAAACTTCCGTCTCGATGGGCCTTTGATAGCCACAGACACAGACGCGCCGCTGAGCCCTCTTTCGATAGTTATTTGAAAGCGCTACAATTTTCATTAGGGTTATTTTCCGGTAGAACGTAGCGTTATTGCGTAATTGGTCAAGAAAGTCAAAATTTTCTCCAAAATCACAAATAGCTCTGTTCAAGATAAAAACGGATACGTTATACAGGCTGGTGGCGGTTAGGGGTGAACATAGGGATTTAACATGGGATTTTAGTTTTTTACAATTTCCTGCTCTCCTGTTCATTTTACGGCAAAAACTGAAGAGTACAAAATTGTTCAGAATTACAAATTGCATACAAAAATGTATTTACATTTATTTTTATGTTTTTGGTTTCGTCACAATTTTAAAAAGAAATTTCAAAATTTCTGTTAATTTGTAGCAATAGCCATGACATATAACTCAAATGTTTAAACATAATAATGTCATTCAATTTCTGTCAAATTTTTGAAATTTTCTCTAATAAAAAGTTAATTTAATAATTAATGTTTATTCGAATAAGGAACGAGTTTTCATTATAAAAAATTATTATGGTAGAAATAGTTTTAGAAGAATACGTGATTTGTTTTCCATAAAGTAAAATACACCAATTCCTATTATAGCAAAAATTTCTAAACTTGTTAAAAACATTGAGAACACAGCTATACTCTGTTACATTTAAGCCATTCAGTAGATGGAGCTCGCAACAGCGCAAATTTGAAGTAGCCGAAATTACATTGGATAAACTTGTCTCTTGTCTCCAATTTCAGCCAATGAGAGAGGTCAAAACTATTCCCTATGCTCTGCAATACTGAATGGCTTAAATGGAACAAGGTATAGTGTAGCTGTGAACGAAGGTAATGAAGGAAATAATAATAATAATAATAATAATAATAATAATAATAATAATAATAATAATAATAATAATAATAATAATAATAATAATAATAATAATAATAATAATAATAATAATAATAATAATAATAATAATAATAATAATAATAATAATAATAATAATAATAATAATAATAATAATAATAATAATAATAATAATAATAATAATAATAATAATAATAATAATAATAATAATAATAATAATAATAATAATAATAATAATAATAATAATAATAATAATAATAATAATAATAATAATAATAATAATAATAATAATAATAATAATAATAATAATAATAATAATAATAATAATAATAATAATAATAATAATAATAATAATAATAATAATAATAATAATAATAATAATAATAATAATAATAATAATAATAATAATAATAATAATAATAATAATAATAATAATAATAATAATAATAATAATAATAATAATAATAATAATAATAATAATAATAATAATAATAATAATAATAATAATAATAATAATAATAATAATAATAATAATAATAATAATAATAATAATAATAATAATAATAATAATAATAATAATAATAATAATAATAATAATAATAATAATAATAATAATAATAATAATAATAATAATAATAATAATAATAATAATAATAATAATAATAATAATAATAATAATAATAATAATAATAATAATAATAATAATAATAATAATAATAATAATAATAATAATAATAATAATAATAATAATAATAATAATAATAATAATAATAATAATAATAATAATAATAATAATAATAATAATAATAATAATAATAATAATAATAATAATAATAATAATAATAATAATAATAATAATAATAATAATAATAATAATAATAATAATAATAATAATAATAATAATAATAATAATAATAATAATAATAATAATAATAATAATAATAATAATAATAATAATAATAATAATAATAATAATAATAATAATAATAATAATAATAATAATAATAATAATAATAATAATAATAATAATAATAATAATAATAATAATAATAATAATAATAATAATAATAATAATAATAATAATAATAATAATAATAATAATAATAATAATAATAATAATAATAATAATAATAATAATAATAATAATAATAATAATAATAATAATAATAATAATAATAATAATAATAATAATAATAATAATAATAATAATAATAATAATAATAATAATAATAATAATAATAATAATAATAATAATAATAATAATAATAATAATAATAATAATAATAATAATAATAATAATAATAATAATAATAATAATAATAATAATAATAATAATAATAATAATAATAATAATAATAATAATAATAATAATAATAATAATAATAATAATAATAATAATAATAATAATAATAATAATAATAATAATAATAATAATAATAATAATAATAATAATAATAATAATAATAATAATAATAATAATAATAATAATAATAATAATAATAATAATAATAATAATAATAATAATAATAATAATAATAATAATAATAATAATAATAATAATAATAATAATAATAATAATAATAATAATAATAATAATAATAATAATAATAATAATAATAATAATAATAATAATAATAATAATAATAATAATAATAATAATAATAATAATAATAATAATAATAATAATAATAATAATAATAATAATAATAATAATAATAATAATAATAATAATAATAATAATAATAATAATAATAATAATAATAATAATAATAATAATAATAATAATAATAATAATAATAATAATAATAATAATAATAATAATAATAATAATAATAATAATAATAATAATAATAATAATAATAATAATAATAATAATAATAATAATAATAATAATAATAATAATAATAATAATAATAATAATAATAATAATAATAATAATAATAATAATAATAATAATAATAATAATAATAATAATAATAATAATAATAATAATAATAATAATAATAATAATAATAATAATAATAATAATAATAATAATAATAATAATAATAATAATAATAATAATAATAATAATAATAATAATAATAATAATAATAATAATAATAATAATAATAATAATAATAATAATAATAATAATAATAATAATAATAATAATAATAATAATAATAATAATAATAATAATAATAATAATAATAATAATAATAATAATAATAATAATAATAATAATAATAATAATAATAATAATAATAATAATAATAATAATAATAATAATAATAATAATAATAATAATAATAATAATAATAATAATAATAATAATAATAATAATAATAATAATAATAATAATAATAATAATAATAATAATAATAATAATAATAATAATAATAATAATAATAATAATAATAATAATAATAATAATAATAATAATAATAATAATAATAATAATAATAATAATAATAATAATAATAATAATAATAATAATAATAATAATAATAATAATAATAATAATAATAATAATAATAATAATAATAATAATAATAATAATAATAATAATAATAATAATAATAATAATAATAATAATAATAATAATAATAATAATAATAATAATAATAATAATAATAATAATAATAATAATAATAATAATAATAATAATAATAATAATAATAATAATAATAATAATAATAATAATAATAATAATAATAATAATAATAATAATAATAATAATAATAATAATAATAATAATAATAATAATAATAATAATAATAATAATAATAATAATAATAATAATAATAATAATAATAATAATAATAATAATAATAATAATAATAATAATAATAATAATAATAATAATAATAATAATAATAATAATAATAATAATAATAATAATAATAATAATAATAATAATAATAATAATAATAATAATAATAATAATAATAATAATAATAATAATAATAATAATAATAATAATAATAATAATAATAATAATAATAATAATAATAATAATAATAATAATAATAATAATAATAATAATAATAATAATAATAATAATAATAATAATAATAATAATAATAATAATAATAATAATAATAATAATAATAATAATAATAATAATAATAATAATAATAATAATAATAATAATAATAATAATAATAATAATAATAATAATAATAATAATAATAATAATAATAATAATAATAATAATAATAATAATAATAATAATAATAATAATAATAATAATAATAATAATAATAATAATAATAATAATAATAATAATAATAATAATAATAATAATAATAATAATAATAATAATAATAATAATAATAATAATAATAATAATAATAATAATAATAATAATAATAATAATAATAATAATAATAGAAGACGTTATAACGAAGTGAATGAAGAAATGGTATTGGCTATGATAAATCAAAATTCTACGTAGTTGATACATTTGGAATTGGTTTATTATTAAATGGTATGCCTAATAAAAAAATGCGTATTAAAATTAAAAGTTGTTTGTTTTATCTAATTTTCAAGTTAGATTAACGCATGGTTGAAGTTTATAAATAATTTTTGACAACCATAAAAAAATAAATTCCATGGCTATGCTACAAAATTACAGAAATTTTGAAATTTCTTTTTAAAATTCTGAAGAAACCAAAAACATAATAATAAATGTAAATACATTTTTGTATGCAATTTTTAATTCTGAACAATTTTATACTCTACAGTTTTTGCCGTGAAAAGAACAGGAGAGCAGGAAATTGCAAAGAACTAAAATCCCATGTAAAATCCCTATATTCACCCCTAACCGCCACCACCCTGTATGTAACCAAAGTCTTTTTTTGCATTGTATCGTTAAATACCTTATCATCACATTATCATGAAAAAAAAAATCAGCCCTATAGATTCAATGGTTTGCGCACAACCACGACTTTATGAAAACCGCGCCAATGAAGTATTCGTATATAACCTGCAATAACCATTGTCTGCGGAGAATTTCCGAGTGGCTACATCTTTCTTAGGTAGGGAATGGTCTAAGCAATACATATATGAACCAAACGGCCTGCTTGCATCATAAAATGCGAGGATCATCCAGAACCGAGATATTGGCAAAAAAAAAAAACTATTTGTAATGTTAATCTTCCTGGCGACTAGCCTATTTTGCGTTTATTAATTGCAGTCCAATGTCGAATAGATTTATTGACGTATTTGGACAAATTTAAGTAAAATATGACACATTCCTTACACAGATTTGTAACTAATGATGAAAATATAAATTCATCTAGAAGTTTGTAAACAAAAAATATCTAAATAAAATAATAAAAGCTGGGTAGTTTTAAGTTTTTTAGCCAAGTTATTTTGGAGATATTATGAATTCAACTTTTTTGAGGTGCGATGCAACAAGTACCTTATTTATCATATTCTAAATTGTGAAGCAACAGTGTCGGCTCGTGAAAAATACATGTGCTTATTGCGCTGTTCACAGTTCTCTATAGTTTAAAATTATTTTCGCCGATTGGCATTAAAAGTTTGGTTTTGCCTTTTAAATAAAACAATCAAATTTGGTTTTACCTAGCAATCCTGAAAATAACAACAATGGCAATATCATTTAAAATATTTAAAATAATCATAAAATAAAAAAATATTAATTTTAAACAGTTAGCAAGAAAACAAATACACTGTCTAGACTAAATCAAAGACTTCTCGTTGTCCAGGGAAACGCAATCGGCTTCTTTTTGCCTTGTTAGTTAAACGTAAACTCGTAAACAAATAGGTATTTTATCAGTAATAATATAACAAGAGACTGAGAATAAATTGAAAATAATTTGACAGATTTTTCGAAAACTTGTTCCCAGGCAATAGTCACGAAAGCTCTTAAGGCTTGAGTGACCATTGCCAAATCATTTTCTAATTTTTCAAACTCTCGAATTATATTTAATTAGATTATTACCTTCCGTCACCTTTAGGTAAGGAAGGTATTGTCTTTGGTCAAAAAATTCGGTGGTGAGTTTTTGACGAATAAGCACGTTTTAGGGTCCCTAGAATACGATTTTACTATTTTTACGATGATGTCTGTATGTGTGTGTGTGTGTGTGTGTGTGTGTGTGTGTGTGTGTGTGTGTGTGTGTGTGTGTGTGTGTGTGCGTATGTATGTGTGTGTGTGTGTGTGTGTCTGTGTGTGACAAAATTTTCTAATGCGATAACTCTAATACTACAATTCCAAAAATTATAATTTTTTCGTATTCCTCTTCGTTACATCCATGGGAAGAGCTGATTAGATTTTGGTTATAATTGGTCAACCGGAAGTACCCTCATTTGAAGATTTTAACAGTTTTTCTTGAAAAATCGATGTTAAATATCATTTTTTCACATTTAATGTTATTATAAATATTAAAGAATTATTTATTCTCTATACGATTTGAATGCATTTTACACTTCATATTAAATGGATATAGAGTTGTTAAGTTAAGTTCGAAGGACCAAGTCGCTAATGGACTAATTGTATGTTGTTATTTGCAATAATCGCGAGTGGACTGTATTATTAAATTTGTTTGAGGTATCACAAGCAAAAGCAAGAGTACTGACCTTGACTTAAGGAGACTTTAAAAAAGGGGCAGGGACTTGGGATCTAATGACAGGAAACAGGAATGGGAATCGCTGGATGCGTCTTGAAGCGGTGACGAAACAGGAGTAGGAGACGCTGGTTGCGTCTCAAAGCGGTGATGGGTTCGGATGCGTGAGGAGATGGACACGCTGCGCTTGCATGTGCGCAACGGCAGTAGGGATCTAGTTGAGACGGCTGAATGCCGCTATTCTGGTTGATGATGCGTTGCGCTTGAGGGCACGCAACAGTAGTGGAGATCTGGTTGAAACGGCAATCCTTTGCTGTCCTGGTCGATGCTCGTTCTGGCTCGACTTGAAGACGATTGCCGTTGTCCTGGTCGACGCTCAAATTAGCTCGACTTGAAGACAGGGTTTGAGCTCAAATGGCCCACTGCTGGCGAATACAATACTATTCACAAGCACGAATAAACACTTACACTTTCACTATTTCTGAAAGGAAAAGATCCCCACTAGACAATTAAACGACGATATTCAATCAATAATATTTAATTATTCAAATTTAAGATTATAAGGTGGAATTCAAAGCCAAGATGCAAAAATTAATAATGAATTTTTGATTTTTTAAAGAAAGATTCAGAGAGAATGAAAAACACGAGTGAACCCTCACTTGGTTCGTCACCGACTTTTTTTGTTTATATATTTTTTTTCATCGTTAAGGGTTTTTAATTGTTGCATCTTTGCTTCTTTACAGATGACTATGATTACAAATTATGAATACAGAGTTGACTTGGTTTTTTAAACAATAATAATAACATTTTTATAATCGTCAGTAACTCTGATCTTGCTTGTCACACCTCATAACAAACTTAACATATTCCCGGGCACAAGAAATTTGCGTGGTGCATAATAATTAATTCGATTTGGCGAAAAAATGCACTGCAACTAACAATTGCTTGGAAAAAACAAGTACGAACAGAAAAAACAAAAAATAATCAACTCGACAGAAACATCGAGTGACAGTTAACAAGTGACATTATGTCTATCTGACAATATGTCAGAGTGGCATAATGTCAAAATGACATTTTGTGTCAAAGTGACATTTTTACAAATTAACAAAACAACAATAATGAAAATTGACGACAATTAAGCTATCTATTGAGTTGGTAGTGGACATAATTTATTAATTGGGCGTTTGATTACACCGTTTTCTGTTTTTACCAACGCGACGCGAGCTATTTTGTCGTTTCCAAAGTATAATTTAGTGATAATTCCTAATGGCCATTCTAATGGTGGTAATCGAATTTCTTTAATTATGACTACCTGCCCAATTTTTACTGTGTTAGTTGATGTTAGCCATTTTTGGCGTATCTGTAGAGAAGTTAAATACTCTAATTGCCATTTTTCCCAATATGATTTTATTAGTGAGTCTAGTAAATATTTGCGATGTACCAAAGTGGATTTGGATTTCGGTGGTTCAGCTATAGGCAATCGTTTTAATGGGGTTTGAAGCAGAAAATGGGCCGGTGTTAATAACTCTGGATTGAGTTCTGCACCTTGTACACATAGAGGACGAGAATTTAAAACTGCTTCTATTTGTGTTAAGAGCGTTATCAGTTCTTCGTAGCTTAATAATTGTTTACCTATGACTCTGAATAAGTGTTTCTTACAGCCTTTTATTACAGATTCCCAAATCCCTGCGAAGTTAGCACTGTATGGCGGGATTGTTTTCCACTCTATTCCATTCATTGCTAATTCGTTGGATAATGTTTTATGAAATGTAGTCGACTGCACAAAATTATACAGTTCATTAAACTTGTTTCGAGCCCCTATGAAAGTAGTGCTATTATCGGAATATAAATGTGAAACGGGGCCTCTCCTTGATACAAATCTTTTAAACGCGTTAATAAACGAATTTACTGTTAGATCTGAAACCAATTCAATATGAACAGCCTTTATAGTTAGACAAATGAAAATGCAAATGTATGCCTTTTTTGCGTGTTGGCCTTTATGTCTTGATTTTATGAATTTAATTGGGCCTGCATAATCTACACCTGTGTAAACAAATGGCTTTGAAACAGTTACTCGATAATCCGGTAAATCCCCCATCTTAGGTTGTGTGCTAATCGGTCTTGCCTTAAAACATTTATTACATTTGTATAAATTTCGTTTGATTGCATTTCTACCGGCAATAATCCAATATTTCTGACGAATTATTGCTAGTAACAAATCTGTTCCCGCATGACAATTTGAAATATGATAATAACCTATAATTAATTCGACTATGTGATCAGATTTTGGCAGCAAAATTGGATGTTTAACTTCAAATGGCAATGTTGCATTGAATAATCTTCCGCCAACTCTTAATATTCCGTTTTCGTCTACAAATGGGGAAAGTTTTAATATTTGTTTGTTTTTTATTGACCGATTATTTCCCTCTTGAAGCGTTTTTATTATTTCATAGAAGTATACAAATTGTACAGCCCTTAAAATATATATTTCTGCTATGGCTAAGTTTGACGCGGATATGTAACCTTTGAAAAGTAATTTTTTGCCAAACTTTAAAATGTAACTTGTTACCCTTAACAATTTGCTCCAAGAGGATATATTTTGTGCCAAAGTGTATAAAATGGGATAATGAATCACAGATGCAGTGGTATTAAATGTTTTCGAATTAATTTCCGGTAATTGGTCAACAGACAAAGTATTTAATTGATGAATAGGCCAATTTTCGATTGTTGACTGTAACCAATCGGGGCCATTCCACCATAAATTACATGTAATTAATTGGGCTGGGAGCATCCCTCTAGATATTAAATCGCTAGGGTTTTCTTTCCCTGCCACATAATAAAAACAACTTGGATCTAAATTTTCTTGTATTTGCGCAACTCTGTTGCTTACAAATGTTGTCCATCTATGCGGAGATGATTTTATCCATGATAATGTGATCATAGAATCAGAAAAAGCATATATTTTATCAATTGGGTATTTTTTAATTATATAATCTTTAACATGTTTTACAAGTTTTGCCATAAGAAGAGCAGCACACAATTCGAGCCTGGCTAAAGTGATTATTTTCATAGGAGCTACCTTGGATTTTGAACATAATAGTCTAATTGTGACATTATTTAAATTTACTACTTGAAGATAGATGACGCAACCATACGCCTTTGTACTAGCATCGCAAAAGGCAACCAGGTTTACTCGGCAGCCTTCCGAAATGCCTATATGTCTAGGGACCGACAATTTCTCTAAACAGTTGAATTCTGCGATCAATTTGCAAAAATTCGAGGTTATGTTTTTGGGTGGTATGTCATCCCAATCAACGCCGGCTTGCCATAACTCCTTTATTAATAATTTGGCATATAATATTACAGGTGAGACTAATCCAAGCACGTCAAATAATCTGGCAACTGTTGACAATATAATTCTTTTTGTGCAGTGTGCTGTGTCAAAGTTTGACGTTTGGAATGTGAAAGTGTCAGTGTTAGGATTCCAAGATATTCCTAAAATCTTTAAGTTTTCTCCCTTTGACAAGTCTATACTGGTTTTGTGTGAGGTTGGTAAACTCTCAATGAGTGATGTATTGTTACTCGCCCATTTTATCAAATCGAAACCTCCAGCTGACATTAAATTAATTAAATCCGTTATAAGACTACTAGCTTCAGTTGAATTTATAACAGATACGACTAAGTCGTCCATATATAATTCAGTCTTTGCCCGATTTGTCACATTTGGATAATTTTTACTTTCGTCTTCCGCTAATTGTCGGATAGTTCGCATTGCTAAGTAAGGGCTAGATTTTATTCCAAAACAAACACAATTAAATTGAAAAGTTTTTATCGCTTCAGAGGTGTCAAATCTATAAAGAATTTTCTGATATTTTCTATGTTGTTCTGACACTAATACTTGTAAATACATCTGTTTTATGTCAGCTGTCAAGGCTATGGGAAATAATCTAAAATTTAACAATAAATTAAATAAATCTGCTTGCAAATTTGGGCCAGAGTACAATAAATCATTCAGAGACAGTCCAGTATGAGTTTTAGCGCTAGCATCCAGAACTATTCTAACTTTTGTTGTAGCTTTGTCTTCGCGAATGACAGCATGATGTGGAATAAAATAGCCTTCATTATTCGTCACTTCTGACAGATAACCTTTTTGTAAATATTCATTTATTATGTCATTGTATTGACGTTGCAAATCTACTGACTGACTAAAACGTTTTTCTAAATGTAAGAGCCGACGTTCGGCTATTAAGCGAGAATTTCCCAACAAATTAGGATCTCTCTCAAATGGTAAGTTTACTATGTATCTGCCATTTTCTAAACGTTTAGTGGTTTCCGTAAATATTTTTTCACATTCAGCGTTTTCAGGACTCTTTATTGTGTGACTTGGAACTTCTTCTAGTTCCCAAAACTTGTGCAAACAAGATACTAAATTATTTTGTGCAAATGCAGAAAATGATGAAAAGGATTCAGAAGGTACAACTTTATTATTTATTTCTCCGATTAGCACATAACCTAATGTTGTATCATAGGCTACTGGTGCGGTTCCTAATCGATTCGATAGTATTAAAGAGGGATATATTTGAGCCCCTAGAATTACGTCAATTTTTCCCGGTACATTCCAGGAATTATCGGCTAAAAGAATGGATTTTAAGGACCGAAACTTTGAAGCATCTAGTTTACACGAAGGTAAATTATCAGTTATACATTCTACTACTAATGCATTTAAATTGTACTTATGAGGCGATACTCTCGATTCTATGTCAAAATTTACATACCCATAAACTGGGCGACTTGTCATCCCGATCCCCCGAATTTTTGAGTTTTCGAGCGGTGTGATCGGTAATTTTAATTTTTCACAACAATTCTTTGTTATAAGATTATTTTGTGACCCATTGTCTAATAGACATCTAATCATTAGTTTCTTTTTATTTATGTTCGTTGCATAAACTTGTGCTGTCGACAACAAAACATAACCATTATTATTTGTGGATACATGACATGAAGTGTCAATTTTCTCCGGTTCCGTTATTTGTTTGGTTGGAGATTGAGTAGAAGATGAAAAATGCAAAAATGTATGATGTTTTTTGTTACATTCCCGGCATCTATAGCGTGATGGACAGTTTTTTACTGAATGAACATTGGATAAGCAATTATAACATGCATTTTTTGATTTTATAAATCCAAATCTGTCTTGTACTGACATTTTATGGAATTTTTCGCAAAAATACAGATTGGAATGTTCCGCACTGTTGCACAAAATACAAGGTATTTTACAAGGTATTTTTTGTTTTGGTTTTTCATCTGCCGCCAAAAATGTGCGTGAATGATTCGCCACTTTTGGCGATCCCTTTACAGATGAAAAACGCTCCAAGATCTTTGCCTGATCTCTAACAAAATCTAAGAAGTTTTTGCAAGTAGGAAATTCCGTTTCGCGGAATATCGTATCAAATAGCAATACTATTTCTGGATCCACCTTTTTGGATGCGCAGTTTAATAGCACGAAATCCAGAATGTCTGGAATATTAAGTTGCTTGATAGCCTCTACGGAGGCGGAAAATTTATTGACAAACGTTGTCAAATGACTTGGGTTTTTTGAACTAAATTTTATATTGAAAATATTGTCTAAGTATTGCTTAGCCATTGTTCTTTCATCCTGGTATTGCTTTACCAGGCCGTCCCAAATAATGTCATAGTTTTCAGGTGTGGGCAATATCCCCCCTGTTATTTCTAGAGCATTGCCCGTAAGTTTGCCTATTAGATAACTAATTTTTTGTTCGTTTGAGAGCGCCTCGTTTTCATGTACATTTGATTTGAATGATTGATAAAATAACGGCCACATTTCTACTTTCCCATTAAAAGATGGCAATTCAATAGCGGGCAGTTTTTTACATTTATTTAGTGCAGTACTAGATTTTGACGGCTGCGCTTTGGGGGCCAACAAGGACAGCTCACTTCTCGTTCTTTTTATTTTTGAAAAATACATTTCTATTGTCATTAATGTATCAAAATTTGGATTAAAATTAGCATCAATAGATAGCTCAAGGTCATTTATACGAATTAAGGCATTTTTAAATTCCTCCCTTAACAAATCGACTTCTTGGGATTCGTCCAAGAAGCGTTCATTGGCGCATGTGTCCGTTGGAGTGCACTTTTTCGCGAGATCGTGTATTTTTACAATACGGGATTCGTAGCCTCTTGCTAGGGCCTTTAACGTTTTTAAATCAACTTCCATAGTACTAAAATTGACAGTGGAACATCCGGCTCGAAGGACCAAATTTTTATGTTAAGTTAAGTTCGAAGGACCAAGTCGCTAATGGACTAATTGTATGTTGTTATTTGCAATAATCGCGAGTGGACTGTATTATTAAATTTGTTTGAGGTATCACAAGCAAAAGCAAGAGTACTGACCTTGACTTAAGGAGACTTTAAAAAAGGGGCAGGGACTTGGGATCTAATGACAGGAAACAGGAATGGGAATCGCTGGATGCGTCTTGAAGCGGTGACGAAACAGGAGTAGGAGACGCTGGTTGCGTCTCAAAGCGGTGATGGGTTCGGATGCGTGAGGAGATGGACACGCTGCGCTTGCATGTGCGCAACGGCAGTAAGGATCTAGTTGAGACGGCTGAATGCCGCTATTCTGGTTGATGATGCGTTGCGCTTGAGGGCACGCAACAGTAGTGGAGATCTGGTTGAAACGGCAATCCTTTGCTGTCCTGGTCGATGCTCGTTCTGGCTCGACTTGAAGACGATTGCCGTTGTCCTGGTCGACGCTCAAATTAGCTCGACTTGAAGACAGGGTTTGAGCTCAAATGGCCCACTGCTGGCGAATACAATACTATTCACAAGCACGAATAAACACTTACACTTTCACTATTTCTGAAAGGAAAAGATCCCCACTAGACAATTAAACGACGATATTCAATCAATAATATTTAATTATTCAAATTTAAGATTATAAGGTGGAATTCAAAGCCAAGATGCAAAAATTAATAATGAATTTTTGATTTTTTAAAGAAAGATTCAGAGAGAATGAAAAACACGAGTGAACCCTCACTTGGTTCGTCACCGACTTTTTTTGTTTATATATTTTTTTTCATCGTTAAGGGTTTTTAATTGTTGCATCTTTGCTTCTTTACAGATGACTATGATTACAAATTATGAATACAGAGTTGACTTGGTTTTTTAAACAATAATAATAACATTTTTATAATCGTCAGTAACTCTGATCTTGCTTGTCACACCTCATAACAAACTTAACAAGAGTTAAAAAATTATAAAGAAATTAAATATCATATATATTAGTCAGCTTTGCTATAACTCTGGAAACAGCTGCTATACATTAAGAAAATTCTGATGGAAAGGTGTCAGTGTCAAGTGTGTATGTTTATGTTATAATTTTACTGGAAATATAGCATCTTTTGTTGGAAACTTTCTGTATGGAATTAGTACAAAATACATACAACTGCCTTAAGGTAATGTACAAGAAATATAATCTTTTGCAATGAACTTTCTGTATGACGTTTATACAAAATCCAACTGACGGAAGGTAATGTGCTGGCCACATCAGATTTTTTTTTTATTTATTTACAAGACTCAATTGGTAAGTCTGTTTTGACAACTAGAACACACTTTGACAATGCAAAATAAGTAATGAAAAGATATACTTACTAATTATAGTATTTCTAGAAGTAATTTCTATAATTTTTTGGTTTATTTCATAAAATTAATATTTTTCGCTCATTTTACTAATGTGTAGATTACTATCTGACATGTCAACAAAAACAAAAGGTACAGAGATTATTCCCGCGAATAATCTCTAAAACTTTATTCTCAGTATAATAATGACAGGATCTTTAAAAACGCAAACACGTCACACAAAATAGAACATTTTATTGGTTGTAAGAAATGTCAAAAAATAATCAATTAAAAACGTAAATTTTGAATAGTTTTCAATTTATTGAGGAAAAGAGACAAGATAATTCGGGACAAGTTCAAATTCCATTTCTGTAGCAAAATTTTGAGGTCTGGTATGATTATCCCTATATGTAATTCAATTTATCCACTATTATATCAAAATTTTAAAATAATAATGTACCAATAATAGTTATTAACATCATTAAGCCGATATAAAGTGAGGGGCTGAAGTTTGTAAACCGAGGCGATAGCCGAGGTTTATAATCAACCATGTCTGTTATTTTCATATTAACCGCGTAACGTTCAAGATTTTTCATGAAATAAAATTTAAACATTTCTTTCTGCTGTCATATTGATAAAAAAATTGTTTATAAATTTTCATTTGGCAACAGCTCTCATGGCGCAGTTATAAATCTTAACGGCCGGCGGCCGTCAAGGACACCTTTTCACTTTTGTTTTTAGTTCTCGCTTTCGTTGTTCTTGCTTCGTGAACTTTTCTTGTTGTTCTTTCTTCCCCCATTCTTTGTATATGACCCCACCATCTTAATTGACCTTCTTCTATTATATTGTCTATTGGTTTTATATGTAGTGCTTTTCTAATATCTTTGTTTCTTACTTTGTCCATGATTGTTTTTCCTTCTATTTTTCTTAGGAATCTCATTTCTGTACTGTGTAGTCTGCTACGAAGTCTTTCTGTTGTAGTCCAGGTTTCTAAGCCAAACGTTAATATGGGTGTAGCTACTTTTTTGTATACTTGCAATTTAGTGTCTTTTTGTATTTCTTTCTTTGATAGTATAATGTTCTTGATACTGTTGAAAAGCCTACCTGCCGCCTCTGTTCTTTCTTTTATCTCTTCGTCTAATTTTCCATTATATATTATATATTTACTTGTTCTAGTATTTCTCCGTCTATTTTGATTGCGTATTTCTCTTCTTTTTTGCTTATGATCATTGACTTCGTTTTACTGATGTTTTTTTCATATTTATTTTTTCTAGATGATTTCTGAAGATTTCTAGGTTTCTATTGAGTGTGCTTTCGGTTTTTCCTACAATGATTATGTCGTCCGCATAACATATTTCTAGTACTTGGATACTTTCCATCTTCCAGTGTTCTACTGTGTGTTGCTACGCCTCCTTTTTCGCTTCCTTTATAGCTTCATCCAGTACTAACGTAAAAAGTAGTGGACTCAATATACAGCCCTGTCTAACTCCCTTTGTAGTTTCAAACAATTTTGATTTTTCATTCTTTTTACCTTCCGTCACCTTTAGGTAAGGAAGGTATTGTCTTTGGTCAAAAAATTCGGTGGTGAGTTTTTGATGAATACGCACGTTTTAAGGTCCCTAGAATACGATTTTACTATTTTTACGATGATGTCTGTATGTGTGTGTGTGTGTGTGTGTGTGTGTGTGTGTGTGTGTGTGTGTGTCTGTGTGTGACAAAATTTTCTAATGCGATAACTCTAATACTACAATTCCAAAAATTATAATTCTTTCGTATTCCTCTTCGTTACATGAATGTGAAGAGCTGATTAGATTTTGGTTATAATTGGTCAACCGGAAGTGCCCTCATTTGAAGATTCTAACAGTTTTTCTTGAAAAAACGATGTTAAATATCATTTTTTCACATTTAATGTTATTATAAATATTAAAGACTTATTTATTCTCTATACGATTTGAATGCATTTTATACTTCATATTAAATGGACATAGAGTTAAAAAATTATAAAGAAATTAAATATCATATATATTAGTCAGCTTTGCTATAACTTTGGAAACAGCTGCTACGTTAAGAAAATTCTGATTGAAAGGTGTCAGTGTCAAGTGCAGTTGACAGTATGTTTATGTTATAATTTTACTGGAAATATAGGATCTTTTGTTAGAAACTTTCTGTGTGGAATTTGCATAAAATATATACAACTGCCTTAAGGTAATGTACAAGAAATATAATCTTTTGCAATGAACTTTATGTATGACATTTATACTATATACATAGAACTGACGGAAGGTAATGTGCTGGCCACATCAGATTTTTTCTTACGTAGTTCTTTGTTTTCTTATATAGGCAACGAAAGTATTATCACTTCTTTAAAAATGTATATTCGGAGAAATTGCTTTAAATGAATAATTGGATGATTTCGAAAGCTCAAATTATAGAACTTATGTTTTGAACTGTAACAATTGAAACAGTAGTGTAAGTAAAATTGTACTGTAATTATTTCAAAGGGATTATGTTAAAAAAAATATAATATCTAAAATTTTAGATTTAATTAGTAGAGTTCGTAATGAGTTTTTTTTTGTCACGGTTGAATAATTAAAAATTTCATTAATTATAAAACAAATCACATACTCGTAAGTCATTCTGTGTGTGCGAATGGATGCTATATGAAGTTTTCTGGTATGTTTTCCGTTGCTAGGTGACAGTGTATGTAGCAGTAGCAAGTGGCGTCTGAATGACAACAAACGGCCGCTTTTTCTCTTGTGTTGCCAATCAGCGCTGTGGAGTGTAGAGAACTCAGCAGCAGTAGCAGTACTCTCTTCCAGTCCGCGTTCCTTGTTAACACGCGTTTTGTTTCGCGAACACGCGACGCTGCCTCGTTATACTGCCCTCAGCGGTCCTCACACAGGCCCCCATCCAGGAGGAACGAAAAATTCTTTCCCAAGCAACGAAACCGAATTACATACAAATATGAGTAGAATACAATATAAATATAGTATAATATCTTATTTTATACTAACATTAAATTAAAAATAAAAGAACTTACGCCCAGTTTTATCATTGCAAATTAAAATTTAAATAATAGTTAACTAAGAATTATATATTTTATCTGTTTTACAAATAGTAGTTAACCACAAAACTGCTAATTATCTGTGAATTTCGGCAACTAATATCTACTCTGTTAGTTAAGATGTTATTATCAAGGGATTCGCGGATGTTATTATTTTTATGAAGTGACAGGTAGGTGAAAGTGACAGGTTACTAAAATATTTGATTGAGATTTTGATGCTCTTGATGATCATGACTAAATTTTATTTTATTAATTCATTTATTATTCGAGATGTGTGATACCAATTAAATATTTCATCTCCATGTCAATATTTGTTATTTCCGCAAAATTTGGTGGTCCTCCACCAGTGCGTGGCAAAAGGCGCGAGCAGTCATGTGACTTTGATGACCTTGACAAGCAGATATGGGGGCCCATGTCAGAATGGTAGCTAGTAATTATGTCAAATGTCAATAAACAAAATAGTATAGGTTGTATTTAACATATACCTATAAAACTAAAATATACTGCTGATGTCCTACCTCTCACTTAAGAGGAGTCTGCTACAAACATTATTGTCTATCCTTGTCAATTAGTGTAAGAATTTCCCTCCAGCTAGTTCTCCTTTCACGTGTTACGCCAATAAAATCAAAGCATTCCGTGCTTGCGCAGAACTACTCTTACAGGGAAGTATAGCTATATGCAGATATATACTCGTCCAATGTTAGTCTCACAAATCTCAGCAGTATATTTTAGTTTTACAGGTATATTATTTAAATTTACAACGTTAATGTCACTTCCGGATACACCGGAAGTTCCACAAATACAATTTTCACACACTTCAATCACAAATATTGTACTGATTAAATCATATGTGTATCTTTAAGCGACAAAAAAGAGTGTATCTACTTTTTCATACACAGTACATATAATTTCAAAATTTATATATATATATATATATATATATATATATATATATATATATATATATATATATATATATATGTTGTAACAAAGAAAATAGATTTAAAATATATAATATTATACTTTCTAAAGCAAAACTGAAACTAAGGTTTAAGTAAGTGAATTTATCTATCCGAAGTGGTTTCATTCTCATCGATATTAGATGCGGGTTTAGAACCATCAGAAGAAAAAATAAGTCTTGTATTTTCGCCATATTTCATAAGAATTAGCATATGCAGAAAATTTACAATTGTGGGTTGTAGGTGGAGAGTCGTAGTCAACGTCTATTGCCTATTTACAATAAATAACTTGGCGGTTGTTTACCGTTAGTTAAGAAAAAATCATTACTTATCTCCTCTACATTCCAATAAGCAAGCTGTGTACCACACAATCATGGATAAGTAAAGCTCGGGTCACACTATGCGGTTTGGCGGGACCAGTAAAACCACATTCGGTTAAGCCGGTTGGATCATACAGCGTTCACATACCGGGTGGCGCTCGAAATCCGTTACATAGGCATTTAATATGGGAAAATCGTTTTTCCTAGCGCATTGCTCCCCAAATTATTTTAGAAAAAAATCTTCAAATGAAAGTTGTAGAATATAAAATTCTGCATGTAAATCAGTAAACAAATTTCATCTCTTATGTTTAGTAACTCCAGAAATTGAATGTGAAAATTTTGAAAATTTCAGTGTAGTAATGCTAGCCATGGAAATAAAACAAAAAAGACAAACAAATGTGATGATTTAAATGTCAAATATTGTGATTTTCGTCCAGAAAAATGAGTATTTGAACAGTATAGAAAAATTAAATTATTATTCTGCTTCAGAATTTTACGTTATGATAATTTTATTAAAAAATTAAAATATAAATAAATTTTTATGACAGATAAACACACGTTTGTTTCTTAAGCTTTTTGTTAATTCCATGGCTATCACTACTTTTGAGTAGATTTTCGACATTTTCATACCTAATTTCTGCTGTTACAAAGCATGCAAAATTAATTTTGCTTATTGATTCAAATGCAGAATTTTACGTTCTACAACTTTTATTTGAAGAATTCTTTTCTAAAATAATTTGGGGAGCAACGCGCTAGGAAAAACGGTTTTCCCATGTTAAATGCCTATGTAACGGATTTCGAGCGCCACCCGGTATATCCCGCTAAACAGGACGGCAGAAATGACAACCCGATTCGGACACAGTTAGACAGACATCTGATCAGAGCTGAGCCCAAATAGTATACATGTTCTATTAAAAAACAAAACCAGACCCTTATGAACACTCGCATTTGTCTCCAATGCGTTGTACTTGTCATGCAGTGAATTGACCGTCCCGCCAACATGCTGCGGTAGTATCGGACCGCAACCGCATCGGTGTGGACGCATTCATTTAAAACAATAAGTTGTTGTCTTCGCGGTCCCGCCAAAACGCATAGTGTGATCCGAGCCTAACATAATTTCTCAATTTTTTGGTAAATTCTCGATAATTTTTCTGATAATTTACGGTAAACAAAATTTGTTAATTTACGGTAAATTACGATAATTTACGCTTTCACATCTCTGCTGCTAAGCTCAGACGGTTGAGTAACCCTCATTACGTTAGCCAACCACTAACTTGTAACTTGTAACCATAAAACAATATTTACTGTTTGATTAAAAATAATGTGTATACCTTGTTCCATTTAAACCGTTCAGTATTGCAGAGCATAGAGAATAGTTTTGACCTCTCTGATTGGCTGAAATTGGAGACAAGAGACAAGTTTACCCAATGTAATTTCGGCTACTTCAAGTTTGCGCTGTTGCCAGCTCCATCTACTGAATGGCTTAAATGGAACAGAGTATAAACATTGTCTCGTAACTATGATGATATTTATGCTATGTTATATTTATTTTAACATCAAAATTTATTAATCTATGCAGATCGAAAATTGTGATTTTGTTTCGAAGTTTAAGTAGAGCATAGTATAGTAGTGCACCTTCTATATGTAACGACTTTATTAATGTATTGCAACACGGTTCGTAGATGAGTGTTCTATACTCGAAATTTCATCCTCTTGAGGTACAGCTATCATAATATTCGATTTCTGAATAAAATATACGGAGTGATCATAAATGGCTGAAGGTCACATGATAACTTTTGTTCCAAAATAATGTCTAAATTATATTTCAATTTTCCATAATTCATCAAATGGTTATTTACGCTATAAGGCTGGGAAGTGAGTTATTACAGTACGAATGAGAAATTTACGGACGAGGCGACGAAGGAGTCGAGTCAGGAATTTCGAAATGAGTACCTTAATACTACTTCACAGCCATATGATGTACAACATTTCATTTCATATTGTCTACGTGTTTTAAAAATTAATATTAATTCATGTGTATTTAACTTAGGTCACATCATCTTTGAATTTGTGTGTATTTGTTTTATTTGTATTGTTAATATTGATTGCCAAAATTGACAACTGTATTTTCTTTTGGTGGTATTTGTGATTTATCGAGTAAAATTTCTTCAAAGCTTCAGTGAAGCTTATTTCCACCTAATTGTCAAAAAAGAATAACGGTTATTTTATGAATGATGAAAATTTACAATTTTTACTTATGCAAGTGCTCTAGCAATATCAATAAGTATCCACCACCCACAGTAACTATATTCATGGGGCATGTCAACGTTTAGAATTGGTGATAATTCTACATAATTGTACTATATTAATCGTTTATAAGTTTCAAATTGTGTTATTTAAAATAAATTTGTCAGGAATTATGATTGTCGTTTCTTGTCCCTTTTTTTTAAATAAACAGTTCATGAACTGTTTCCAGGCAACACTTCCCGGCCCCGGTACTGTAATGTTCCTTATCCCGAACTCAAATTAGCAACATAAAGTAGTACACAGTAGACAGTATGAAATAAACCAAATAAACTATATTCCATTATGACAGGTGCATTACGTTTGATATATCATTGCCGTACGTTGATTCATTTAATTTTAGTTTTGCATACCTTCGTGAAAAATCTTTAATATCTTTTCATTATGGTTTTTAATGATAAGCGTAAAAAATTTCTTTTTCAAGCATATTTTCTTTGCGGTTAAAAAGAAGAGGAGTGTTGGGGGTATTATGAAGACATCTAACAAACATCAAAAGGTACGCCAGTGGAAATATTAATGCTGTCATACTAAGTAAGCGGCAAATGTCAAATTTGTATGGAGCGGCATGCTTTAGCCATTTTTGATCACTCTAAACTGTGTACATGAAAACAATGTGCTTGGTAGTTACTAAGGAAACAACTAGATTTGACTTTGACAGTAATGGTTGCATATTATTTTTTCTAATTTTATTATTATTAAATAATATTTAACCGTAAAAAAATGTATGTACGTAATGTCATGCCACAATCTGCACACCTCGTTCAATAAACATAAACTTTAGTACCCGTACAATGCATATTTTATGAGTTAAATATTTATCGCCCTTTAACAAATTTTACTATTAATTCATTATAATAAATAATATTGCTAGGTTAGTTATTTTCGATTGCAAATAATTTGTTTTAACGTTAATTAACATATATAATAATATGCAATTATGCATATAATCTCTATTAAAATATGATTACCAATGGCCTTGTCACTTTGGATATATAAAATCGTGTGTGATTCACAGATATATTAGGGTGAATGTTATAAATACATGTATGGTTTATTGCAACAGATACAAGTGCCTATGAGGAGTAAATGCCTCTTTCGTGCAATTAAAGTGCCATAACCGAAATGTGTGTTATAAGTAGAGAACAACAGACTACAGCTAGTAATTGATAAAACATCTTAAAAGGATATTTCTACATATATTTATTGTTAAACCTATATGATTACTGGTAAGCATTTTTTTACGATAAAAATAAATTATCAATATCTGGAATGTGATACTTATAATCATGACAAAAGATCTACTACAAACTACATTGTAAAATGTGTATGTGTATACTCGTATTACTTATTATAGTGACAAGATATCTATGATTGGGCAGAAGGTTAATGTAAAAATCACAAATTTGTGAATCAAATTATACTCCTAATATGGTGTGATAAACTATTATATTTGGGTATCCCAAACTTTTATAAATTACAACAATTTAAACATGGGCGAAAAAACAAAAAAAAATCTCTACAACAATCTCACTTCCTACTATGACGTTCATACAAAAATATATGTATATTAAGATCCAGGTTGTTTTAAATACCAGTCAAATGTATTATTTCGGAAGTCTATATTTCGAATAAATATTATTAAATAAAACACTCGGTTTAGTTTCACAAAATAAATAAAGGATAAACTTTATTGTACAATTTCGCCAGCTACGTCAACTTCAGCAGTTTATTTACTTCCATACCAATAAAAGAGTTAATCACAATAATTGGAAATCAACTCATGAAGAACGGTGTCTCCCCCAAAAAAAACCAACAGGTTTTGGATCTATTAACGCTTTGTTTGAATCAAAATTATTTTGTTTTCAACAATGACTTTTACATTCAAAATGAAGGTCTTCCTATGGGCTCACCATTATCACTGCTTTTAGCCGAAATCTTTATGAACTCTTTAGAAACTGATTTACTACAAAGTCATAATTCTTTGATAAACAGTGTGTTATTTTGGTACAGGTATGTGGATGACATTCTTTGTTTATTTACTGGGTCTGATAGACAATTAAACCGCTTTTTAAATTTACTGAACAGTCAGAATCCACATATAAAATTCACAATGGAATTGGAAATAAACAAGTCTATAAACTTTCTGGACCTTACATTAATTAATATAAACCACAAATTCAAATTCAAAATTTACCGTAAAGAGACCTTTAGTGATGTAATTATTCCAGCTAGCTCAAACCATCCTACAAATATAAAACTTTCCGTTTTCCATAGCTACTTAGACCGCCTTTTACGTATACCCATGGATTCTATTGACCATAATACAGAATTAAGTATCATTATAGACATAGCTATTTCAAACGGTTACAGTAGTGATTTTATTCACAAGTTATATCATTTAAAACGTAATAAATTATTAGGTCAATTTTTTTACCCCGCGATTACAGTAGACAATAACGCAAAAAAATTTTTACAAAAAACTACACTATCTCCACAGCTATAGCCATACTCTAGCCATCGAATTAAAGAAATCTAATATTGTAGCTGGGTTTTACAACCAACGAACTCTCAGAAACATACTCGTTAACAACAAATTAGTTAATAAGGACCCACTTTGCAATTCGGGGGTATACAAAATAGCATGCTCTAATTGTAATTTCGTTTATATTGGACAAAAAGGTAGAAATTTTAAAATTAGATTTAAGGAACATATGTCGTCTTTCAGAAACAATAAATTTAACTCAAATTTGGCAAAACACTTAATAGAAAATCAACACACATGTGAACAAAATAATTTAACGGTCTTACATAAAGAGAGGAAAGGCCTTAGACTGACTTTCTTGGAATCGTTTGAAATTAGTAAACACATCCACAAGGATCTACCCCTAATGAATGAACAATTAGATCTTCTTGACCACCCGTTCCTAGATTGTGTGATCTCTGGCTTTTCCCCTATTCCCTAATTCTCGTAATCCGCTACTTGATTATGTATAAATTGATTCGTTAGTCGCAACCATCCTCAGTACTTCTGAAGATGCCGTAGCTGGCGAAATTGTACAATAAAGTTTATCCTTTATTTATTTTGTGAAACTAAACCGAGTGTTTTGTTTAATAATTTCCAATATGTTTCACCGAGTGCCAACAGCTACATCCATTGAATTAATTGAATAAATATCATAGCTGTCAAAAAGCAACAAGAGTTAGCTATACTAACCAGTCATAAAACCATACTGTGAACCACGGTTGAGATGTTTAACTTAACTAAAACTCACTCGGTTACCTTGTGATGCCCATTAAAATTCTATTACCAGGCAACCATAAGTAACTTAAATAAATGGGATATGTAACCAAATGTGATTTTTATTTATATCTACAATACTAGACAATAAAATATTTTTTAAATAGTTTATTCGTAGTTTCCGAGAATCTTATATACTAAACGATTAGATTCACTATCTATATTTATATATTTTAATCAAGACGATCGCCATCCTTTGAACACCTCTACAGCCTGAATGGTACGACCGATTTTTGTGAAATTTTCACCAAGTTGTAGGAAATTATTGTCTCGAGTGCCCTCGTAATAACACAAATTTCTGTAGGATGCATAGTTTTCGAGTAAAAAATTATTAAAGATTGAAAATTGGGACAAAAACAATAAAGATCACAGTAACGATCACAGTTTTCCTTGAAAATTTAAGACGAAGAACGCCATGTTTGACATATCATTACAAACCTTTAAATGGAAATATTTGTGAAATGGAGACAATTTGAAAGAAGTTTAATTCATAATCATAAATTTTGAGAATAGGCAACTATATCCGCACAGGTAAAAAAGGCCTAAATCATTTTAATTAAAAATTATAAAATTTGACGGTTCATATGTACTTGGACAGTGTTGCCAAATGTGTCATAAGTAACTAGGTGAAAAACAAATATTCCTGACTAGACTAATGTGAAGTCCGTACGATAAACGCTGTCATGTCATTTGGCATGTCAATGATGACAAATTATTGGTTTTCATCCTTTTAAATGCAAAAAAAAATGTTTGAATAATATGTAACATTAAAGAAAAGATGATGAAATTAACGAGGTAGGTATATGTAATGATTTTAAGCCATGTTTATTATGTTATATATTTTATTATGTAAATAGAATTTTGGAAAATGTATAAGGAAACACGTCGAAAAGGACCAGAATAATTATTAGATATCTACATATTTTAGAGATATTAAACAATAATTTAGTAAATTTTTCATCCCGCATAATGTGGAAAAAAACGACCGAAGATGAAAGGCCGGTGGTCGACACAAAAAATTCAAATTTGCGGTGAAAGTAATGTTTAAA
This sequence comes from Harpalus rubripes, assembly GCA_963082715.1. Classification (NCBI taxonomy): domain Eukaryota; kingdom Metazoa; phylum Arthropoda; class Insecta; order Coleoptera; family Carabidae; genus Harpalus; species Harpalus rubripes. The sequence goes on from OY720452.1 coordinate 53,153,094, forward strand.
TATTTTGTGCACCGCACTATTGTTATTAAAAATTAGTGTAGGAGATAAATACTGTATTTGGAATACATTTTTGAAGTCAGAAATGTGATATTTTAACCGTGTCCGAGGTAATTTACAATAAAACATAAATTTTATGACTTTCTATTATTATTATATTCTGTGCTGAGTAAATAATGAAAGTTGGTAAAATATAGTAAAGAATGTATGTAGAATTTAGTTTTTAAGTTAAACATCTGTAAATTTAATCACGAGTGAGTTCAATATACTATTTTAAATCAGCCAGCTGCCAGGTAACTTAAGTCTGGACACGAAAACGCGGGACAATGTATTAGATTATTAGACTTACTTGTAAAGATTAGATAACAAAGTTAGGTGATCACTGAATAACTTAGTGAATAGCAATACAATATTTAAATAATTCATAAGGTTAACAACAATTGAAATGTTTCCTTTAAAATGTTGTGGTTCATAAGCAATGTACTTTAAATATGTATCATGTAAAATGTCTTTATTACAACAATGCATTATAAAATTATAATCACAACACAGCATTTGTACAAAAATATATGTTGATGACAACAATAGACCTTTTCAATCCAAAGGCTATCTCTTTCTATCGCTGCAAATAGTAAGAAAATGGCGCGAACAACTGCCAATTGGGCTGTCCAACGAAACGTCAAAAATATTGCAGTCATTAAAATACCGGTATTCTCAGTGAAAATTTGCATCGTTAGACATTTTAACTTCAATAAAAGCTTTTGTAACTTATTTCGATAAGATTTTTTCAAGTTATCTAAGATATTTTCACATTTTACGTCTAAATTTTTTCGAAACACATGTCATAGATCTCTGTTGTTCTTACTATGCGCAGATCCCCATTGCGCATATCTTCTATCTCTTTAAATTGAAAAGGTTCATTATATAGGTGCTCATTCATATTTCAACCCCAAACATCACCATTTTTGTGTTTATTTGAAGATATTTTAAACAGTTCAGGAGTTATGGGGTCCCCAAATGCATGTACTCTTAATTAGTTTCGGCTAAAAATGTGAGATTAAAAATGATTCAATCTCACGATTTCTGTTGCAAATAGAGTGTTTTGTCAAAAATTTGACAACGCGGTCTTTCGTTTTTTGGGAAAAGTCAGTCGTGTTAGGTATCAAATGAAATATTTGCTCAAGAGCTGCTATACAGAAATGTCAAAAATTTGACAACTCGATTATCTTTTGTTATATGCACAAAGTTGTCAGAAATATGTCGTGTTTGGTATCTATTAAAATGTTGTAACATGAGCTGCTATGCACAAAAGTTAAAAATTTGACAACTCGATCAGATTGTGTTTATTGCAAAAAGTTGTCAGAAATGTGTTGTGCTCGGTATCAAATGAAAAAAATTCTCAAGAGGTGTCATGCAAAAATGACAAAAATTTAACAACTCGACCGTCTTTTGTTTTTTTATAAAGTTGTCAGAAACATGTGTATCAAATGAAATGTTTTTTCTAAAGCTGTCATACAAAAATGTCAAAAATATGACAACTCGATCGTCTTTTGTTTTTTGCAGAAAATTGTTATATATAATATCATAAGTGGTAAATTTTTGCCGGAAAAATTTTCAGATTGTTACGAGAGCCGGTTGCCTAGCAATTTATTGAGTGGCATTGACAAAAAAATTCTGAGTTGTCAAACGAGTAATTTTTTATCAATGTCACGAAATAAATTGGCAACAGGCTCGAGTAAAGCAATCGGAAAATTTTTCCAGGTTAAAATTTAACCACGATTGGTATTCGGATGACTATTTCCAAAATAAAAATCAGGTAATTATTTATATAATTTTTTTCTTGACAAAAATCTTGTAAATATTTATTGTGTTTAGAGGTATTAGGTTTCAGTTTGCTTTTCCAACATTTTAAATAGATTCATGTCCAAATCGACTCGTTTTTAATAAAAACTGATAACACTGAAAATATACAGACTTTGACAGGTATGTAAACATTATGTTTCTAAAACGTCAAAAAAATTCACTTATCAAAACTCACTTGTAAAAATACGACATCTTATTGGCTTAAAGGGTGCGAAAAAACTTCTTTGACGCTGTTTTGTCGAAACGAAATTTGGTAACTAGGTAGAATCCTGAATTTGGATTGGTTTATATATTTATGAGTGAAAAAGTCAGAAATATGTAATGTTTGGTATGAAATAAAATGTTTGCTCAACAGCTGTCATGCAGAAATGTCAAAAATATGACAACTCGTTCATCTTTTGTTTATTGCAAAATCTTCTCAGAAATATGTAGTGTTTGGTATCAAATGAAATGTTTTCTCAAGAGCTGTGATGCAGAAATGTTAAAAATATGACAACACAATCGTGTTTTGTTTTGTCTTTAAGTTGTCAGAAATATGACGTGTGTGGTATGAAATGAAATGTATTTTCGGGTGTTGCCATGCAGAAATGTTAAAAATATGACAACACGATCGTCTTTTGTTTTTTTCATAAAGTTGTCAGAAATATATCGTGTTTGGTATCAAATCAAATGTTTTCTCAAGAGCTGTCATGCAGAAATGTGAAAAATATGACAACACAATCGTCTTTTGTTTTTTTCTTTAAGTTGTCAGAAATATGTCGTGTGTCGTATGAAATGAAAAGTATTCTCGGGTGTTGCCATGCAGAAATGTCAAAAAATTTATAACCTGATTGGCTTTTGTCTTTTGCAAATTTTGTCAGAAATATGACGTGTTTGGTATCAGATGAAATGTTTTCTCAAGAGCTGCCATGCAAAATTGTCAAAATTGTGACAACTCGATCGTCTTTTTTTTCGCAAAAAGTTGTCAGAAATAAGCCGTATTTGGTGTCAAATAATATATTTTCCCAAGAGCTGATATGCAGAAATGAGAAAAATATGATTACTTGATTGTCTTTTATCTTTTGCAAAAAGTAATCAGAAATTTGTCGAATTTGGTATCAAATGAAATGTTTTCTTAAGAGCTGCTATGTAGAAATGTCAGATAGTTGACAACTCGATATTCATTTGTTCTTTTGCAATAACTAGTATGAAATATGTCGTGTTTGGTATCACATAAAATGTTTTCTCAAGAACTAATAAGCAGAAATGAGAAAAATATGATTACTTGATTGTCTTTTGTTTTTTGCAAAACGTAGTCAGATATATGTCGTGTTTGTTATCAAATGATTTGTTTTTTAAAGAGCTGCCGTGCAGAAATGATAAATTTTGGCAACGCGATCGTCTTTTGTTTTTTGCAAAAAGTTGTAAGATATATGTCGTGCTTGGTAACAAATGAAAAGTTTTCTCACGAGCTGCTATGGAAAAAAGTCAAAAATTTGACAACTCGATCGTCTTTTGTTTTTTTGCAAAATATTGTCCGACATATGTCGTGTATGGTATCAAATGAAAAGTTTTCTTAAGGGCTCTAATGCAGATATTTGACAACTCGATCGTCTTTTGTTTTTTTTGAAAAAAGCTGTCGGAAATATGTCGTGTGTGGTATCAAATGGGAGCTCCCCTTTTAAGGGCAATTTGGTTAGGGCAGTTTGGGTGAGCAAATTCGTGGGCAGATTGAGTGAGCAGGAGAGGAGTTAAACCTTTGATAAGACTGTAACCGTTTGCAATTTGGGTTTAAAGTATGTGCAGACAGACTGGATGTACGTAAAGACTATTATAAAACACTATCGGCGGAGCCCTAGGGGAAGCTCGGCGTAGCCGAGTTTTCGCTAGTCCTATATACTAAACGATTAGATTCACTATCTATATTTATATATTTTAATCAAGACGATCGCCATCCTTTGAACACCTCTACAGCCTGAATGGTGTGAGCGATTTTCGTGAAATTTTCACCAAGTTGTAGGAAATTATTGTCTCGAGTGCCCTCGTAATAACACATATTTCTGTAGAATGCATAGTTTTCGAGTAAAAAATTATTAAAGATTGAAAATTGGGACAGAAACAATATTTTTCACAGTAACGATCACAGTTTTCCTTGAAAATTTAAGAAGATAAACGCTGTCATGTCATATGGTATGTCAATGTCAATGATGACAAATTATCGGTTTCCATCATTTAAATGCAACAAAAATGCTTAAGTAATATGTAAAATTGAAGATAAAATAATGAATTAAATGAGGTAGGTATGTAAAATGATTTTAAGCCATGTTTTATGTTAATTTATTATATATTTTATTTTTTAAATAGAATTTTGGAAAATGTATAAGGACACACGTCGAAAAGGATCAGAATGGCAGAATTAATATCACAGTCGATCGAAGGGTACATGTACAATAGTACAAAGATAAACATTGTCATCCGTCATATTGGATGTACGTATAGTCTATCATAAAACACCATGGGCGGAGCCCTAGGCTGAACTCGGCGAAGCCGAGTTTAGGCTAGTCCTAATACTAAACGATCAGATTCACTATCTATATATATTTTCTTTAATCACGACGATCGCCAAAGCTTTGAACACCTCTACAGCCTGAATGGTGTGAGCAATTTTCGTGAAATTTGCACCAAGTTGTAGGAAATGATTGTCTCGAGTGCCCTCGTAATAGGTTAAATTTCTGTAAGAAGCATAGTTTTCGTGTAAAAAATTCATAAATGTTGAAAATTGGATAAGTGAAACAATGGATCAAAGAAAACATGGAAAAATTTAAGACGAAGAACGCCATGTTTGACATTTCATTTTGAACCTTTAAATAGAAATATTTATGAAATGAGGGCAATTTGAAAGAAGTTTATTTCATAATCATAATTTATGAGAATGGGCAATTATATCTGCACAGGTAAAAAAGGCATAAAACATTATAATTAAAAATTATAAATTTTGACGGTTCATATGTACTTGGACAGTGTTACCAAATATGTCATAAGTAACTACGTAAAAAACAAATATTCCTAACTAGATTAATGTGAAGTTCGTACACAAGTGTGTGATCACAGTTTTCCTTGAAATTTTTAAAAAGATAAACGCAGTTATGTCATTTGGCATGTCAATGTCAATGATTACAAATGATTGGTTTTCATACTTTTAAATGCAAAGAAATGTTTCAATAATATGTAACATTAAAGAAAAGATGATGAATTTAACGAGGTAGGTATATACAATGATTTTAAGCCATGTTTTATGTTAATGTATTATATATTTTATTTTGTAAATAGAATTTTGGAAAATGTATAAGGAAACACGTCGAAAAGGATCAGAAAGGCAGAAATAATATCACAGCCGAACGAAGGGTACATGTGCAATATTACAAATATAAACATTGTCATCCGTCATATTGGATGTACGTATAGTCTATCATAAAATTGGGACAGAAACAATATTTTTCACAGTAACGATCACAGTTTTCCTTGAAAATTTAAGAAGATAAACGCTGTCATGTCATATGGTATGTCAATGTCAATGATGACAAATTATCGGTTTTCATCATTTAAATGCAACAAAAATGCTTAAGTGATATGTAAAATTGAAGAAAAAATAATGAATTAAACGAGGTAGGTATGTAAAATGATTTTAATCCATGTTTTATGTTAATTTATTATATATTTTATTTTTTAAATAGAATTTTGGAAAATGTATAAGGAAACACGTCGAAAAGGATCAGAATGGCAGAATTAATATCACAGTCGATCGAAGGGTACATGTACAATAGTACAAAGATAAACATTGTCATCCGTCATATTGGATGTACGTATAGTCTATCATAAAACACCATGGGCGGAGCCCTAGGCTAAACTCGGCGAAGCCGAGTTTAGGCTAGTATAATTACTAAAAATTGTGGGAAGGGATATGTGACGTCACTATCGTAGGTCGCGAAAGAAGACAGATAAACTGGAGTGAAAGATACGAGTAGATATAATTATCTGTTGCCATACCATAACCTACCAAAACATAATCGCGACGCTGATGTATAATCATCTCTTTCCCTGATGATGACGTCATATATCCCTACCAAATAATGTTTAGTTTATTATTACAGTGAGAACCATTAGTTGTGTAGTTTTTATATTTTATGACATTTATATTGTATGCTGACGATTTGAAAATCTATCATGTGTAACTGAATCCATTAATGATTACGAACAACTACAATCGGATTTAAATAGCTTTTAATTATTGTCATGAGAACAAATTGTCAATTAATATCTCTAAATGTTTTACTATTACTTTAACTCGTAATCGGAATAATTTTTATTATTCCTACAACGGTAATGGCGCGATACTTGAGCGTGTTAACCACATTAAAGATTTAGGGATTATTTTCGACTCAAATATGTTATTTGATTTGCATGTAGATCATATAACGAAAAAGGCTTATAGAATGCTTGGAATGTTAATACGAACCTCAAAAAAATTTCAAAGTCCATTTATACTGTCATCATTATACTTCTCTCTAGTGAGAAGTCAACTCGAGTTTTTTTCTGTGTCTTCGTCTCCAACTTCCGATATTTAAATCAAAAGAATTAAAAGAATTCAAGACAAATTTTTTGATCAAAATTTTCGAATTACAGTGTAAATTTGCTGCCTTGGAGAAAAGGAGGAAATTAGCTGATTTTACATTTCTTTTTAAATTGATTAACAACATAATTGTTACTCCTCCTCTTTTAGAATTGGAAACCTACTCTACGAGATCTCAAAATTTGTTCCTTATCTCTAATGTTAATAATAGTTATGCTGCTAATTCGCCTATAAATAGGATATATTTCCTTTTTAATGAACTTGTTAGTGATAAATCAATGTCTGCTATTTTTTTCTGTATCTTTATTACAATTTTAAAAATCTATTGCCAGAATTTTATTAATGTTATGAATTTGTAATCCATTTTTTCTCTATTGTGTATTTATTGATTTATTAGTATATAATTCTTCCTAGTTGTTGTTAATTGTCTTCACTTTTATATTTTATATGTATAATTTTTGTACGTGCCACTTCTTTATTGCAACATACCCTGTCGAATGGCCTGACTCTCCAAAATAAAATAAAATAAAAATACAGGATAGTGACCGCGATACTGGAACATCGGACTTTAACACGTAAAATCCTACTTTCGTAATTTCCTGCTTTCCTAATTATTTTAGATAAAAATATTTCAAATAAAAGTTGTAGGGCGTAAAATTGCATGTGTATCAATACGCAAAATTAATTTTACATGCTTTGTAACGGCAGAAATTATGGTTGAAAATATCGAAAACACCCCAAAAATAGCGATAGCCATGAAATTGAAACAGATAAACTAACAAATGTTTGACGATTTACATGTCAAGTTAGGTTGACTTATTTTTATTAGGTATTATTTGTAATATCTGTTTAGGTGAACAATTATTTATTAATTTATTTAAATAATTTTTCACTTTAAGAGAAATTATAAATAATATTAAAAAAAAAACTAAAATAACCTAGACCGACAGATTAATCGCTAACATTTGTTAATTTTTATATTCAATTTCATGGCCATCGCTATTTTTGGGATGATTTTCATTGTTATATAGCATGAAAAATTAATTTTGCTTATTGATTCCGATGTAGAATTTTATGCTCTACGATACATATGTTTGAAGCTTTTATACCTAAAATAACTAGGGATGTAGAAAATTACAAAAGTATGATTATACATGTTAAAGACCTATGTTCAGGGGTCGCGGTCACCTGTATATTGAAATTCGATTATGGTCACATACCATCATTTCATATCATTTCCAATTATATTTACTCATAATATAATTTCTGTTCTAAATAACCTTTAACTTGTAATTTAACGTTTTATTTTATAGTGGTTAAATAGCCTGACTACCTGTACTATTGAATTACAAATAATATTATCACTGAATGAAACAGTTGGAATATCTTTCCTGTTATCCAAATAAAAGAGAAGGATATTTCGTTCTTAACGTTTCTTATATTTTATCCTTGCTGACCTGGACTTTCATCATACATTTTTCATATGAAATTCGTTTATGTGTCAAAATTTTCTAACAAATGATAGCTCACATCTCCTTGAATTTTTCTTGTCAACGTGTGTACAACAGGCCATGATGTGAGGAGAGATTTCTCCTAAATCCGGTCCTGACAGCTACGAGTAGCAACATCTCCAGGATCTAGGCGGCTGTCTCCAGCAGCCTGCCTCCCAATTTACATATCCTGCCAAGGCACACTGCGACGTTTAACAAATTACCGCACGCACAATGCAGGGCTCCGCCAAAATTTCAATAGGGAGAAGAATTTTATTCACTGATTCGGAATAGTTTGATAGATTAATAAATAATTATATTGTCATGTAAATGAAGTTCGTGACCGAGTAGAACCGGTTGTGGGTTTAACAAACTTACTCGAAGTTAATTATTACAACATACAAAGAAAAACCCTGCTGTTGCATTTTTTATAACAGGTTTGAGTGTCCGTTTGATATATAAACAACAACAAACAAAATTTGAGTTACAATAAATTGGCTCATTCAACAATGGATAAAAGTGAAGTGATATATTATATAATTAAGTAGGTATTTTTCTACGAACTTGAAAAAGTAGGCAAAGAACTTCACAATTAGCAAGTTTTTATTGAAGAGCGGACAAAAAGTGAAATATGTAAACAATTATGAATATTAAAAAAATCTGATGTGGCTAACACATGACCTCCCGTCAATTCCATGTTTGAAATAGCAATGAACTTAAAGTAAAGTATTACTTCCGGTTGATCGTTCGTAAACAAAATCTAATTTGTTGTTCCAATAAATAGAAAAGTCTGTAATACCAAATTTTGGATTATATTTTATTATTCCTCGAAAATCTGTTAAGAGCTCCAAATTAAGTACCACTTCTGGTTTATCATATAGGTATAGTGAAAAACTAATGTTGTTTCAAATTATACACGTGTTTTAAATACCTAACATATTTTTTCAAGAAAATCAGTTTATAGCTTCCAGTAAAGTAGTACTTCCGGTTTATCAATTTTAGAAAACATCTAATATTATATGTCATTCTTATTAATATAAAAGTCTTAAACACCAAATTTGAAAAGTTTTCGATTGTATCAATATATTTTCCACGAAAATCTGTTCAGAGCTTCAAATAAAGTATCACTTCCGGTTTATCAATTGTGCCCAAAATCTAATATGTTGTTCCCCTTCATATAAAAGTCGTAAATACTAAATTTGACAAGTTTTGGAATATATCATAATATATTTTTTACGAGAATCTGTTCAGAGCTTCAAGTAAAGTAACATTTCTGGTTGATAAATTTTAGCCAAAATTTAATATGTTGTTTTCTTGAAATAATATATTAAAACATGATCCAAAACTTCTCAAATTTGATATTTAAATCACGTGTATAATTTTAAACAACATTAGATTTTTACTATACCTATGATAAGCCGGAAGTCGTACTTAATTTGGAGCTCTTAACAGATTTTCGAGGAAAAACATAATAAAATATAATCCAAAATTTGGTATTACAGACTTTTCTATTTATTGGAACAAATTAGATTTTGTTTAATAACGATCAACCGGAAGTGATACTTTACTTAAAAATCATTGCTATTTCAAACATGGTATTGACGGGAGGTCATGTGTTGGCCACATCAGATTTTTTATTTTAATAGTTGTGTTTGAAAGTATAATCAAAATAGTTTCCAATTTTGATTCTTTTTTTAACAATGTTCGATCGTAGATAAATATTGTATATAACGCTAGAAATAGTTATTTAATTATTAAAGGCAGTATGTGTTTCTCAACGGTTGACGATAATTTTGGAGGTAGTGAAGAAGTTGAGATCTCCAATACATCCGATACCGGTAGAAGAGCTCTTACTGACCGCAATGCTTATTACGATTATTGCCCGATCGACGCACAAAATTTCAAAAATCAGATGTGGCCACCACACGACTTCCTTGTATGCCTATTAAATTATACATATTTTACTAAATTACAAAACATTAATTTTAACTTAAAAACGATAGGATATATATATATATACTGTCCCAGGACGAGCATACGCTATCGTTATTTTAAAAACTATTCAATATTATTTTACGAAATTTGGTATCTTGTATCTAGGAGTTTTCTGACATGCTCGTTTCAGCTAAAATATTTTCAAATCAGTAGCACTTCCGGTTTTACCGGAAGTAGACCCTAAATTTATTATTTTAAATAGAATTCTATATTTTTTCCTTCCGTCACCTTTAGGTAAGGAAGGTATTGTATTAGGTGTATGTGTGTGTGTGTGTGTGTGTGTGTGTGTGTGTGCGTGTGCGTGTGCGTGTGCGTGTGCGTGTGCGTGTGCGTGTGCGTGTGCGTGTACGTGTGCGTGTGCGTGTACGTGTACGTGTGCGTGTGCGTGTACGTGATTGTGCATGTGCGTGTGTGTGTGTAACTAAAATTTCGTCTGCGATAACTCTGATACTACAATTTCAAAATATAATATTATTGTATTCTTCTTCGTTACATATGAAGAGCTGATTAGATTTTGGTTACAATTGGTCAACCGGAAATACCATCATTTGAAGTTAATACAGTTTTTCTTGAAAAAACTATGTTAAATATCATATTTTCACATTTAATGTTATTATAAATATGCTCGTTTCAGCTAAAATATTTTCAAATCAGTAGCACTTCCGGTTTTCCGGAAGTATACCCTAACTTTATTATATTAAATAGAATTCTATATTTTTTCCTTCCGTCACATTTAGGTAAGGAAGGTATTGTATTTGGTCAAAAAATTCGGTGGAGTGTGTGTGTGTGTGTGTGTGTGTGTGTGTGTGTGTGTGTGTGTGTGTGTGTATACGTGTGCGTGTGCGTGTGTGTGTACGTGATTGTGCGTGTACGTGATTGTGCGTGTGCGTGTATGTGTGTAACTAAAATTTCGTCTGCAATAACTCTGATACTACAATTTAAAAATATAATATCTTTTGTATTCTTCTTCGTTACATTTATATGAAGAGCTGATTAGATTTTAGTTACAATTGGTCAACCGGAAGTACCATCATTTGAAGATAATACAGTTTTTCTTGAAAAAACTATGTTAAATATCATATTTTCACATTTAATGTTATAATAAATATGCTCGTTTCAGCTAAAATATTTTCAAATCAGTAGCACTTTCGGTTTTACCGGAAGTAGACCCTAACTTTATTATTTTAAATAGAATGCTATATTTTTCCTTCCGTCACCTTTAGGTAAGGAAGGTATTGTATTTGGCCAAAAAATTCGGTGGAGTGTGTGTGTGTGTGTGTGTGTGTGTGTGTGTGCGTGCGTGTACGTGTGCGTGTACGTGTGCGTGTACTAGTACGTGTGCGTGTGTGTGTGCGTGTGAGTGTGTGCATGTGCGTGTGTGTGTAACTAAAATTTCGTCTGCGATAACTCTAATACTACAATTTCAAAAATAATATTTTTTGTATTCTTCTTCGTTACATCCGTATGAAGAGCTGATTAGATTTTGGTTACAATTGGTCAACCGGAAATACCATCATTTGAAGTTAATACAGTTTTTCTTGAAAAAACTATGTTAAATATCATATTTTCACATTTAATGTTATTATAAATATGCTCGTTTCAGCTAAAATATTTTCAAATCAGTAGCACTTCCGGTTTTCCGGAAGTATACCCTAACTTTATTATATTAAATAGAATTCTATATTTTTTCCTTCCGTCACATTTAGGTAAGGAAGGTATTGTATTTGGTCAAAAAATTCGGTGGAGTGTGTGTGTGTGTGTGTGTGTGTGTGTGTGTGTGTGTGTATACGTGTGCGTGTGCGTGTGTGTGTACGTGATTGTGCGTGTACGTGATTGTGCGTGTGCGTGTATGTGTGTAACTAAAATTTCGTCTGCAATAACTCTGATACTACAATTTAAAAATATAATATCTTTTGTATTCTTCTTCGTTACATTTATATGAAGAGCTGATTAGATTTTAGTTACAATTGGTCAACCGGAAGTACCATCATTTGAAGATAATACAGTTTTTCTTGAAAAAACTATGTTAAATATCATATTTTCACATTTAATGTTATAATAAATATGCTCGTTTCAGCTAAAATATTTTCAAATCAGTAGCACTTTCGGTTTTACCGGAAGTAGACCCTAACTTTATTATTTTAAATAGAATGCTATATTTTTCCTTCCGTCACCTTTAGGTAAGGAAGGTATTGTATTTGGCCAAAAAATTCGGTGGAGTGTGTGTGTGTGTGTGTGTGCGTGCGTGTACGTGTGCGTGTACTAGTACGTGTGCGTTTGTGTGTGCGTGTGTGTGTTCAAATATAATATTTTTTGTATTCTTCTTCGTTACATCCATATGAAGAGCTGATTAGATTTTGGTTACAATTGGTCAACCGGAAGTACCATCATTTGAAGATAATACAGTTTTTCTTGAAAAAACTATGTTAAATATCATATTTTCACATTTAATGTTATTATAAATATGCTCGTTTCAGCTAAAATATTTTCAAATCAGTAGCACTTCCGGTTTTCCGGAAGTATACCCTAACTTTATTATATTAAATAGAATTCTATATTTTTTCCTTCCGTCACATTTAGGTAAGGAAGGTATTGTATATGGTCAAAAAATTCGGTGGAGTGTGTGTGTGTGTGTGTGTGTGTGTGTGTGTGTGTGTGTGTGTGTATACGTGTGCGTGTGCGTGTGTGTGTACGTGATTGTGCGTGTACGTGATTGTGCGTGTGCGTGTATGTGTGTAACTAAAATTTCGTCTGCAATAACTCTGATACTACAATTTAAAAATATAATATTTTTTGTATTCTTCTTCGTTACATTTATATGAAGAGCTGATTAGATTTTAGTTACAATTGGTCAACCGGAAGTACCATCATTTGAAGATAATACAGTTTTTCTTGAAAAAACTATGATAAATATCATATTTTCACATTTAATGTTATAATAAATATGCTCGTTTCAGCTAAAATATTTTCAAATCAGTAGCACTTTCGGTTTTACCGGAAGTAGACCCTAACTTTATAATTTTAAATAGAATGCTATATTTTTCCTTCCGTCACCTTTAGGTAAGGAAGGTATTGTATTTGGCCAAAAAATTCGGTGGAGTGTGTGTGTGTGTGTGTGTGTGTGTGTGTGTGTGTGTGCGTGCGTGTACGTGTGCGTGTACGTGTGCGTGTACTAGTACGTGTGCGTGTGTGTGTGCGTGTGAGTGTATGCATGTGCGTGTGTGTGTAACTAAAATTTCGTCTGCGATAACTCTAATACTACAATTTCAAAAATAATATTTTTTGTATTCTTCTTCGTTACATCCGTATGAAGAGCTGATTAGATTTTGGTTACAATTGGTCAACCGGAAGTACCATCATTTGAAGATAATACAGTTTTTCTTGAAAAAACTATGTTAAATATCATATTTTCACATTTAATGTAATTATAAATATGCTCGTTTCAGCTAAAATATTTTCAAATCAGTAGCACTTTCGGTTTTACCGGAAGTAGACCCTAACTTTATTATTTTGAATAGAATGCTATATTTTTCCTTCCGTCACCTTTAGGTAAGGAAGGTATTGTATTTGGCCAAAAAATTCGGTGGAGTGTGTATTAGAAATGAACGCCAACTTCACCAAAACATAATGTAATGAAAACTTGATATTGTAATAAAAAAACAATAAAAAGAATTACTACTTCTGTCAAAATCAAAAGACTATATGTATTTAATTCATTCAAATAATAACTTAATTTACAACAGGTTATGGGCCCAGGACGCAATTGAGTGAATGAATATAGAAATCGTCAGAAAATCAGTAGTGAAGGTCAGATAAAAATATAATATTTTTGTGAATTTTGACAAATATATTTGTTCATATTTTCGAGTATTCCTACACACCTGACCTTTCAATAGGACGGTAGATTAAACATTCAACGTACGCAGACGGCGAACACGTTGGAAGTACGCAGACGGCGAATATCTACCCGAAAGTGACGTTGACATTTCTTACAAAAGTTGAGATTTTGACAGCAGAAATGACGAGTTCAAATGACGAATTCCGTATCCCTAAGTTGACGTCGGACAACTACCATGCCTGGTCCATCCGCGCCAGAGCTTTGCTTATTCAAAAGGGATGCTGGGAAGCAATTGATCCTGGATTCAAAGAGACGATGACGGATGAACAGATTAAGGTGAACAATAAGGCATTAACCTTTTTATTACTAGTTGTAGAAGACGATATAATGGACGATATATGTGATTGCAAAACTGCGAGGGAAGCGTGGTTCGTTTTAGAAGAGATGAATTCGAAGCACGGTCTTCTACAAGTGTTGCAGTTGATGAGGGATTTCTTCAATGTCACAATGAAGAATGACGAAAGCATTAAAGCTTACATCGGCCGAATAATGGAAATTCACCGAAAATTAACGGTTGGTGGCTACGGATTTACAGATCGAGAAGTGGCGTTAGTTTTGCTGATGGGACTCCCCTCTACGTACGAGCCATTGATACTTAACTTGGAGCAGAACGAAGAAACTCTGACAACTAAATTGGTTAAGACCAAGCTTCTTGTTGAAGAGAAGAGAAAGGCTCGACGTGAATTGGAGAAGACAAATAAAGATGAAGACGACCCAAAAGCGCTACTAACAAAAATGAAGCATAAGAACTACAACCGAGCATATAGCAACAAGAAGAACGACGCAATTAAGGAAGGTGAATGTAAAGACCAACGAAGCACAGAAAGACGGCGCGTCATATGCTATTGCTGCGGTAAACCAGGTCATATCGCAAGAAATTGCCCAAATGAACCGGAGACGACAAGTAAGAAGAAATTCAACGATGACATTAAGCACAAGGCGACTATGATCACTCATAAAGCAATGTGCGCAATGAAGGACGTCATGACGGATTCTGCGAAATATTGGTACCTGGACTGTGCTGCAACAGATCACATGACATCAAGCAAAAGTAAGTTAATAAATTTCAAGAAATATGAATCTGATGTTACAGTGGCAAACGGGACCAAAATGAACGTGACTGGCAAGGGAGATGCACTACTTACCCTCTGCAAACGAGACGGTGGCAATGGTATAAAGTTAGTAGATACTTTGCATGTACCGGATCTGGATGGAAACCTACTTTCCATTGGACGTATCGACGAAGCCGGCTACGAGTTGCACATCGCTAAAGGAAAAGCGACGATTAAGGATTCAGAGGGAATGACAATATTTACAGCGCTGCGCAGTGGAAGACTGTACAGAATTGAAGAAGAAAAACCAACTGCGAGAATGACGAAAACAGTTGATAACTGTTTATGGCATCGCCGACTCGGTCATTTACATTTTGACGCTCTGAAGCAGCTGGGAAAACAAAATAACTCAGTTGATATTCAAGTGGACAACCATCAAGGCCTTTGCGACATTTGCATTAAAGGTAAGATGCGAAGGAAGAGTTTTCCCACCGGAGAAGCAACCAGATCGTTGAAACCTTTGGAATTAATTCACTCAGATGTAGCTGGAAAAATTACTCCAACATCGAAAGGTGGATCAAACTACTACGTGACCTTCATTGACGATTGCACAAGGCATGTAACAGTTTACCCAATGAAGAAGAAGTCCGAAGTACTTGAAAAATTTGATGAGTACCGAAAGATGGCAGAGTCATTCCATGGCACAAAAGTGAAGATTCTTCGCAGCGACAATGGCGGCGAGTACAAGAGTGCCGAATTTACTAAATATTTAAAAGACAACGGAATTAGAAGACAGTTAACGGTTCCGGAGACGCCACAACAAAATGGTGTGGCAGAACGGATGAACGAGACGTTGATGGATATGACAAGATGCTTGCTTATCGAGTCAGACATTCCAAAATATCTATGGGCGGACGCCATAATTGCAGCATGCCATATACGCAACAAATGCCCCTCAAAAGCCATTGAAGGACAAATTCCTGAGACTTTGTGGACCGAAAAAGATGTTTCACTTAATCATTTGCGAGTTTATGGATGCAAAGCATGGATGGGTAACCGAAAACGACAAGGTAAACTTGATCCAAAGGCAAAAGAATGTGTCTTTGTTGGATATCCAGACGGCGTAAAAGGATATAAATTGTGGAATCACATTGACGATACATTTCACGTCAGCAGAGATGTGATATTTGACGAGAATTCATTCCCATTCAAAGAAGATGGTAAAATAGTTAATGAAATTGATCGACCACATCCAAATGACGTAATCATTAACTTATTTAATGAGGTAAATGGAATGATGCAACAAGACGAGATGCTGCAACCAAATGATGGAATGATGCAGCCAGAAGAAATACAAGAAACGTTACCACCAGTTAATGAGAATGTTCAGCAATTGGAAGAACAAGATACAATACCAGAGACACTCGTAGAACAACTAAATGCAGGGGAAGAGGTACTTCCAAGGCGATCAGAACGCCTGGCAGCGAAACAGGCTGAACAGACAAGATGCCATACATGTAATGTCGTCAAACAAGAGAAGCTTTCAGCAGATCCTTTAACAGTTGAAGAGGCGTTGTCCGCACCAGATAGAGAACAGTGGAAGGCTGCCATGCAGGAAGAAATGGACAACCTGAAACGCAATGAAACGTGGACAATAGTACCTCGACCAGAAGAACGACGAGTGGTCAAATGCAGATGGATTTTCAAGAAGAAGTTTGATGGCAACGGAAATCTAGAAAGATATAAAGCACGACTAGTGGCACGTGGTTTTACGCAAGTATATGGAATCGACTACAAGGAGACCTATTCGCCGGTAGTAAAGACGAAGTCCATCCGGACTTTACTGGCTTTAGCTGTGGAACGAGGATGGAAGGCGCATCAACTAGACGTAACTGCTGCGTACCTCAACGGTACCCTGAAGGAAACCATATACATGGAGCAACCGACATCGTTTGAAGAAGAAGGTAAAGAAGACGATGTTTGCCTACTCAAGAAAAGTTTATACGGGTTACATCAATCAGGAAGAGAATGGAATTTGTGCTTGGATGAATTTCTGAAGTCATACGGGCTAATAAGATCGAAAGCGGATCCATGCATTTATTTCGATAAGAAGAAAGAGTTGATTATCGGCGTTTATGTAGATGATATACTTATAACAGCCCGGCATACGAACATGATTGAGGAGTTCAAGGCACAAATAATGAAGAGATTCAAAGCGAAGGATCTTGGTAAGGCAAATTACATTTTATCCATGAAAATTGATTGGCATGAAAACGGGTCGCTCACGTTGAACCAGTCCGCATACGCAGAGGAGTTGCTGGTAACCATGGGAATGGAAAACTCGCGAGGAGCTTCAACGCCATTAGACCCTGGAATGAAGTATGTGAAGACGGCGGAAGATGTTCCCATAGATGAAGAATTACATTATCGCTATAGACAAGCGATCGGCGGACTGCTGTATTTGGCCGGAGGAACTCGACCAGATTTAGCATTTGCGACTGCCTACATGAGCGAATTTAATGATCGACTAAGTATGGAACACTGGACAGGAGTCAAACATATTTTGAGATATGTAAAACACACGACAAAATGGGGATTGACGTTTAAGAAGACGAGACGTAACATTGAAGTTTTCTGCGATTCAGACTGGGCTAGCAACAAGGTTGATAGACGCTCATTCAGCGGCTACGTAGTAAAATTAGCCGGTACCGCAACATCGTGGAGTAGCAAGAAGCAGAAGAGTACAGCCTTATCCACAGTGGAAGCAGAATACTTATCAATGTGTCACGCAGCAAAAGAGGTATTGTGGCTAAGAAATTTATTAGAAGAAATTGGAGCAGAAAATTTTTCACCATCGCCCCAAATTCTACAAGTTGACAACCAAGGTGCAATAGCTCTTACGAAGAAATATGTTACATCAGAGCGAAATAAGCATATTGACTTACGACATTTCTTTCTTCGAGAAAAGGTCGACACAAACCAACTTAAATTTGAGTACGTGCCGACTTCCAACAACCCCGCCGACTTATTGACGAAAGCATTGCCGAGTAGAAAAACAAAGGAACACTGCAAGGTACTCGGATTGCAGAATACAACGAACATGGATGAAGTTGTCGAGGGGAAGTATTAGAAATGAACGCCAACTTCACCAAAACATAATGTAATGAAAACTTGATATTGTAATAAAAAAACAATAAAAAGAATTACTACTTCTGTCAAAATCAAAAGACTATATATGTATTTAATTCATTCAAATAATAACTTAATTTACAACAGTGTGTGTGTGTGTGTGTGTGTGCGTGCGTGTACGTGTGCGTGTACTAGTACGTGTGCGTGTGTGTGTGCGTGTGCGTGTGTGTGTGTGCATGTGCGTGTGCGTGTGTGTGTAACTAAAATTTCGTCTGCGATAACTCTAATACTACAATTTCAAAAATAATATTTTTTGTATTCTTCTTCGTTACATCCATATGAAGAGCTGATTAGATTTTGGTTACAATTGGTCAACCGGAAGTACCATCATTTGAAGATAATACAGTTTTTCTTGAAAAAACTATGTTAAATATCATATTTTCACATTTAATGTTATTATAAATATGCTTGTTTCAGCTAAAATATTTTCAAATCAGTAGCACTTTCGGTTTTACCGGAAGTAGACCCTAACTTTATTATTTTAAATAGAATGCTATATATTTCCTTCCGTCACCTTTAGGTAAGGAAGGTATTGTATTTGGCCAAAAAATTCGATGGAGTGTGTGTGTGTGTGTGTGTGTGTGTGTGTGTGTGTGTGTGCGCATGTGTGTGTGTGTGCGTGTACGTGTGCGTGTGTGTGTGTGCGTGTGTGTGTGTGTGCGTGTGCGTGTGCGTGTACGTGTGCGTGTGCGTGTGCGTGTACGTGTGCGTGTGCGTGTACGTGATTGTGCGTGTGCGTGTGTGTGTGTAACTAAAATTTCGTCTGCGATAACTCTGATACTACAATTTCAAAATATAATATGATTGTATTCTTCTTCGTTACATATGAAGAGCTGATTAGATTTTGGTTGCAATTGGTCAACCGGAAATACCATCATTTGAAGTTAATACAGTTTTTCTTGAAAAAACTATGTTAAATATCATATTTTCACATTTAATGTTATTATAAATATGCTCGTTTCAGCTAAAATATTTTCAAATCAGTAGCACTTCCGGTTTTCCGGAAGTATACCCTAACTTTATTATATTAAATAGAATTCGATATTTTTTCCTTCCGTCACATTTAGGTAAGGAAGGTATTGTATATGGTCAAAAAATTCGGTGGAGTGTGTGTGTGTGTGTGTGTGTGTGTGTGTGTGTGTGTGTGTGTATACGTGTGCGTGTGCGTGTGTGTGTACGTGATTGTGCGTGTACGTGATTGTGCGTGTGCGTGTATGTGTGTAACTAAAATTTCGTCTGCAATAACTCTGATACTACAATTTAAAAATATAATATTTTTTGTATTCTTCTTCGTTACATTTATATGAAGAGCTGATTAGATTTTAGTTACAATTGGTCAACCGGAAGTACCATCATTTGAAGATAATACAGTTTTTCTTGAAAAAACTATGATAAATATCATATTTTCACATTTAATGTTATAATAAATATGCTCGTTTCAGCTAAAATATTTTCAAATCAGTAGCACTTTCGGTTTTACCGGAAGTAGACCCTAACTTTATAATTTTAAATAGAATGCTATATTTTTCCTTCCGTCACCTTTAGGTAAGGAAGGTATTGTATTTGGCCAAAAAATTCGGTGGAGTGTGTGTGTGTGTGTGTGTGTGCGTGCGTGTACGTGTGCGTGTACGTGTGCGTGTACTAGTACGTGTGCGTGTGTGTGTGCGTATGAGTGTGTGCATGTGCGTGTGTGTGTAACTAAAATTTCGTCTGCGATAACTCTAATACTACAATTTCAAAAATAATATTTTTTGTATTCTTCTTCGTTACATCCGTATGAAGAGCTGATTAGATTTTGGTTACAATTGGTCAACCGGAAGTACCATCATTTGAAGATAATACAGTTTTTCTTGAAAAAACTATGTTAAATATCATATTTTCACATTTAATGTTATTATAAATATGCTCGTTTCAGCTAAAATATTTTCAAATCAGTAGCACTTTCGGTTTTACCGGAAGTAGACCCTAACTTTATTATTTTAAATAGAATGCTATATATTTCCTTCCGTCACCTTTAGGTAAGGAAGGTATTGTATTTGGCCAAAAAATTCGATGGAGTGTGTGTGTGTGTGTGTGTGTGTGTGTGTGTGCGCATGTGTGTGTGTGTGCGTGTACGTGTGCGTGTGTGTGTGTGCGTGTGTGTGTGTGTGCGTGTGCGTGTGCGTGTACGTGTGCGTGTGCGTGTACGTGTGCGTGTGCGTGTACGTGATTGTGCGTGTGCGTGTGTGTGTGTAACTAAAATTTCGTCTGCGATAACTCTGATACTACAATTTCAAAATATAATATGATTGTATTCTTCTTCGTTACATATGAAGAGCTGATTAGATTTTGGTTGCAATTGGTCAACCGGAAATACCATCATTTGAAGTTAATACAGTTTTTCTTGAAAAAACTATGTTAAATATCATATTTTCACATTTAATGTTATTATAAATATGCTCGTTTCAGCTAAAATATTTTCAAATCAGTAGCACTTCCGGTTTTCCGGAAGTATACCCTAACTTTATTATATTAAATAGAATTCTATATTTTTTCCTTCCGTCACATTTAGGTAAGGAAGGTATTGTATATGGTCAAAAAATTCGGTGGAGTGTGTGTGTGTGTGTGTGTGTGTGTGTGTGTGTGTGTGTGCGTGCGTGTACGTGTGCGTGTACGTGTGCGTGTACTAGTACGTGTGCGTGTGTGTGTGCGTATGAGTGTGTGCATGTGCGTGTGTGTGTAACTAAAATTTCGTCTGCGATAACTCTAATACTACAATTTCAAAAATAATATTTTTTGTATTCTTCTTCGTTACATCCGTATGAAGAGCTGATTAGATTTTGGTTACAATTGGTCAACCGGAAGTACCATCATTTGAAGATAATACAGTTTTTCTTGAAAAAACTATGTTAAATATCATATTTTCACATTTAATGTTATTATAAATATGCTCGTTTCAGCTAAAATATTTTCAAATCAGTAGCACTTTCGGTTTTACCGGAAGTAGACCCTAACTTTATTATTTTAAATAGAATGCTATATTTTTCCTTCCGTCACCTTTAGGTAAGGAAGGTATTGTATTTGGCCAAAAAATTCGGTGGAGTGTGTTTGTGTGTATGTGTGTGTATGTATGTGTGTATGTATGTGTGTGTGTGTGTGCGTGTACGTGTGCGTGTACGTGTGCGTGTACGTGTGCGTGTGCGTGTATGTGCGTGTGCGTGTGTGTGTGTGTGCGTGTGTGTGTGTGTGTGTGTGTGTGTGTGTGTGTGCATGTGCGTGTGCGTGTGCGTGTGTGTGTAACTAAAATTTCGTCTGCGATAACTAATACTACAATTTCAAAAATAATATTTTTTGTATTCTTCTTCGTTACATCCATATGAAGAGCTGATTTGATTTTGGTTACAATTGGTCAACCGGAAGTACCATCATTTGAAGATTTTTAACAGTTTTTCTTGAAAAAACTATGTTAAATATTATATTTTCACATTTAATGTTATTATAAATATTAAAGAACATTTTATTCTCTATACGATTTGACTGCATTTTATACTTAATATATAATGGATATAGAGTTAAAAAATTATAAAGAAATTAAATTTCATAAAGTAGCCATAGCTATGAAAACAGCTACTATATTAAGAAAATTCTGATTGAAAGTGAAATTGACATAGAACTGACGGAAGGTAATGTGCTGGCTACATCAGATTTTTTATTTTACCGTTGAATTCAGCAAAAAAAATACATATGGAACTTTTTTGATTTTTTCACTAATAACGCCCATTTTTTCCATTTTAGTAAAAATCTATCAACTTTCAACATAGGACATGCTACACAAAACACACCTATTTTTTTAACGAAGAATTCATTAAAATAATAAAAAGTGAGATGTTCCATTTAAAAAAAATAATTTTTTTTCATGTAGAAATTACAATTATCCAAAATTTTCGATTATTACTGATAAATAAATTTACTGAATATACGGTACGAGTACAACAACGTTATTGTCACAAAATATTTTAATGAATTATACATTAAAGTAAAGTATTTAAAAAAATACATAACAATATAAAAGACTACAATATAAATTAATCATTGTAGTTGCTCCACAGCTAATGTTTAATGTTTTTCCTTCTAATTATACAAATTTGTATTCTATTCTAGTACTGCTAGTCTAGCATAGTTTACTGATATACATACATATTTCTTCCTTATCATAATATAAACATGGTCCAGTATATTTAAAATAATCAAAACAAGTTTATTTATTAAGTTTCTTGCTTGTTATCTTTGTAAATTTTATAAACATTTCAAATGTACTAATATATATAGATTTTCCACAAAAGGTATGTGAAGAACTCACCCACATATATCTAAAAACTATAAGCAGTGTTTTAATATTGTTTCGGTATTTTTTAACGGTATGCCTACCTCTTGAAAGTAACCCTAAAAAGTTGTATTTCGCTCTCTAATTCAATAACGGTGAACTTGGAATTATGAAAAATATAAAAATATATCAGCACGCCATGATCCATTGCTCAGTGTTTAATCTACGTTTTTACACAGATATCCGTAATGATATCTACGAATATACGAGATAGACATACCCAGAAATGAGTATCAATCAATCAATT
Organism: Harpalus rubripes; assembly: GCA_963082715.1. Lineage (NCBI taxonomy): Eukaryota > Metazoa > Arthropoda > Insecta > Coleoptera > Carabidae > Harpalus > Harpalus rubripes. Next base: position 53,175,797 of record OY720452.1, read on the forward strand.
TAAAAAAATCTGGTGTGGCCAACACAATACCTCCCGCCATTTACAGCCCGAGTCACAAAAAAGATAGTTTTTTGGATTAGCGAATTTTACTCTAATTTCGACAGTTTATTTCTTAAAATATAGAATATAGTCTAATCTAATCCAAGTAACTACCTTTTTTTTTAAACCCCTCAACAGGATTAAATCCCAATTACAGAGTGGGTTCACATTCACACACATCCTATGCCTTAGTAAATCGTTAATTTTTATTAATCTAAATACATACCTACATATTTACTTATGCTGGAAGCTGAATTGAATTCCTTTTCTATTGTTCTATTTACTTTTTCCTTTTTAAAACGTTACTAATATTATTTTGAAATGATTAGTTCTTTGATAGTGACATTTATCTGTCAGTTACATACATTTGAATAACTGCGTTTTGTTTGTTTAAAGCGTAGGCTCTGGGATTTAAAATATAGATAATTTTATAAATTTATCCATAAAATATATAGAAAAAGTATTAAAGCAAATCTATAGAAAATTTAATAATCTTTAATTTTTATAATAACATTAATTTCGAAAAAATAACATTTAAAGGTATTTTTCGAAAAAAAACTATTTTGTGCTTCTTGTAAAGTGCCATTTCCGGTTATCCGATTTTTACCAAAATCTAATGGGCTCTTTCCAATACAGAAAAAGTTCGAAATACAAAATTTCAAAATTTTCTGAATGATAGTATTTGAGTTAGAGTGGAGGATTCACACACACATACACACAGACATCATCGTGAAAATGTTAAAATTGGATTCTAGGGACCTTAAAACGTGCTTATTTACCAAAATCTCGATATGCGATTTTTAGCACGATCCATATACCTCCCTTACCAAGGGTAGCGGGAGGTAAAAAGAATTACTTGTACGAATTCGATATGATTTTCGAGATAATTGAAGATTATCCATTTAGTTTAATGTGTAGATTAACTACTGATCTACTAAATTTAAAAACGCTTTATAAAATACAAATCTCTAATTAAATAAAGTTACGATGCAATTAAAATTAAATAAAGTTTTAAGATTTATAAAACAGAGCTTTATTTTATTTCATGGGATTTCTAGACGTTAATAGAAAAGTACAATTTCTTAGTTAGAGACAATACGGTTTAGGAAGAATTTAGAATGGAACTAATGAATTAAAGTGAGAGGAAAATTTAAAGAGCAGTACCCAGAGGTAATATTTTATTATTACTCATTTCATTTTATTATTCAAGTAATGAATTAATTTATTCAGTTTATAATTTGTAATTTAAATAATTTTATTACCTTTCACATTTTATAATGACAATAATGACATTCTAGAATAAGTGTGAACTAATTACAATTTTTATCACATTAATAATTCCTATGCTAATGACAAATACTATTTTACTTTTTATATTTTACTGGTATTTAACTTCAATAATTTGTTTCTTGTAGTTTTTATCCACACACTCAACTGGACATACGTCGACTAATTTGTCACATCCCACATATGCTTTTTTAGATTTTGCCCACTCGATAACTTCATTCAAACACTCGCACTGCCAAGGATTGTCTTCGACGGTCAACCTCCTCAATATATTAATCTTAGCCCTCACTTCTTTATTAAGACACTTGATCTTGTTATTATTGATAACAAGAAAAACTTGGTCTTCCTTTAATTCTGGAATGATATTAGCTGGAATATCCGTCAGTTTATTATGCGATAATTCTAGTAGACCCATTTTCGGGCAATCGACAAAAGCACCCTCCTCTATTTTGTCGATAGAGTTGTTGGAAACAGATATGCCGGTGAATTTCACAAAACCTGGGAATTTCGGGATAGTTGTAAGTTTGTTTTGGTCCATACCAAGTCCTTCTAAATTTGATTTTTCGCCGAGTACTCGAACAGGATCAAATGAAGTTAAAGAATTGAAATGTAAATTCAAAATGCGTAAATCTTTCATTCCACAGAAAGCACAGTCCTCCAGTTTTGATATAGAGTTGTTCGATAATGTAAGTAGTTGTATGTTGTTATTTCGGAATATATGTCCAGGTTGTAAGTTGTTACTATCCAAAATAACATTTTCAATGTTGTTAAAAGTTCCGGGCTCTACTTTATTCAAACCAGAAAAAGTCAGTTCCAAAACTTTTAAGTGCAAACCATCAAATATTCCTTTTTGTAGTTCTGGTATTTCATTATTAACCAAATGTAACATCTTCAACTTTGGTAATTGTTTGAATACAGCAGGTTCGATTTTATTTACCAAGTTTTCAATCCACAAATTTTCCAAATTTGGAACATTCTTAAAAGCTCCATTACTCAGCAAATTCCTTTTAACATCTCCAGGATTTTTCAAGACTAGTTTCTTCCATTCTGGTTGGCTTCCAGCTTTGTTGAGATCATCCAAAGAATCGCAAAGTTGTACGTCTTTTTCTTTGGGTGAAGGCTTGCATCCCAAACATGGGTACAAAATCGCGAAGAGAAACACTAATGTTCTTAGGTTAAGCATTATACTAGACTGAATCACTGATTGTTGGAGTGGTACTTATATACAAGCGAAACCGAGGATTCCCGTTACATCTGTTCACTGATACAATTGTGATTTTCCATGGTTTTTGCTTTACTATCCAGCCGACCGTCAGATTGATAACCTTGCTAATCGTAATATAAATAATTTTTTACGCGATGTTTACAAACAAAAAATACTAGAAATGTGATCAAACGTTTTTCTCGAAACCCTAAATTTAAATTTCCCATGTTACGTAAAGTTATTTCGTTGTTTAATCTCGCATTTTAATTTCCTCGACTACAGTTTAAAAATATAATCTGAGGGGTGGATTGATGGATGACCTTTTAATTTAATTGTAAGTTTGTAGCTGCATCCCTTTGAGGATGCTTTAATAAACTAAGATGTAACTTTTCTTGACTGTAAGGGAGATGCAGCCTTTATTGTTTTTATTATACTTACAGTCTTGTATTTCTAGATATAAAACATAAAAATAAAGGATTACCTATGCAGGGTGTTCATTTTAAATAGGCCACCATTGCTTTCTCAATAACTATAAGAGTTACAAAGACGGTTAAATGGGCAAACAATTTGTATTTCACAAGACAAATTTAAGGAAAACAAAAATTATTTTTTTGGACCAGTAGTTCTCAAAATACGAGACCTAACTTTTAAATTTTAAATGAGGTCATATATTTTTTATTTACTCATTCCATAGAGAATTTAATTCTGAATTCAGTGATATAATATTTTTATTGCCTTACATAATGAATTTTTTTAAAAAAAATGCATGTAAAGTTTCATATTAATTTGATTAAAATATGGGTATAAAAAAGTGTCAGGAATAAAAAAAACGAATACGTGTTAATTTTTTTAACGTCCGACTGGTATGTTATATACCAAATAACACCCTAGAGCGTGTTACGAGTTGTTGCTATGGTAATGTTTTCATACTGGAATAAAGCCTAAAAACAAGAAAAAGCATTCATAGCCTACCTACTCCGCAAATTTTATTAAAACTTTCTCATCCGTAATCCGTAGAATATTAAACGTTGAACGCACCGCGGGAGTTAAACGGACAATAATGCCTTCGGTCAACGTACACATCTCGGGCCAGAGGCTCTCGAAAAGTACACTGTTGACCTCAGATGTTATTATCCTTATAACCCCCTTGATACGTTAATTACTATAACATATAATTAGATTGCCATGAATGAAATACATGAATATTTTGTTTACGTTGACATTTATGAAAGAACAAAACATTCATTTCTTTAGGTCAAGGCACTCTAATTCTATGTAATATAAATAACATGTAGCGCCCTTTTAAATTACATACATACTCGTAGGTACTAAACAATAAAATTACTGTTTTAATAATTTTAAAATACACAGAATTGACGACACACGCAAGAGAGAAATAGAACATATCAATAAAAACAAACCCTCTCCCATTATATTATTCATGTGTCATTCAGGCGTATCTGTATTATCGTAACCATATCAACCATTACCTGTAAACAGTGCCGCTAGATGCGCTATGTTCAAATTGCACTTGTGTAAGTGTCTAATTATGAAGCAATATTTTGAAGACATCGGTCATTAAATAGTTTATTTTGGGACACGACTGTGATGCTGACTTTGCAACGCGAGCGGCAGGAGAGTGTAAAAAATCTTCATACTATTCTATTTTTACGACAGATTCAACAAAAGTATTAAAAATGTGATTTTATTATAAATTCGCTGTTAATATAAAAAATAGGTACAGTAATCTATTAAAAATTTTATCTTTCTCAAAAAGTCTAAAAACTCTTGAATATAGTACATAAAATAAACTCCATAAGAAATGTAGACCTGACGTACTACGAGTATAAGCAGTTCTTATGTGAAGCCACTATTTTAAATTTGGAAGTAGAAATTATTTTTTGGATTTTTGGGTTTTTTGTCTTCATATTCACGTCACATCGTCCATGCAGTTAGAAGAGCTTTTACGTATATTCGCAGAAAATTGACATGCAACCTTTGTGCTTTATATTTTAGATCACCGATATCTTAGTTAATAATGTAAGAAATAGAACTTTGGTATCAATTATTACGTCTATCTATAAATATTTTTAAGTTGGTAATTAGTTCCAATAAGTCGTCAAAATTTCATTTTTGAGAAAACAATTGTTAGAAGTAATTGATTTTGTGAAAACTATTAACGTATAATGCTATACGAAACAAGTTTAGCAAATGTGTCTGAATGATAGAGTAAATCATGATTCATTTTCACTACTAATGCCCGTTGATGTCTGGTAAGTAAGCCATATCTACGGTAAAATTTTATCTCCATTACCGTATACTAAGAAGCTATGATAATATTGCGCATACCGTAAAACCGAGATATCAAGTCTTTGCTTGTCACCAAAATTTCTTTGTTTTTTGTTAACAATTCCACTCATAATCTGTCATCCAATTATATCACAGTATTTTGGTGAATTAAACCAATCACATTCGAATTACACTAACAATAATTTGCAATTTAAATAATTTTATTACCTTTCACATTTTATAATGACAATAATGACATTCTAGAATAAGTGTGAACTAATTACAATTTTTATCACATTAATAATTCCTATGCTAATGACAAATACTATTTTACTTTTTAAATTCTACTGGTATTTAACATCAACAATTTGTTTCTTGTTGTTTTTATCCACACACTCAACTGAACATACGTCGACAAATTTGTCACATCCCACAAATGCTTTTTTAGATTTTGCCCACTCGATAACTTCATTCAAACACTCGCACTGCCAAGGATTGTCTTCGACGGTCAACCTCCTCAATATATTGATCTTATTCCTCACTTCTTTATTAAGACACTGGATCTTGTTATTATTGATAACAAGAAAAACTTGGTCTTCCTTTAATTCTGGAATGATATTAGCTGGAATATCCGTCAGTTTATTATGCGATAATTCTAGTAGACCCATTTTCGGGCAATCGACAAAAGCACCCTCCTCTATTTTGTCGATAGAGTTGTTGGAAACAGATATGCCGGTGAATTTCACAAAACCTGGGAATTTCGGGATAGTTGTAAGTTTGTTTTGGTCCATACCAAGTCCTTCTAAATTTGATTTTTCGCCGAGTACTCGAACAGGATCAAATGAAGTTAAAGAATTGAAATGTAAATTCAAAATGCGTAAATCTTTCATTCCACAGAAAGCACAGTCCTCCAGTTTTGATATAGAGTTGTTCGATAATGTAAGTAGTTGTATGTTGTTATTTCGGAATATATGTCCAGGTTGTAAGTTGTTACTATCCAAAATAACATTTTCAATGTTGTTAAAAGTTCCGGGCTCTACTTTATTCAAACCAGAAAAAGTCAGTTCCAAAACTTTTAAGTGCAAACCATCAAATATTCCTTTTTGTAGTTCTGGTATTTCATTATTAACCAAATGTAACATCTTCAACTTTGGTAATTGTTTGAATACAGCAGGTTCGATTTTATTTACCAAGTTTTCAATCCACAAATTTTCCAAATTTGGAACGTTCTTAAAAGCTCCATTACTCAGCAAACTCCTTTTAACATCTCCAGGATTTTTCAAGACTAGTTTCTTCCATCCTGGTTGGCTTCCAGCTTTGTTGAGATCATCCAAAGAATCGCAAAGTTGTACGTCTTCTGCTTTGGGTGAAGGTTTGCATCCCAAACATGGGTACAAAATCGCGAAGACAAACAGTAATGTTCTTAGGTTAAGCATTATACTAGACTGAATCACTGAATGTTGGAGTGGTACTTATATACAAGCGAAACCGAGGAATCCCGTTAGATCTGTTCACTGATACAATTGTGATTTTCCATGGTTTTTGCTTTACTAACCAGCCGACCGTCAGATTGATAACCTTGCTAATCGTAATATAAATAATTTTTTACGCGATGTTTACAAACAAAAAATACTAGAAATGTGATCAAACGTTTTTCTTGAAACCCTAAATATAAATTTCCCAGGTTACGTAAAGTTATTTCGTTGTTTAATCTCGCATTGTAATTTCCTCGACTACAGTTTAAAAATATAATCTGAGGGGTGGATTGAGGGATGATCTTTTATTTTAATTGTAAGTTTGTAGCTGCATCCCTTTGAGGATGCTTTAATAAACTAAGATGTAACTTTTCTCGACTCTAAGGGAGATGCAGCCTTTATTGTTTTTATTATATCTACAGCCTTGTATTTCTAGATAGAAAACATAAAAATAAAGGATTACCTATACAGGATGTTCATTTTAAATAGGCCACCATTGCTACCTCAAGAACTATAAGAGTTACAAAGACGGTTAAAGGGGCAAACAATTTGTATTTCACAAGATAAATCTAAAGAACACAAAAATTAATTTTTTGGACCAGTGGTTCTCAAAATCCGGGACCTAACTTTTAAATTTTAAATGAGGTCATATATTTTTTATTTACTCATTCGTTAGAGAATTTAATTCTAAATTCAGTGATATAATATTTTTATTACCTTACAATATGATTTTTTTGAGAAAAATGCATGTGAAGTTTCATATTAATTTGATTAAAATATGGCTTTAAAAAGTGTCAGGAATAAAAAAAACGAATACGTGTTAATTTTTTTAACGTCCGACTGGTATGTTATACCATAACTTCAGGTACATATTAGAAGGGCATATAGTTCTTAATGTCCTGATTACGGAACAAAGAGAATTTTTTCAAAATTCCTATAATTAAGGGTAGTTCACTTAAGAAGAACATTTTTTTGTACCCCTGGATACTGTAATATTTGGAATAGTGAAATTAGTTATAACTATTACATAAAATAATTTAACAATGAAATTAATTTATGCAATTACGTAAAGCTTTGTCACACCAATTAAGTTTGGGAGATGTGCATGTAATGAAAAAAAATCAAATTTTGTACTTTATTTTTACAAAAACTGTTCAAAATTATTTCCATTAACTGCTAAACATAATGCAGCACGTTGAATTAAAAAAATTGAACAAGCTCGATGAATTGCATTCTCTTGTCTAATTCTTTCAGCACAATTTTCAACTCGTTGCCGTAATTCTTCAAGGGTTTCAGGTGCCTCTTGATCATAGACGAGGGACATATCCACTAACTCACTGTTACTGTAAACATTCATATTTGTAACAATAATCAGAAGAGCAATATCAAAACTGTTATAAACCTAATGTAATGATTGTATTATGCAAACATTTCTTATTAATTAGATATAATACCACGTAATATTTAATATTAAAACTACCTATTCATCCAGTGTCCCAAAACTGTTTCCTTCAAAAACCTCAAAAACTATTTTTTTAATTTTGAAAAAATTCTTTTTGTTCCGTAATCAGGACATTAAGAACTATATGCCCTTCTAATATGTACCTGAAGTTATGGGACACCCTGTATACCAAATAACACTCTAGAGCGTGTTATGAGTTGTTGCTATGGTAATGTTGTCAATAAATTGGTATTCATACTGGAATAATGCCTAAAAACAAGTAAAAGCATTCATAGCTTACCTACTCCGCAAATTTTATTAAAACTTTCTCATCCGTAATCCGTAGAATATTAAACGTTGAACGCACCACGGGAGTTAAACGGACAATAATGCCTTCGGCCTACGTACACATCTCGGGCCAGAGGCTCTCGAAAAGTACACTGTTGACCTCAGGTGTTATTGTCCTTATAACACCCTTGATACGTTAATTACTATAACATAGAATTAGATTGCCATGCAAGAAATACATGAATATTTTCTTTACGTTGACATTTATGAAAGAACAAAACATTCATTTCTTTAGGTCAGGGCACTCTAATTCTATGTAATATAAATAACATGTAGCGCCCTTTTAAATTACATACATACTCGTAGGTACTAAATAAAAAAGTTACTGTTTTAATAATTTTAAAATACACAGAATTGACGACACACGCAAGAGAGAAATAGTACATATCGATAAAAACAAACCCTCTCCCATTATATTATCCATGTGTCATTCAGGGGTGTCTGTATTACCGTAACCATATCAACCATTACCTGTAAGCAGTGCCGCTAGATGCGCTATGTGCAAATTGCACTTGTGTGTCTAATGATGAAGCAATATTTTGAAGACATCGGTCATAAAATAGTTTATTTTGGGACACAACTGTGGCGCTGACTTTGCGACGCGAGCGGGAGGAGAGTGTAAAGAAAAATACGAATTTATTATAAATTAGCTGTTAATATAAAAAATAGGTACAGTAATCTATTAAACAGTTTATCTTTCTCAAAAAGTGTAAAAAATAAACTCCATAAGAAACGCATGGTATGTAACGCATCGCTATTAAAAATCAGAGTTGACGTACTACGAGTATATAAACAGTACTTATGTGAAGTCACATTTTACATTTGGAAGTAGAAAATATTTTTTGGACTTTTGAATTTTTAGTCTTATCATAGTCATGTCACATCGTCCGTGCAGTTAGAATAGCTTTTACGTATATTCGCAGAAAATTGACATACAACCTTTGTGCTTTATATTTTAGATCACCGATATGTTAGTTAATAATGTAAGAAATATTATTTTGGTATCAATTATGGCGTCTATTTAAAAATATTTTAAGTTGGTAATCAGTTCCAGTAAGTCGTCAAAATTTCATTTTTGAGAAAACAATTGTTAGAAGTAATTGATTTTGTGAATACTATTAACGTATAATGCTATACCAAACAAGTTTAGCAAATGTGTCTGAATGATAGAGTAAATTATGATTCACCTCCAATACAGCTATTAATGCCCGTTGATGTCTGATAAGTAACCCATTTCTACGGTAAAATTTTATCTCCATTACCGTATACTAAGAAGCTATGATAATATTACGCATACACTAAAACTGAGATATCAAATCATTGCTCGTCACCAAAATTTCTTTCTTTTTTGTTGACAATTCCACTTATAATCTGTCATCAAATTACATCACAGTATATGTACGACTATGCGATACTCAGACATAATGCCTGCCAAATATTTTTGAGGGAGAAGTATTTCAGTAATTTCAAATATTAGTTATAGTATTTTTTTAATAATTAATTGAATAAATATATATTTTGAGGAATTGTCATGCTGAATACCTTTCGTGACTAGAAGTTTACCGGTAATTTATGTCTAGCTCTTGTGTTTGTTGCTTTACAAAATCATCAGTCGTGCTGTCGCATGATTTCCGTCGCAACAAAGAGTCGTGATCATGACGGTAAAATGCAGGTAAAATTCTAGTCACCAGTGGTATTATACAGAGTGCCCATTTTATCTGTTCCCGGCTGAAAATCGACTATTTAATATAATTAAGGAATAGGGCTGTTTGCAAGAATTTTTATATGCCTTCTAATTATTAAACTTAAAAAGATATCATTCTTTAAAAAGCCTCAAATTTGAAAATATCACGAAATATTCATTAGATATTTTACAATTAGTTTTTGAAATTTGTATAATATTTTGAAAAAGTTACCTGATCTGAAACAGAATGTGACGTCTAAGTAAATATATCGCCTATTTTTATTTATTTAAAAATGTAGGTGATGAACAAACTGTTTTCCTTTTGGCTGTGAATGACATAATGTAAGTGATATGACGTCACAAGAGAGGGGGTTGTTTTTTATGACTATTTTTCGTGCCAATCTTTTTATCTAATTATTTACGAAAATAACAAATTATTAAAATAAAAATTGTTACTAAGAAAAATATTGCATACAGTTTAATTTAAAATACTTTTTGAAAAATGTGAAACAGGCTCATTATTATGATAAATTCCAACGACTAGTTTTTAACTAATCATGATAATTCAGGATCATTAAAAATAAAATAATAATAATTAAATTGTTTCATTTCACCAAATATCAAACGACCTCTCTGATTTTTTCAAACGTCGTAGAACTGGCATTTTTTATGACTTGATTAACAAGGTAGAAGTTTCATTTCTACGCCGCTGGAAATTTCTGCGTCGGCGGCGTAGAAATAAAATAAATAAATATCCATAGAAACTACATAGAATTAGCAAATAAAAAGAAAAGTAGTGTGTTTGAAAAAAAAAATTAATGTGTCATTCGGAATAAAATTTAATAATAATGAATAATCAAGATACCTAGATTTCATTTTTCAGTTTAGATTTTTTCGTTTATCATGTTTTATAAGTTATAACCACCATAATACCAAATTTAAATGTTTTAAAGATTTGAAAGAAATTATGCAACATTACGATTTATTTGCATGATCATAAAGTGAAGAAAAATCACTATCGTATACCACTACTAAAAATCAATATTGCCATTTAATTTTTTTTGTGATAACGTCGTAACTTTAAAACAAATGAAAGTCGGAAGGTGAATCGCACATATTAATATTTTTAAAAACTAAAATCGACATGTTTTAGCCTTTTTAAAAAAAATCCGGTTGAGTTCGCTATTTTTTTTAATATTCCATACTTTAAGCCCACACTGTATTTATTTATTTTATTGTTATATATTTATTTATATATTACAGATTCAATCACTTCAGAATTAATTCAAATAATTGTAAACCTTTAATTATTCATATTATACATAATAAATTAAAAAATCCACATTTACTATTTCTATAAAAACTTACAGCTTATAATAATAATTTAAATAACTTATAAGAAATCAATCAATTCCGTAACTATTTATGTAATTGTTTTTAAGCATTCAATTATTTATTTTATATATCTTATTGATCTGTATAAAAAAAAATATAATCTATTATCAATTAACAAAAACTTTTAACCTTGCGTAGTTGAATAATGAAAGAGTTATGATACAGGAAATAATACGTCTGTAATTCCATTTTGAGATGCAATATATAATTCAGGGCAGAAGTCCAACTTTCAACTCCAAAAAGTGAGTTCCAGAATTTTCCATGTTCTGTTTAAAATTTAATTAGTTAACAAGACTTAAACGTTTCTAAAATCGGTAAAAGTAAAAAAGATGTGGCAGACAACTGGTAGTACTTAACTTTTACATTATGACATAATTCTAGTTTGAAAGTTGGATTGTTGGATGAAAGATTGATGCTTGTTCCCGAGCTATCTCTTTAAGATATTGATTGTTCCTGAGGACTTCATTGTGGCTTATATTGCATTGCAGATGTAATCTTGACGTGGATCTTTCCACCGGACGACTTTCCCTTATTTAAACCACGAGACAGATTTGGAAAGACAACAAGGGCTGGATTCTCATTTCGAGCATTCTTATGTCCGACAGAAATCAAATTTGTTCTACCCCAAGAGCAAACTTCATTTTCGATGTTTAAATTTCTATTTGGGGGAGACTTTCATACGTTTCTATGCTTATTTAATTCTCATTTTGTTAGCATGTAAATGAATTTAATATACCTACATAAATTTTGTAACAAAATTGGGAAACCAACCATATCAAAAATTTATGTACTTTGTTTGCTTTTCGTCAACCATTATAAATCAATTATGAAAATATACTATACAAAATGTTTAAATGTAATATACATAAATAGGATATTTATGCTCGTATATAAACCTGTATGAGCCACAGATAATTAAAAAATTTGCTCGCTTAGCACGCTTACAATTTAGTGGATTTTTTTGCAAAAGAAAAAATAATTAAAAGTCGCCCTCGCTCAGTTGACCGTGTCCGGCAGTTCTTACAAATTCCTCTTATAAAAATATTAATTTTGAAACCACTTACATAATCGATCTCATTTTGATCAAAAATTGACACTTGCATTAAGCGACAAAATTATAGTGTTAAAAAATTTAAGAGCATACAGTTCTGACCAAAATGAACGAAAAATGTTTAATTAACGAGGGTTCGTAATTTAATATTTTCAGAGATATGGAATATTATATTATATTATAGAAATACTTATTTTTCTATTCATATGCTTTCATATACATATTAAGTATATGTCATCTGTAATAACTGTACTTGAATGGCACTAATTTTGATACAGATTTTCATTTCGATACAGATTATCATATATAATATCATAAGTGGTGAATTTTTACCGGAAAAATTTTCAGATTGTTACGAGAGCCGGTTGCCTAGCAATTTATTGAGTGGCATTGACAAAAAAATTACGAGTTGTCAAAAAGAGTGATTTTTGATCAATGTCACGAGATAAATTGGCAACGGGCTCGAGTAAAGCAATAGGAAAATTTTTCCAGGATAAAATTTAACCACGAATGGTATTCGGATGACTATTTCCAAAATAAAAATCAGGTAATCCTTTATATAATTTTTTTCTTGACAAAATTTTTATAATTTTTATTGTGTTTAGAGGTATTATGTTTCAGTTTGCTTTTCCAACGTTTTAAATAGATTCCTGTCCGAATCGACTCGTTTTTAATAAAAACTGATAACACTGAAAATATACAGACAGGTATGTAAACAATATGTATCTAAAACGTCAAAAAATTTTCGCTTATCAAAACTCACTTACTTGTAAAAATACAACATCTTATTGGCTTAAAGGGTGCGATAAAATTTTTGTGACAGTGTTTTGTCGAAATGAATCTTGGTAACTAGGTAGAATCCTGAATTTGGATTGGTTCATATATGTATGAGTGAAATAGTCATTATGATACAGATTTTCTTTTCATTTCGATACAAATTTTCTTTTGATTTTGATACAATTTATTGCTTTATAGTTTAAATTAAATTATTATGTACAGGATCCGGCAGGGGAAACGCATGGTTTTCAATTAAGCGTTATACCAAAAGTATTTGGTTTTAAAAGAAATTATTTATATCGAAATGAACCGTATACAATGACAAATTAAAAATATTATTTCACGGGAAATCAAATCGCGCATATGTCCACCGTTTTCTGCAATGCATGATTCCAGGCATTCCCTGAAGCTCGACCTACGTCAGTCAACATCTGCCACCTGCCTTGGAATTTGATTGATTTCAGTTGAATTTCTTCCTTCAGTTGTTGCAGCGTGCGAGGCTTATTAAACGCGTGATTACAGGTAACCCCAAAGAAAAAGAGCCAGATGTTGACTGACGCAGTTTGCAGCTTCAGGAAACGTCTGGAAGCATGTATTGCAGAAAATGAGGAGATATCTCCGCTATGTGATTTTCAGGACATGAGATACTTTGTGCTACTAAACTTTTGGAACGGTTTTTTTTTTATATTTGTACTGAGTACTTATACAAATATGTGTCAGAAAATGAAAAATAACTTCAGAGGATGTTAAATAAAATTTGGATGAAGTGAAAAGAATTTTCAGGGAAAATAATTTGGTATAAAAAAAACTTAAAAGTAATGAGGATAGCGAAATAAGAGGGGCCTGTACAGTACAGATATAATCGAATGGAGAGAGAATAGAGCAAGTAAGTGCTTCCAAATACCTGGGAAGCTTAATAAATTGGATTAAAAACTGCAAGGAAGAAATTAGAAGCAGAAATACAGTAAAATACAAGGTTTATTAATGCATCAATATTGAACTGCGAAAATGATTTGCAAAATGTTTTATACGAAGTACTGTTGACGTTCAAATTATTTTGTATGAAATTTTTGCGTGAACCCATTTATATACTGGATTAGGAAAGCACAGAAATACATCACTATGTCTGGCTGAAAATAGATGGCCGACTAGGGTAACTGAATATTAAAACAGGGGTGCGTTTAAAATATTTTAAACATTTTTCGTTTATGTTGATTATAACAAAATATTTTGATCTTTAAACTATTTAGTTTGGCAATTTTATGAAATAGGATTATTTTTAATTTCCTCTAACAGTAATTCCGATTCGAGGGTTGCTTACACCTGAGACGAAAGAACTAGAATTTGCGGTATTAAATTTTTTAAATACATCCCTGAATCCTGTTGCTAAGGTCATTTTAAATGCCTCCTGGTATTGAGTACAATTCTAATCTTCTGTAACGGAATATATAAGGGTCAGTTTCCTTTCAAATCAAACATAGAGAAATGTTTTCAAAAGAAACCACATCTATTGAATAACCTAAACGTAAACTTTCATTCGCTAGTCATACTATATACTGTACTGTATGGCTGCGAAACGTAAACATTGCGGAAGAAGAAAAAATAGTGGCTGTGGCGCCGGCTGGAATAGATTACGTAGAAGGAGAGACTACTCGGGAATGAGGAGGTGTTGAGAAGGATTGAGAAGAAAGAAGTATTTTGAATTAAATAAAAGGAAAGCTAAACGGATTGGACATATTTTAAGAAGAGCTGGTATATACAAAATTATAATTTAAGGGAAAATATGTGGGCGAAGGGGAAGAGGACGAAGAAAATTTGGAATGTTAACTGAAATTAAGGACAAACAGAATTACGCGAGGCTGATGTTAAAGGCGCAGGACAGATTAATATGGAAACAACATATCCGTACCTGATGAAGGACAGAATTTACTAAATGATGATGATGACTTGTGTATACGCTACTTTTCCTACAGTTAATTATTTCTGATTAAAAATATGTTTTTCTTAGAAGTAAGTTAGTTTCGAGAATAACAATAAGAAACTCAATTATGAGTCCAATTAAATCATATTAGTCTACATAAGTTGGTGTCGATATAATCTGATATTATATGGTATAAATATGTGCATCAGTCAGATGATATGTTTATGTGTTATGCCTTCTGTGCTGTGCTGAAAATTTTTGTAAGGCATCAAAAATTGATGAGTTCATAGAAAACAAAAACAGTGGGACAAATTTTAAGGTAATGTATCAACCACAAATATTACAAATAATTACAAAATGTATATTTTCTTTTCTCGTATTATTTTAATTATCTTGTTATTGTTATTGTAATTTTGTATACCTATCTTGTTATTGGTTCAGCTGGAAACCATATTATTTATGTTATTTCTAATTATAATTTTCTCTATCAGTCACGAACGAGATGACGAGACTACCGCTGGACTTTGTCTATTTATATTTGATAACAAAGTTAAATATAATGTCAGTTACCCTAAATCGAAATTCCGATGTTTCCAGTTCAATCGAAATTCTTAATCTCAGGTCTCAGTTCACAATCCGAACTAAAATATCTTCCAATCTACAATTCGTAGTTAACCATTATTTTACACGTTATTTAAAACCTAGTTGACACGATACGTCGTTATATCCACGATTTTGTTTTATTTTATCCGTGGCAGTTGAACCGCAGGCCAATGTGAGTGTTATATTAGCCGACTCAATAAATACTAAATATATATCCGATCTCGTCAGCTACTGGATTATCTAACCTATTGAAGGTCATCTTTAATAGATTAGATACTCAGAGGTCTCATACAGGATAATTTAAAAAGTAGTAACAAATAGCTACTTTCTTATCATTAATTTTGAAACAATAATATAAATTACATAGTTGAAGTTGAATTTACGTACCATTTTTTGGTATACAATGGTTTTGAATGCTACTCTCGGTGTCGCCAGAAGTTGATTTTCTAAAAGTAATTTAAACTAGTTTTGATTCCAAATACTTGTATTTTCATCTAAAATTAACCTATGCTCTGTTCCATTTAAGCCATTCAGTAGATGACACTGGCAACAGCGCAAATCTGAAGTAGCCGAAATTACATTGAGTAAACTTGTCTCTTGTCTCTAATTTCAGCCAATCAGAGCGGTCAAAATTATTCCCTATGCTCCGCAATACTGAATGGCTTAAATGGAACGAGGTATAGTTATTATTATTAATTTCTTAAAGTTGTAAAAGTCTAAAGCATTAAGTATCACTTTATCAGTTTGCCATGAGATTTTTACCTTCTTTGTTTGAGAAATTATTTTGACGTTTACCTGATATATCATTTGTTTTTGATTATACATATTTAACATTTCGATCTATTTATGATGAAAAAAATGGTAAAATATATTAAACTTATATACTTATCTTTTTTTCTAAATTCTTTGGCTGGTCAGAAACAAATTATATATCAAGTAAACGTTAAAATATATCTTCAAGTAAAGAAGGTACCAATGTCATAGCAAACTGATAATATTTTAAAATTTTATAATTTAGCAAAATTAATAATGTTAATTTCAGATGAAAATGCAAGTATATATTTGGCATCAGTGTTTTAAAGCTTATTTAAATTACTGGCGAAACCAGAAGTAAAATTCTGAACCTTTTTCAACCAAAAAAAGGCATTTAAGATTTAAGTTCGCTTCTGTTTTGTAATATAAATAATAGGTTTAAATTAATAATAAATAAATAGACACTTGTCTCTATGTTATCAAACAGCCTGTATTTTGGTCTCTAATTTGAAAACGTTTGTAGATAGATATTAAATATTTCGAGACTTGGTATATATGCTTAATAAAGTAAGAACATTATTTTATAAATTTCTTAGATCCTTGACTGAATAGGTACTAAGAAGTGACAAGGGTAGAAACATTTGACAGAACCCTCAATTTTAAATAAAAATTGCAGTCTTTTACTTTGATAAAATGCACCCCTAACACTAATTTTTATTTAATAGTACAATAAAATACAAGTTTCATAAGGCATGCTTTTAGCGCACGCACCTTTATTAAAAACAAGCGGTTTGCCGCGAGGGGACAAGTGTGCTGAAATGTCTTGTGAAACGTATATTTTATAATATTTTTGTTTCTATTTTGGCCCTTTTGTCAAAAAATATACGTTACGATATAACATTCATTTTTTGAGGAATTTATATTTTGGTTGTTTCATAAAGAACATATTAAAGAACCAAAACTGGAAAACAATATAAAAGATTGGCCTGCCCAAAAATAATCTAAAACAGTTATTATAAAATTGCTTAAATTAATATTAATGTACGATATGTATTTTCAATTTTTTATCTTATTCTTTTTATTATAAACTTTATATTACTAAAATATATTTTATATAATAATTTCAATATCTACTTCCATATTTATTAATTCTACCTCCACATCTGCGAGACCCAGAACTTGCACATCAACACAAACGCGTAAGTCAAAGTATCAATCTCTAAAGGTCAAAAATCAACATCACCCTCCCCTAGGTCAACTCAATATCATATATCATTTCGGGTCAATTCCATGTCTTTTATAACATGTACCTATGTTACTATCTTAATGCAACTAAATTAAATATTTCTTACTATTTTAATTATTACAAAAAAACTAATTTCCAATTACAATAAGCTAATTAAAATGCCAGGAACTACCGCTTAAAATTGCAAAACACACTTCTGACCATTAAAGAACCTAAACTTATGGTTTTCAACTATTGGACTCCTTTACAATCACTAGAAGCATATTTCGGAAAACGAACCCTTAATATTAGAACTCTATTCTTGCAAAGAATTACAAAACGAAAATGTCTTATCATTCATTCTAAAGTAAAGACTGTTAATTGAAATTATTAAAGGCTTTCAAGGATTTATTAAAAGCAAAAACTTACCAACAATTTTTATAATCATCCTCACAAAAGACGCACAAAACTACAAACAAGTCAATTTTTCAAACGGAAAATGTTCATTTTGTAGCAAAGCACCACGCATCGTTTAATTGCAAATATCACATTAACGCAGTTATCGTCAACAATTCCGATAGAATGTTAGACATGTCCAATAAAATCCGAACTGTAATCAAAATTTTATCTAGCAAAATTATAATAATTAATATTCTCACAATAATTAAAATTTTAAAAATTTCTGACGCGACCTCACGAAATATTTATAATTATTGCAGAAACATTGGTCAATTAATTAACAAATATGTAGGGAGAAGAAATATGTGTAATAACTCTATATAATTCATATTCCAAATTAACCCAGCTTTATTCTTCCAAAAGAACTCTAGTACCTGTTAATTATTGAAATCATAGAAAGTTTCTTTTTTAATTATTTATAAGATGAGCAGATTTAGAGGGCCACCATTGGGATGTCTGAAACGACAGTCAACTGGATGAGGGCAACTGAGTAATAGTCATATTGTCAACTGGGCGCTAGACAACCGGGCGATAAAATTCTAAGTTTGTAGAACTGGGGTCTCGTGGCTGTATGCCTGAGTGTCTGGTCGCGAATCTGGGGAACCGGGTTCGATCCCGACCGACGCCAAATATTTTAAATTTAAAATGGCACAAAATTGACCCCTGTGGTGCACTCTCCACGCCAGCAATGAGTGCCCGTGAGGTGACGCCTGGTAAACGCCCGCACGGTACAAATATGTCATCATCATTACCGATATCTGCATACAAAGCGGATTGGCACACCCAGCAATGGGTAATATGCCGTGATGATATATTTATTGATATATATATATATATATATATATATATATATATATATGATGATATATATGTAGAATTACAAAATTATGTGGACTCACACTTACTTTACGGTATGTAAAATCATATGAACCCAATATATTTTTAGACTTTTTGAATAGAATCGATTGGTAACTTGGTAACTTTTGCTAAAACCAAAATTGTTTGAATACTCGTAAACAAATTACATCCAACAGAACTAGTTTTTGTCCAACATAAAATTCCATCCCCTCCCTGAAAAATTAGGGATATTCTATTTAGAGTCGATGGGAGCCACCGCGGTGAGGAAGCGAAGTGATTTGCTTCCGGGAGGTATGTCCCGACAGTCTAGCGGTTGGTATATAGAAATATTTCTTTTAGATGTTGTTTCTTTCAACAGTTGCAGTAAATTGAGAGATACAATAGGAATGCAGTTATTTGATTTGTGTTTAATGGCTACTAGTGAAGAATTTCACCGAGGAGTTATATTATTAGGATACGTTACGATGTATTTAGAAAAACTAGAGCGTAACTTTTAACTGCATATTTTTCTTGTTGAAAAAAATAACCCAAATTGTTTGGCCATTAGGCGTGCATTTTTTAAAAGTTGTATCGCCCAGTTGACCTTCGCTCATTTAACCATCACCCAATTGAACATCTTAGATGTGCTTTCGTTTCACCAAAAAAATTTAATTATTAGATAATGATCAAAAACTGATTTTGGTCGAAATTTTATTTTCAAATAACTCTTAAACAATTGGTAATCTAGAAAAATGTTTCAAATAAAAAAGTTACGCAAGCTTACATTTTTAAAAGATAGCTTGTGCACTAAATCATAATTAAACCTGAAAGACTAGTGTAAGTCATAAAAATGTTAATATACCTACTAGATATTTCATCTCGTGCAATAACTAGAGTAGGCTGCGATTTCTAGGTAGGAGTATGTATATGTAACATATGATTGTATACATATAACGTAATATGATTTCGTATGTTGTACAAAATAAACATAGCGGCTACTTTTATGTTTTTAGCTCTACATATCGACTGGTTTACATCGATTACAATGATAAGTATTGCACTAAATTTTCATAATTATTTATTCATAGTTCTGTGATTAGATTAATTACTTATTAATATCAATCAAGAATAATGTAGCTTTAATTTGTATTGTTTTGTGATTAATTAATATTAGCTTTCAGTCAATTATGATTACTTCAAACGGAATAAGGTAATGCCCTAAAAAAAAAAAATGGCAAATTGCTAAATCATTTAATTAAGTCTTCCGTTAAATATCAAATAAGGTATTTTACTAATCTTTCCAGGCAGTGAAATTTATAAGAATTGTATCAACTGACCCCCACAGCGCACAGTAGTAAGATTCTTAATAAGCTTGTAAATGCTGGGAGACAACCATATTCGAATTTTCCAATATTTTATTTTGCGCAGGAAAATTATATTTAGCTGGTATGATTATACAGGATGTGTCACATAACTCGCGCCCCAGACAAAACTGACACTTGCCGACAAATAGAAAAAAATAATTTGCGGCTGCTTGCGTAACGGAATTACAAGACTTTTTAATCCACAAATCCCGGAAGGATATTTTGAGGTGTGATGATATTATTACAAAATAAAACTGGTTGCTAGGTTTTAAAAATACTACTAATGAGTTACAAAATTTGTTTGACTTACTGTAATTTTGACACTTTAGAGTTGACTTTTCGTTTAGGTTAGCGAAGGAGTCATCCGAGATCATCATTGTACAGTGCAACGTGTTGTAGCAGCTGTGTAAAACATTATTGTCATTTAACCTGGCATAACTTGACCGGTCTCATGCGTCCTTGCTATGGTTCTCAATATCACTTTATGATTCACAAGATTTTTATCCTGAAAACGTTTCGAATAGATTCGTGCCGCGTTACGTCCACATTCTCCGAAAATTATAAACATTTTTAAGTAATCAGCGGCTGAATACATGGTAAGAATTTCAAAAACTACAGTCGCCCACACATTTTAAAGAAGATTTGATTTGTATAAAACCCTAGTAACGTAAAATTACGGCAAACACACGTTAAAGGTGTAGGTCTCTGATTGGTCATTTTTAAGACGTCTTTTCTCGAATATCTTTTAAGCTAGATGTTTTTTTCTTCGAAATTACACATCCAAATGCAGTCTCGTGTTTCCTCATTCGCTTTGGAGCGCGAGTTGTGAGACAGCCTGTATTTTAAATACGAATATTCATCCATAAATAAAATAATCAAAATAATACATTCTTGAATTTTTTTTGTTAATCCTACCCTGACTGGCCAGTTAGATAATGTACGGTGAGAGGGAATTGACGGCATCACTAGAGAGAAATCAAGTCATTTCTCTTTAATAATTTGACATGCTATAAACGGTTTTTGTAAGACAATTCCACCCGAAATTACGATGGAGGTTAAGGGCTTCTTAATCCAATATTTATGTAATAAGCCTGCATTACACCATGCCGTATAATATCTTGATGTTTTTCGAAAAGTAAACAAAGCTGATTTGAAATTTCTTACGTTAATAAAAACCTAAACGTTTGCCAACAACGAGTATATTGATTTATTTTCCTTCTTTTTTATCCATCATTCGTCGATATTCTTCAGGTTAATATTAGTTTTTGTTTAGCTGTCAAATAAACTAGATTTTACTATTGTGTGTTTTATGTTATGGTTTGTGCATTACACAGTCGTCATACTGGTGACCAGTATTAACCATGGCACGAAGGCTACTAAGCTGCCGTAATTGCCAAATGGGGAGAGATATTGAATAATAAAAATTGTGGGAAGCGTCACCTCACGGCCACTTATTGCTGGCGCAGAAAGTGCATCACAGGGGTTACTTTTTGTACCATTTAAGTACATAGTCACGAGACCCCTAATACATATTGTAATCTTATTCATTTTTAATGAAAAATATACAAAAAATATTATACAAAAAAATTAATAGATATTTAAAAGCTAAATATTATATTCGTTAAATAAAAAGATGATATCCCTCTATCTTCAGCGAAACTATTTGGTTAGTCTTGGTTATTTTCAATTTTTGTGCACTAGTTAGACAAATAGTCTATATAGATAAGACAGACAATAAACAATCTTTAGTCATCATTTTAGTCAAATAATAAATGTTGGAATCAAGTTTAATCATTATAATCAAAAGAAATATATCAAATAAAACAAATATTTAATGTTACTTAAAAAAAACTAGTCGTATTTATTTATTATTGTCAGATATATATTTTAATAATTTAAAATATAAGAAAGTCCTCAACTACCTCCCAATGACTGTACTCTAAATATTGTATAAATTATTATATTAAATACTTCTCATGGGGTCTCGGGGTCGCGTGCCTCAGTGTCTGGTCGCGAATCTGGGAAACACGGTGCAAGCGCGACCGACTCCAAAATTATTTTGAATTTTAAATGGCACGAAAGTAACCCGTGTGGTGCATTCTCCACGACAGCAATGAGTGAAGCCTGGTAAACATGTGAAAATATGTCACCATTACCGAAATCTGTGTATACAAATCAGAGCGGCACACTCAGCAATGAGTATTATGCCGTGATGATATGTATTGTTTTTTTAATAGTTATTTACGTTATAAAGTTGGGAACTGAGTTATTACGGTACGATATGAGCACCGTAATACTACTTCACAGCCGTATAACGTACAACATTTTATTTAATTCTGTCTACCTGTTTAAAAATTTATATTAATTCAAAACATGTTTATTTAACTTACGTCACAGCATCTTTGAATTTGTGACATTTGTGCGTATTTGTTTTGTTTATCTTCATTGTCAAAAACGACAGCTGCATATTCTTTTGGTAATATTTGTGATTTATCGAGTGAAATTGCTTCAAAATATGGCGAGGCTACCGTGAAGCTTGTTCTCATGAAAATGTCGAAAAGGAATATCGGTTATTTTGTGATTGGTGAAAAGTCTACAATTTTTTACTCGTACGAGTGCTCCAGGCTCTATCAACAAATCGCTCCATGGTGGACTCGATTTGCAAGGATGTTCTAATAAAACAATGGATAGCTGACATACGTTTAACAAGTGAGTCAAGTGGTGGGGGTTCGGCGCCATTTGCAGAAAAGGCAAAACGTCAAACGTTCATTGGTCTATTATTGCATTATATGCTACTTTTCTTGAATAAACTGGTGTTTGTGTTGTGTTCTTAGTGAATAAATACTTTAAGTGAGATACTTCCATAATAAAAGGCAATATACCGTCTTCTTGTATTGCTTTTAGGTGCACAAGTCATAGCAAGGAAACCCTCGACAATTTTTGAAGTAAGTATTATTGTTCATATATATATATATATATATATATATATATATATATATATATATATATATATATATATATATATATATATGTATAATATTTATTTATTCATGCTATTGTTTTACATATTTTACAGATTTCTATTAAATAATATATAGATCACTGAACTAAATGTAAAACGGGAACTCGCTTTGAGGTTCAATTTGCGCGCATTTTAATTATATGAATAATAGATTCCAAAATAAAAATCAAAATGAATCAAAGGACAGTAAGAAAAACACGAATATAATAAAAATAAGATAGTGTATAGGAAAAATTAAAATAATAGGTCAATATTTAATAATAATGTATCATTGATGCAAGAATAAAATAATTTACTAAAAATTCTGTCTGCTTCTTTGCTAAATTGTAAAAGCGAATTTTACAATATGATCTTGCAATTAATTCAATTAATTATTTTTCATTGACATCTTCACCAAGAGCTGTTATGAACAGCTGATCATTATCATGAAACAAATTTTTCATTAAAAAATTCAGAAATATTACGAAACTAGGCTACCACAATAAATTATTAAGTAAAGTTTACAAATACCTCACTCAAGTAAACAGGTTATTTAAAAATCAAAACAATGATTTATATGGCAGTATAACAGTTTACAAGTGACACAACTTTAAAATATCCCTAGAAGTAGAGTAATATGGCGGTCTCCTATCTAGCGCCGGAAATGCCTATGTTGTGACATAGGACATAAGCTTTCCCGTTTTATATTTAGTTCAGTGATATAGATACCATAAAAAGAAAAGATTTCACACCTACAAAAATATCAAAAATTTGCAGTGATCATTATCTTGAAACTCTTTATTTGAAAAGGCCTGGAACATATATAAGAAGATTAAAACCAGACTCAGCAACTTCTGTATTTCCAAATTTTCCACTACATACGCAAAAGGCATCTTTTTAATATGCAAATATTATTTTTAAATTCATAGTCCTATTTTATTGTGAATTTACTATTATATATTATTAAAATAATAACTATAATTTTTAAAGTATACGCATTGAATATAAAAAATCTGTTAACTCATTCCATTTATAATTTGTTTCTATTATGTAATTTTAAATTTAACGCGTATTTTGCCTTTTGTGCAAATGGCTGTCTTTTGCTTGCCTCATAGGTGACTACGTGCACAACATACAAGTTAGCAATCCAAAGAGTTAAACACAAAAGTAAACAAAAATAAATATAATATTTATTATCAAAAACAAGTTAAATAATAAACAGAAATAAATACAAATATATTTATTTGATATTATAATATAAACGAATGATATTCATCAAAATATTTCTCATACCTAGGACAGACTTCCCTTGAAGGTCTATGGTCTCATCTTCAACTAGGTTGAATCGAACGAATTGTAATAGAAATTTAATTGCCTGACTATTGACTGACTTCCTAATTATAACTTAATATTCTATTTAAATAAATAAAATGCAAAATTGCAATAACTTTGCTGAATGACAAGTGCAATACCCTCGCGCATAGCCAACAAAGGTTAATAACATTAAATTGACATAAATTGCAAATAATTTGTTAAAACGTATTATTTAAACAAATCTGGGTTTATTACATTACCATCACAGTAAGTACCGAAAGGGCATGTGTACTTTTAAAATTGCTGAAATTCTGCTATTTAAAATAAATTTGTCAGATATTGGTGTTTCTATGGTTTCTTTTTGTTAAAAATAAAAATTCCGCTAAATGTTTCTAGCCAACACTTCCCGGCCCCGGTACTGCAATGTTCCATTTCCTAGAGTCAAATTAGCAATGTAAAGTAGTACACAGTTGACAGTATGAAATAAAATACTTTCCCGTTCACACCTACGAACTATATAGGTTGTTATTTAAGTAGTAAATGCTTCTTACACTACCGGTTGAAGATGATTTTACATCCGATACTAGTAGAAGAGCACTTACTGACCTTAATGCTTATTACGTTTTTGCACGATCGACACACCAAATTATAAAAATTAAGATTTGAAAATTATTTTACCATATTAAAAAATTTAGTTGTTATTTTTAAAGTATAAGCTTTGTTCGTTGTTTTTTTTTATTTACCGCTTCCGCTTTCTGATCGGTAAGTGATACAACCCTTACCGATCAATAATTTGTAAATAAAACCTACTGCTTTAAATCAAGGAAAGAAAACAATGCTAGCAGGCGGAATTTGAACCCACGACCACAACATCTGTACTGTTGCGTGCTACCAATTATACCACTCTATACAATCTTTTCTTAAGTTATATTCTCATGTACTTGTGTATGAGACCCGCATCACATGTTAGGTGTGGGGTATATCTAAACTACCACTATGTTTAAACACCTGTGAATTGACAGACATTCGCACAACCTTATCAGGAATGTATTGCAAATAGTAGAATAAGATGAATGTAAGTGCTACTTTTTTTAAATGATTTAAATCAAGGTAAGAAAAGAATGCTAGCCGGCGGGAACTAACACTAGGTTTAAACACCTGTGAATTGTCAGACATTCGCACAACAATTAGTAGTGGTAGTTTAGATATACCCCACACCTAACATGTGATGTGGGTCTCATACACAAGTATATAAGAATATAACTTAAGAAATAATTGTATAGACTGGCGGATTTGCAGCCCAGCCGTGGTATAATTGGTAACACGCAACAGTACAGAAGTTGAGATCGTGGATTCAAATCCCGCCGGCTAGCATTCTTTTCTTTCCTTGATTTAAATCATTTTTTTAAAAAAAATAGCACTTGCATTCATCTTAATCTACTATTTAAAACATACTGCCTTGAAAACCTTATCGGTAAATATTAAAATCCCAGTCGTGCAAAATAGTTATTTAAGTATTAAGGCCAGTAAGTGAGTCCTACCGGCTGAGGATGATTTTGGAGATCGAGACGAAGTCGAGATCTCCAATACATCCGATACTAGTAGAAGAGCACTTACTGACCGCAATGCTTATTACGTTTTCCACACGAGCGCCGAATAAAATTAAAAAATAAGATTTAATAATTATTTTGACAATAATAATTTGTCATTTTTAAAGTAAGCTTTGATCGTTGTTTTTATTTATTTACCGCACGGTGTATAAATATAGAATGTGGGACAACTCATCAAAATTATCCGTGTTTACGAAGTTGACATCCGCCAGATGTCTCAGCGTGTAAGGCTAGAAAGGCTAGAAACATGTGTAACTGCCATCTGTCAATTTAAATTGAAATTGAAATATGTTAATTAATTTCATGTATAAATAAATAAAATAAATAAATATATCATCACGGCTTATTACCCATTGCTGGGTGTGCCAATCTGCTTTGTACACAGATATCGGTAATGATGAAATATTTCACCGTGCGGGCGCTTACCAGGCGGCAACTCGCGGGCACTCATTGCTGGTGTGGAGAGTGCACCACAGGGGTCATTTTTGTGCCATTTAAAATTCGAAATATTTGGCGTCGGTCAGGATCGAACCCGGTTTCCCAGATTCGCAACCTGACACTCAGGCTCGCGGCCACGAGATCCCATGTATATATTCGATGAAATGTACAAATTTCGAAAATACTGTTAAGTTGAAGGTTTTAGGCCAGGAGAAACATTCAATTTACCATCCTTCGCAAAACACTGTAATTGTGAATGCCTGGCGGAAAGTTGTACCCTCTCCAGCTAATAAAATCCTTACAAATATAAAGTCTAAAAAGGATTTTTAGTACATCGTAATGCACATATATTACAGTTTTGAAAGATGTCCGATCAAGGTCATCTACGAATTGTATGAATT
The DNA here is from genome assembly GCA_963082715.1 of Harpalus rubripes. Classification (NCBI taxonomy): domain Eukaryota; kingdom Metazoa; phylum Arthropoda; class Insecta; order Coleoptera; family Carabidae; genus Harpalus; species Harpalus rubripes. The sequence continues at coordinate 53,202,713 of OY720452.1, forward strand.
AAGATTTTGTTCTGACAAATTCAGTAGTGTCGTTCACTTAGTTCTTATGAGGGTACATAAGATACTACTGTTATTTTATTATTATAAAAATATATGTTAAAGTATTAAGCATTGAAAATTCAAAACTAAGTCAACTTGTAAGTTTATTAGCAAATTTAAAACCAAATATGTAAAAAATAAGATTCTGACTCACTGTCATTGCCAGTGACAATGAGAAAAAATAATGTTATTCGTACGGCTATGAATCAAGGTAATATATCTGAATTAATAAATAAACTTACGTTGCAGCGAAAGTATTGTCAACAACGAGCATCGTTTTAAAATGGAATGTTCTAACTTGGTCGAAACAATATAAATTATTGAAAGGCAAGCGTGTTATATCCATCCTTATCGCACACGCTTCTTGTGAGAGAAATAAATATATGCCAATTTGTTAATTTGTTCATGATATAGATGACCTTGATCGAACATCTTTCAATAATTTTACTGTATGTATGATTTTAGTAGTGGAATCTTACTTTTCAAAGAATATTGAATCTTCAGAGAATATTTATAGATAATGATATAATAGAATTAATTATTGAAAATTATATATTTGCTGTTCCATGCAATACATCCTACACTTTAAATTATCTTATTAAGAATGAGGCAGTATTGCAAACAAAAAATAGAAATACAAAAAAAACTCAGGTATTGCCTAGGGGGCGGCAAACATTGAAGGGATATAATCAGAGAGACATAAATTGATTAAATTAGTTATACAATAGGTCTGTTGCAAGAATTTTCATATGTCTTTTATTTATCAAATTTAAAAAGATATCAATCTTTAAATTGCATCAAATTTGAAAATATCACGAAATATTTATTACGTATTTCACAATTAATTTTTAAATTTGTATAATATTTTGAGAAAGTTACCTGATCTGTAACAGAATGTGACGTCAAAGTACATATATTGCCTACTTTAATTTACATGAAAACGTAGTCGTTGGACAAACTGTTTTCTTATTGGCTGACGTCACTGAAGTGGGGGTTGTTTTTTATGACTATTTTTGGCGCCAATCTTTTTATTTAATTATTTACGAAAATAACGACGAATTATTAAAATAAAAATTATTACTAAGAAAAATATTGCTTAAACTTTTATTTAAAACACTTTTGGAAAAATATGAAACAGGCTCATTATGGACATAGGCCCTGATTATACAATGATATTTTACTTGTCATTTGTCATGTTAGTTCTAGAATGTTATGTGGTAGAGCACATTGTATAGAAGCGCTGTATGTAAGGTTAGAATCTCGGCCTACTGATCGCCGAATCAATATGTCAACAAAAATTGATGAGTTGTCACACCTTCTATACCGGGTGTCTTACTCCGAACGACACATGGGAGATTAACATGTAAAATCAGTTAATTGTGAATAATATCGCCCCAGTGTAAGATATTTAGCTGAAATTTTATATGCTCATTGGAGGATATTAATTTTACGGATTACAGTTGAAATTAGTCAATTTAAAAGTGTAATATGAGAAAAAAATAAGAAAATTTGTAGAATTTGCAGGATTATTGTTCGTATACCGGATAAAATGGTTACTAAGTAATAAGACAAATAGCATAGTGGTAGCGTATGCAACCAGCCAGCAAAAAAATTTAATTTTTAATTTTAACTATTCAAACTAATTTTTATTTTTAATGTTTTTAATCTTTTAATGAATTTTAATAGAATATAAACATAAGCATAAATTATGCGTATTTTGTAAAATCTGAACCACATTGATTACAACATACAGTTAAATAATTACAATAAATACTTATAATAATACAATAACGCATCCACTTCATTAAATTTCAACAATAATTAAAAATGTACTAACATTATTATGAGAAGTAAAATAAATATAAATTTTGCTGCTGGCTGATTCCGAACCTAGCATCTCCGAGTTTTGTTTATTACCAAGTGCAGATGCTACTGCTATTTAATCTGTTACTTGATAACCATTTTTCCGGGATATGAACAACAATTCTGGATATTCTAAAAATTTCCTTATTTTTTTCTGATATTACACATTTAAAATTACTAATTTGGACTGTGATCCATAGAATTAGTATCCCCCAAAAAGTACACAAATTTTCAGCATAATATCTTGCACTGGGGAGATACTATTCACAATTAATTGAATTCACATGTTAATCTCCTATGTGTTCGTCGGCCTAAGACACCCGGTTTTAAAACACCGTGCTTACCGCCTCCGCCGCTGGATTGATAAGTGATACACATCACTTACCGTTCACTAATTTGTAAATAAATCTTACTGGCTTGGAAATCATATTGGTAAACATTATTTAAAAAATCCGATGGTGCAAAAATATATTAAAGTTTATCATTAGATTCTAATTCACATTAAAAATTACTTATTTTATTATGCTTGGTGATATAGGTAATCATTTTCTTGCAATTCTGTTTTCATAACACATCCCCTTGTCCCATTTACATCCTAATCCTACTACACTACCCTTTTTGTAGGATCCATGTCAAGAGAGCTAATCATTCCACTCTCCCGTGCATTTTGTATCATGCAGCTACCTCGACGTATGTTCGACAGTACACTAATTTAATTCTCCATGTTCTCGCTACATGTCCGTATGTGTGTGTAGCGTAGCGATAACGCGGACATTCATCATACAGATCCGATGTCCCGTGTCCCGTCCCGTATGTCCTGTATACCCGATCGCACTGTATCGATATAGGTCACTTTCATACAACACTTGTCTATGATTTATTACAACTGTTATCTGCCGACGAATTCCCCAATTATTTTGCTCATATGTTCGATAGCAAAAATACACCGAAAAGTAAATCAAATTATATAAGCGATATGCAGTGTTTTTATAAACAAAAAATGCTTTCGTGTTTTAATTATAGTATATGTAAACTAAACATAGGATAGTTTATCGTGTAAAATGGCGCCAAGTTCAACCGTCAAAGTAAGTACTGTCTCATTTAATCTTTATTAAATTATTAATAGTGTAAGTTGTATGACCTAATCCGCTGATCACAATTTAGATAGGTATATATGTAAAGCATGTCTCAACTTATAGAGACCTGGATTTTGTGAGCAGTAAGAGTAATAATTTGCCAGTAAATAAATATAAATTGTTCACTGTTATTTGTTAAACAAAAAATATTTTTTGTTCAGTTTATTTTAAAATTAGTTCAATGAAAAAAAATTGTTCTGCTAAATTATATTTTTTGTTCCGGATTGAGTTTACAATAGGAAAAAAAATGTTTTTATTTGATTTTATGAAAAAATTCTAAGGGAAGAAAAATTTTTGCTTTTGTCCTAATAATAGCTATTACATTGAATCTAATCTTATTTTTAGTTAGCTGATTAAATGTCAAAAGTAATTCGTATTATTTATTTATTTATTAATTTATTCTCAACAGGGTTTGCACCCCAATTACAGAGAAGCACTTATTTACAAAGGAAGTATATTGTAACACGAGGGGGAGAGGGGTGCTGATCTAGCGAAGATGCTACTAATACTGACTCCACCTACTGTTTCTTACTCCCAACGATGATACACTTTTCACTTATTGGTGGTGATAAGGAGGAACACACTTACACTTCACTTTACACTGATGAACACTTACATTACGATTTACGGGGACTTATGGACATGGACACTCTTTATGATTTACTAACTAAAAACTTTATTTACATGATTATTATAACTTATTATTAACTATGGATTAAACTAAACATAACTAACACAACTAAGCAGATACTAAACTGTTACATTCCGTAACACGGCGGGCGGGCGTCGCCCCTAAACTAAAAGACACTACATGTCTCGTCAAAACAAAACACGTCTTCATGACTCGACGAATTAATCTCGACTCTTCCATGTTTATCCCATGACTATCTAAACTCGACTCTCTTTAAAAATAAAACGCTATCTTCAGGACAGGATTATCTTAGGGGTACGGGGTGCATAGGGTAGGGCATCCAAAGTCACGCACGTATACATAATAATTTCCAGACTTAATTATCAACAAATAAATGTCGTGACTGTCATAATACGATAAGAATTTCTAAACTGAATTTTTACTTAAATAGATAAACAGAGTTAAAATATGAATATTGAAACTATAATTTAGAAAAGTTTATAAAAAGTTATTTATCTATTATTGTTCTTACCCTCGCCTTGTCACAATATATATATATATATATATATATATATATATATATATATATATATATATATATATATATATTAACAAGCAGTAGAAGATAAATATACAAATATACAAATTAGACAATAATATAGAAAAAAGTAAATAATTAGTACATGATTTACAGATACACAAAGTATAAAAGAATTAATTAGGTATTGATTAGAATTAGACTTATACATTTTTTGAATCTAGGTAAAGAAACGTTGAATATGCCTGGAAAATGGTTGGAATTGGATAATTTATTACTAATGGTACACGATTCATAACAGAATTGATTGCTGAATTTGATCTCGTAGCATAAACTTGCACACGAAGTGAAAGCTGAGCTAATAACTAAGGACAATTAATTTTATTATTAATTAACTTAAATAAAAAGACAATATCTAACAAACTACGCCTGTTTTGCAAAGACATAAGATTCAGATTGTAATTTGGAAATTTATTCATAAAATATTTGCAAAATTTCCTTCGAATACCCTCAATGCGATTTGTATATTATGTTGAATATTGTGGATTCCATACAGGTACTACAAATTCTAATTGACTTCTAACTAGGACATAATAAAGTTAAAATTGTTGTTTTGTAAGACTTTTTTATAATTATATCATTATGCTTATTATCATAAAGTAAGAAGGTACCTACTGTTCAAAATAAAAAGACTTAGTTAAAGAAATGTTAACGTTTGATCAAAAATTCTCCAATGTGAGGGGGATGACCGCATTATCAGTGAATTCAAGTCAATTCATTATTAGTTGAGATAAGTATGTACCTATTTGTCACTACCAAAACCCATTTAAATCCAAAATTATTATTTTTGAAATTTCTTATCCATAAAAAAGTAATGCCTTAGTTGGACTAACAAGGTTTAAATTTTAATTTAGGCTTAAAGAAGAAAATGCAAATCGATATATTGACAGCAATTTATTATAATTCTTTTGATATTTCAGTTGGACGCAATATTGTCAATTTAAGCCAAGTTTAAGTTATATTGATGAACCCGGTCATACAACTCCAAACTGCTGCTATTCGTAGATAGCTTTGTGTTTATACATAATGAATGACATTAACCACACTTTGAGATATATCAATGTTTCCTCAACATTTTATACAGGCGATCTCCTTCAGATATAAAAAATTCTATGCGGCCCCTAACCCCTAGATGATAGATGAAATATTTCGTATCTTATGTTCCGTTAGATTAAGAACAGATGGAATAACTAAGATCCTCCTGCCAATTAGTGACCATTGTATAAAATATAGCCGCTATGATGTATGGATGCAATATTGTCAATTTAAGACAAGTGTAAGTTATGTTGATGAAACCGGTCATAAAACTCCAAAACTGTTGCTACTCGTACATAGCTTACATTATAGCTTGTTGGTTCTTGTTGCCCCATTTTTTGCAGTGGCCCCTCTCTCTAATAGAGTATACTAAAAATTACTGTTCTGTGTACCTGTACGAAAAGTGAAATTTTACGAACTTATTTTCAGACGAAAAATGACACTTTTCTGAAGGTTATCACTTTTCGTCCGCATACCTTTTTCCTACGCTAAGCCATCAGTTTTCGTCCGCAAATCTTTTTCGTTCGTAAAGCCTACTACGATTTAATAATTATTGTAATTGGGCGTACTACTTCTAGATCTATTATTAGTAAGGTAGACAGAAAAATGTAATATGCATCTCGGCAAAAAATGCATTTAATATATAATATGAAATTTTTTGTCCTAGGTACATAAATAACTATTTTGTACGCCACTGGATAAGAAACATGAAAATCTAACTTTATTATTTGAAATTGTTTTCTTGATTATTGATTGTTTAGAAGTTACTATCTACTAAAATCAATTTTCGTCATTACCTTTTTTTGTGAAAATAACGAACCTCTCCATTGGCCTCTCAAAGGCGTACAAAAAATCCTATTTAACCGAAAACTTTGCAGCTATAGTTTTTTAAATCTTATTAACTACCCTTTGGCAGTTTCAAATGGCATACAATATTTAATAACAGAATGTCCAAAACTATTAAAAACTGAATGCTCTTTTAGTTACTATAGTCCTCAAGTAAATATACTTTATTTTATATTAACATTATAAATAAGTGGAAGGTCCCGGGTTCGAGCCCCGGCGGTGTAAGTTGATTTTTCAAAAACTTTCCTAAATTATTCAGTTCACTGACATTTGTCATGATCCTCTTTCCCTAACTATAAATAATTTCCTGTATCTTATGACGATCATAATTCAATTTACTAACGTAAAATAAAGATAAAATTGTAACTATTTGGTATGAAATACAAAATCATACAGTTACAACTTAGTACCTAACGAACTAAATATAATTGTTGATACAAAAAGACAATACATGATTGCGGAGTAAATTCTTGCGGATGAGATTATTATTGCAAGGGTTGCTATGAAACAACTTAGGTAAGTCTAGTCATTGAGGTGCGCCGAATGTGGAGAACTAAGGTAGAGAATATTTCATTAATAATAGGAGATACAGAGTATGTTGACAAGGAATATGTACAAAATGTTAGCAGACTTCCTGGAAAACATAACACAGCAAAAGGTGCGTAAAGTTGGCACCAATATGAAGCTACAAAGAACAGTAATTATATTATAAAACAAACATTATTAGGAAGTGCACTTCTAAAGTCCCTTGAACTTGACCTATATATAGTATATATTTAGAACGCGAGAAATTAATAGATAGTAATTATATTCGGGACTATTCTGCAACTCAGTGGTTAAATTTTAATGACTGGTTAAAAATTTTAACCAATAAATATTGATTTAGTGACAGAATAGTTAATTATTTATTATGTGTTTTTTTTACCTTCCGCTGCGATGTTAAGGAAAGTAGGTAGGTAAATAAATCATGATAATAATCACATGTTAAGATTACAACAAAAATAAGAATCTTGGAATACCTAATATTTGATTTCAAAATTTTTACGATATACTGCATCGTAACCGTCTTATTACAAAGCTTTCTGTCTCTAGTGGTAAAGAAAGATTTTACGAACTAGCCCGTAAAAAAAATTACATAGATACAAATTTATTTATTCATTATTTCGCCATATGTTTTCAGAGACTATTTCGATCAAATAATTTTATGTATTGTGCTGTACGTATCAATATTTTTTTCAAATTATTTACGATTCAGTATATCATAAAACATTGTACAATGCTCAACCGTTACCCGCACGGATAACAAGCTCGCTTCTCTCGCTCTTTAGGTACCGTGCACGCCCCTAAAATGCTGAGTAACGATGTTGCAATGCAATAGTATATTAAGTGTGCGCATCTTTTGTCGCGAAGGTCGTGAAGAGTTTATTGTGAAATTAATTTCTGGCAAGCTGGAGTAAATTTTATTCTCTTTATTGGAACCTCCAAAACGGCATACTAATTTTACACCCTCTAGCGACACCGGATTTTGTCGCCATCTTGGATCAAAGGCGAAAAAAATGAGTTTTTGACTATTTTCTTAAAAACAGTGGCTCGTATCAAATGTTTACAAGAATACAAAATTAAAGCAAGTAATTTTTTTGTAGAAAAAAGGGATCTAATATTTTTTTACCTAGGATGAACTCTCAAAGAGATATGTATGTCAAAAAATTGTTAACCAGAATAACAATTCATGAAAGAAATTTAAATCACTCAAAAAGTAAATAATATTAAGTGTATAGTATAATTGGTTTAACAATTTATAACAGTTTACATGCATCGTGGAATCGAAAGAAGTAAATTATTGATAATTTTTGAATACTTTTTTTCAACGCTTTCCTACATATTCATCTACAACTCTGACTAGGTTAAAGATACAAAAACGCGGTTTAAAAATTTGAATTCACCATGATATTCTCCTTCATGTCATGTATTAGACGATTTTTGCCGATGAACGGTTCGCGACTTACTAACAACTTAAACTTATATGAAATTTCTCTAAAATTTTAGATGACAAAAACGAGAAAAATCGTGTAATACACAACAAACCGCGTTATCGTACCGGTTAAGAGTTGTGGAAATTTAAATTACTTATAAAATAAACAATTTAGGTATTTTTAATACTTACTACACTAGACTTTACTATTTATAAGACTTTACATTCGTTGTGGCATAGAAAGAAGTAAATTGATGATGATTTTTAATTTTTTTTTTTTTTTTGAGAGGATAACGTTTTGTAACCAAAGAGAAGATAAAGGCAAAATCGCATAAGAGGCAGAAGACTATAGGCACTACAAAGAGCATTCTACAAGTGTTTTCTATCGCCATTGTACTTAAAAAAAAATCAAATATTTTAATGTATAAAATGTAGAAAATGATTAATTTAAATGCATTATATTTTCAATTCACTGAACTTTAAGGAGGGCTTAATGATGCACGACGAGGCGAGAGTACTCTCGCATCTCGTCTCGTCTCGTTGCACTATGCGAGACGAGAACGAGAGCGAGATTGCAGTTTAAAATTCGAGGCGAGATCGATATAACAACTGCGAGAAATCTCGCGAGATTCTCCCGAGAATCTCGCAATAAAAAGTATTTGTAACTTAATAGCTTTGATTCATAAATTCAATGAAAATTGCGCCGTATAAGGAGTGGAGTCAACGCTAATTATGCATAGAACACGTAAATGTGAAATTTATATGAATTCACTATATTTTTTAAGTCTATCTAAAGTCGATTGTTATCGGTCTCAGAGCGAGGAGATGCAAAAATAAAGACAAAATCGGTATTGCAACCAATAGAACTAGTTTTTCTCCAATATTTCAGCCCCTACTTCACCCCAGTTAAAACCACGGTTAATAAAACTCTTGTCGCCCCTGAAAAGTAAAGGATGTTATATTAAGCGTCGATGCGAGCCAACAGGGCAAGAAACGGAGTGATTAGTTGCCGGCGGGTTACCAGTGTAGCGGTTTTTTATGACTTAATCTTACTTAAGTAGTGGCATATATTTAATGAAAAAGTGTAGGTACTTTTAGTTACAAAAAATCATTTTTTAATGTTTAATTCGTTTTACTGATGACAGAATGTGTTCACAGATGTTCGTATTGAAATAGTTTAGAGATCAAAATTTGATGATAAATTTGATATTTTAGAGGTAAATTAAATTATTTACTAACATCACATTTTCTGGTGACAGTAAATGAATAAACATTACGTTCGTATTGAAATAATTTGGTGACCAGAATTTAGTGTTTCGTCTCTTTATTATAGTTATACGACGGCAAATACATGGAAGACGGTGCTATTGGTGCGAACTTGTCTCTTGTAGTTAAGCAATTACGTAGATACGTAGTGCGCAAGCGAGATGAGACCCAAAAAAATGTGCGAGAACGAGAGCGAGATCGAGATTACAGATCCAAAAACGAGACGAGATCGATATTTTATATTTCTCGTCTCGTCTCGCCTCGCGTGCATTACTAGGAGGGCTCAAGCCCCCTAAGCCCCCCGCTGAATACGTCACTCCATAATAGTATGTTGTGCTGATAAGTGATAATACAGTGTGTTAAAAAAACTAACTCGGAGTAGGCTATGAACAAAGAAACTTATGTCTAATCATTATGCAATTCAAAAGACAAGTTGTCAAATTGGTCTTGAAATGAAAATTTAAGGAGAAAAGATAACAAATAGGAAACAGAATATTTCCATTAGCCGTTTTCTAATTTATTTCCATTTTAAAATAAGATTCAAAAAGAAAAGCTTTAATTTCTTTAGATAACATTATTACAATCTCGTGTTAAAATATATACTTGAATACTTTTAAATTAAGATATATGTTTCATTGTTCATAGCCTACTTCGAGTAACTGTAGCATAATAATTGATAATGTAAATAACAAATATAATTTTTTATGAAGAAACATGTCAAATCTGCTGATATTTCTTTAAGATTAATAGTACAAGTTCGTAGAACAAACTGTGAAAAATAGACAAGTGCATGAAGTGCGTGCATGGTTTTAGTTTAAAGCACGGCGTGACTATATTCGTACGTCAAAACAACGCTAACGCTAGAACAGTAGGTTCAGATGACAGACAATACTAAATGAGCAGAGAACCACATCTTGAGTTACAGGCCTGTAACTGTTCGTGAAACTACTACTGTTTGGTTTTGGATTTTTTTCTTGCAGATATTCACAACAAACGATGTGGTTTGTTGTCAAAAGGAATCCATTTCCGCAAAATAAGTTACACACGTCCTAGAACACGTAAAAAATAAAAAAAAAACTGTATACTTTAGGCTCGGGAGAACTTCCTATAGTCAGTACTTATTTAACGCTTTATTTTCATCTGCATCATCCATTTCAGCGGTCGGAGCTTCCAATCAGAGAATGAATTTAAAAAGTAGATTTATTTATTCGTATCTGTACTACATTTTTCATATAATGAATTTACTCTGAGATTGACATAAAGACACTGTCTTGGAATTGTCAAGAGTTCTTCATAAATGTAGTGCAGTAGTGGAAAGATTAACCAGTCCAATCAAGCACTGTTGCCCAGGGGACGCCAAAATATAGAAACATTCCGAGAGGCTCTTTCCATATCCCACGGAATATTGTGACGCGGCACTCCATATGATATTTTCATTATTTTTTTCATAAAATTGACAATTTTTATTGTTATTCTTCGTAATACTACATTTGCAACTTCTGTACAATAAATTTACGATATTTAAACATATATTTTTCTTAATTTTTCACATATATATATTTCTGACATTGTATCATTTAATGTAGATGTTTCAGTGGTTTTCTGGTATTTGGAATATATGCAGTGGTACGTGGACCATAAAAATGTAGTGATGTAGTAGGATAAGTTGAAAAATAAATATTGCTCAATGGTTCTAATTATATCAAATATCCACAATAACAATATTCGGTTTTAAGATAAGCTATCATCAAAAGTTAGAGTACTGAGAAGTTCAGTATTCAAGTGAATTGTATAATATAAATATTAATAATAGATGGAGTCTAAGGCTAAATTTTACCTAAAACTATTCTCGAAATACGTATTTAGTTTTTGTTAAAAAAATAATTTTAAGGTTAAGTGGTAATCATAATAGTTTTAGTTATAATATAAATCACATAATTTTTAATAATGTCACAATTCTATATCAGACGCATGTATTCTTTTCAATGATCTAATTTTCTAATATAACATCCATATAAAAATTATTACTATGACAATTTAATCAAAAATCCAGCATCGAAACAAGAACAAATTGAGCCATTCGGAAGTGCATAAGAAGTTCAAACCGGAATTCAGTATTATTTCATACCTGGAAGTTATTCGTAAAAATAAACATTTACATTTTCGCCTATACTCGTATCTAGTGACCTTTGTATGCACCTTTGCCGAATAAACAATACACCAATAAAATGGTCCGCTGACGGGGAAACGTTTGTTCAAATTAGCTGACTTTGTATCAGCGTATTCTTTAAATGCTTGCGTGAACGATTCTACAAGTACATCTCAGTCCGAATTCTTGGACAGGTAAGGTGTTCGCGATTCAAGAAAAATGTTCGCCAACTAGAGGCCAATTTATGAAGCTCTTAAAAATGACGTCACAATGCGACGAGTATATAAGTATGGCCGATATTGTTGTAACATGTAAACGTCAATATGAATAATTCTGCTTTAAAAGTTGTTAAAAAGTGTTCATAGAGCAAAAATAATTATTTCGTTTTTATCTCTTAAACGAATTTTTTTCCACATGTAATCACTAATTTCGTCTCCCTCACTATAATTTCGGGATGAAACCGTTACTTTTAAATAACACAAAACTTCCTTTAATTTCACTTTGATTGTATATAACAAAATAAAAACTCTCTTTATCATAAAGTAAGTTTACATCGAAATTCTTAATCGGATTTCTAATCAAATCGGATTTAAATAATTCTAATTCTTGACTATTCATACCAGAAAAATTTAAAGTGATCAAGTACATTCGAATTTACTGTAGGTTTAATTGAATTTATTACTGACACTGTTGGCATAGCAACATAGAATGCGTAGAACATTATCGGCTACTATTAATTTTGACTTTTGACAATTTTGACTTCACATTTACTTAGATTTTTCATCTAACATTACATAGTTTTTTCATCTAACAATTCAATTATTTTTCTTTCCAGGATTAATTTCAAAAAATATTCTGTTTCTTGTTGCGTCCACGGATTTCTCATTGCTTTTCTAATAATTATGCTAACTTATCATTGACACCACGTTGACATATATTAACTGTCAAACCATGAAAGATGAATAAATTACACTGCGGTTTTTTCACTGTTTCAGTACCTACTATTGAATCGCTGTTTATCTCGCGAAAGTAAATCGAATTTATGTATAAATCTCATTGGTAAAGTCGATTTAGAATCCGATTCTAAATCCAATCCAGATCGTTTTCATCGTTTTCTTAAATACGATTTCTAATCCTAAATCCACTTAAACCCAATATAAACATAATTATAGCTGTTCACACAAACAACTGGGTTAGTTTTTAGTTTATCTGTCACTTCGCTAGACCGCATTGTGACGTCACAAAACATGGATGCAAAACTAAGTTGAATCGCGAATATCTTACAAAAACATGGATCCTGTACACACCCAACTTTAGTTCGCGACAACCGGGTGAGTCACACTGCACGATGATCAAATGGACGATGGTCAACTGGGCATTAGAAACTTAAAATTGCGTTCTTAGCAGCTAAATTGGTACATATATGTAATAAAAAGTGATGCTCTTCTAAACATACCTTTTGAAACACAGGACCCGCTTAATATAATATCCCGAACTACCCGGGGCGGCAAGTACATCATTAACCGTGGTTTTAACTGGTATTTAATGTTAATGGACAATACTTAGTTCTGTTGTATGCAATTCGTTTATTAAAACAATTCTGGTTTTAGCGTAAATGATTTTTCTCATTTCCTCACTCTGGGATCAATCAACTATACTCAAAGAATAGAGACCAAAAATATATTGAATTATTCACCCAGTGATGCCCAATTGACTGTGTCCGACCCAACTTGGATGCTAAACTCGAATAGATAGCTGCGATGAAAGAATGGATTCTATATAAGTTGCTAATTTGAGTTTGGGCTACGAATTTTATATTATGACATTTGATACCTAATAATTATTGATATATTTATAGGTACCGGGTGTAGATGTGTGGATGATATATTATTATATACCTACGTATATTTACTTATTTCAAATGCACATTTCATTGACAAGCGGAACGGAATATAATTTGTATAAGTTGCTTAAAATCTATATTTGTTTTTACCTTCCGTCACCTTTAGGTAAGGAAGGTATTGTCTTTGGTCAAAAAAATTGGCGGTGAGTTTTTGATGAATAAGCACGTTTTAGGGTCCCTAGAATACGATTTTACTATTTTTACGGTGATGTCTGTATGTGTGTGAGTGTGTGTGTGTGTGTGTGTGTGTGTGTGTTTGTGTTTGTGTATGTGTGTGTATGTATGTGTCTGTGTGTGTGTGTAACAAAATTTTCGTCTACGATAACTCTAATACTACAATTCCAAAAATTATAATTCTTTCGTATTCTTCTTCGTTGCATCCATATCAGGAGCTGATTAGATTTTGGGTATAATTGGCCAACCGGAAGTACCCTCATTTGAAGATTTTAACAGTTTATCTTGAAAAAACGATGTTAAATATTTATTCACATTTAGTGTTATTATAAATATTAAAGAACATTGTATTCTCTATACGATTTGACTGCATTGTATACTTCATATTAAGAATAGATATAGAGTTATAAAACTATAACGAAATTAAATTTCATAAATTAGCTAGCTGTGGTAGAAACAGCTACTTTTTAAAGAAAATTCTGGTTGAAAGATGTCAGTGTCAATCGTGTATATTTGTGTTATAATTTTATTCGAAACCTCGAAATAAAGGATATTTTTGCTCGAAACTCTCTGTATGGAATTTGTGTAAAATACATACAATTGTCGAAAGGTAATGTTCATACGACTACAAGAAATTTAGAATCTTTTGCAAGGAACTTTATGTGTGGATTTTATAGACAATACATAGGCATTTACGAAAATTCTACCGGTAGATACCGGATTCATGAAGAATCTAATCTCAAAAAAGGTAGTGAAGTTTGTTAACTATATCAAATTTCTAACCTGTTTCAAATTTTCATGTTTTTTATAGGTTATAGATCTACACTGTTTACCACCTGCGTTCTTAAAATATCGATTCCGGTAGCTATAATCTGATAAACAGCTGTTTACCGGTAACAGTTCACCGGTAGAATTTTCGTATAACTATGACGGAAGGTAATGTGCTGGCCACATCAGATTTTTTAATTATTGGTATAATAATTCACGCTAATTCGACTACAATGACATTTCAAGATCAAAAAACTCGGAACGAGAACTAGTCTTTGAGATTCCCCATGTTAGAAGCAATATCCTGAACAACCTTTATACCAATACTGTATTACAATATGCATTTTCTTAACACGGATTTCGGAAGTAATTATATATTTGTTCCAGAAATTACAGATAGCGTAAATAGATGTCTCTTCACAAACATAAAATTAATATTATTATATCGTTATCATTCTATCAAGAAAACTATGCCTGTAAGAAATTCGTAAAGCAAATTTAATTATCTCTAGCAGTTAAGATAGAGCTTCGGTAGTAAAAGATTTTATTTGCCTTTTTGTGGTATTAAATTAAATCATTTTATCTTACTTTATTAAAATATTAATCTATAATTATTATCTATTATCTGTGTATTTCCATAATACATCATAATTCCAGGCATTTTCTCTTCTTACCAGAATTCTCTTAATTCACATATATGCTCAAATATTTCGGACACCGCCCAAATTCGGGTATAGAATATAACATACAATCGTTTTACACGTAGTGTGTATAGCATTTAATTATTTTTTGGAATCTATCTTTAATACGATATACGACCCAGTGAATATCTTTGTCTTTTAATAAAATATTTTACTTCTCTTCTGTTGATGTTTGGTACAGTGTGTTAAAAAAATCTAACTCGATGTAGGCCATGAGCCAAGAAACGTATGTCAAAATTTAATTAAATGTCAATTTAGCACGCGGAGTCAAGAAGAAACATTTTTTTATAAAGGTATAAGTTCACTGGAGGAGAAATAGCGCAAGTGCATTGATGTAGGGGGAGATTATATTGAAAACTAAAATTATCAAAAAAAAAAACTTACGTCTTTTGTTTCATAGCTAGGTAGATAACTTTTCTAGTGCCCCTCGTGCTGTATTCTTCTTTATTATATTTACTCCTGAAAATTACATTTCAAGATCAATTTTGACAACTTGACTTTTGAATTGAATAATGATCAGATATACGTTTTTCTGTTCATAGCCTACTCCGAGATAGTTTTGTCATGAACACACTACAAATTACTATTCAATAAATATATATTTTCTACAAGGGTGACAATGTAATTAGCGCAAATTTAACGCCAAATGGAACATTAGTTTCATTATGTATTTTTAAAGAAAAAATACATTTGCTAGAATTGAAGGTATACTCGTATAGTAATTTAAATTAATGAAAATTAAATGTCAAAAATAAATGTGCTGGCCACATGACATGTTTTTAACTTGTTTTGCGTTACTTATATTTGTTTTTCGTATAATGTGGATCGTACCATACATTGTATATTTGTATAATGTGTTTTACGTGTATTATTGTCGTATATAATTGACTGGAATACGTGTCATCAGCTGAAGCTTTACTAATCAATTAATGCACTTAGTTCTACATTCAATAAAGTCAATATTATTATTGTTTCATTTTAAAAACTAATCTCGTTAAAATCCGTAAAGTAAATTTAATTATCTGTAAGAGTAAAGATTTCTTAAGATTTAAGATAGAGCTGTATTGAATTTCAGTATTTCGTTGGCGGTAGCCTGAAAGTTTGCGGGAAGAACTATTCATCAGTGTTATTGTTTTACTTTGACCATAACTCGAGAACGACACAGTGTCGAGGTTTAATCACACAGTTGAGAGAAATCCGAGAGGGAAGGCAAGGCGGCGAGAGCAATCTTCAGCAGCGTCAATGTTGGCACGGAGAAGTGTTCTTTTAACAGCCGGGAGACTGCGCCGGAACTTAATTAAAAATGCCATCAGCGTGGCTCGTGTTTCGCCTAGATCTACATACAACTTTACTGCCCTTTAAGCGACTCACCTTACACGGCGCTCACTAAAAAATCTCTAACTGCCTGTTTACAAAACATCCCGACCTGGTAAACCCAATTTTCTCCCGAGCAGCTACGCTAAGTGGTATTAAAAAACTATATTCTCATCACCGCAAACGACAGCGTCTTCTTCTTAACAAAACTTAAACGGAACACTTGTTTACTTTCATTGCAATTACCGCCCGACTCTCGCAAAATCATATATTATTATTTTATTATATTTGTAGTTTGTTTACTTTTCCTGCGTCGAACATGGAATTTCATGTTTCCTCCATAGTTCTTGTGCATTTTAATTTAGGTACTGAATTTTTCTGTAGTGTTTGGAACAGGTTTCCAGAGATAACTTTATACACAAAAATATAAATATTTAATTAGCGACCACGGCAACTTTTTTTTAACCGAGGTCTTGAAGAAACCTGCAATATATATATATATATATATATATATATATATATATATATATATATATATATATATATATATATATATATATATATATATATATATCGTATGTGATATAGTAATGAGGTAATGTGTCATATCTGTCGTTTTCAGCAAAAATGATTAGATTTGGATTCTGAGTGAGTTTTTATATTTTATTTAAAGTGTAAACTTTAGATTAAACAAATTATGAGATCTTGCCAGGTTACCCGAGATATAATGCTCTCGTCACTACTTGTAAACAATTTAAATTTTATTTTGAATTAATTATTCTCATCACTTTAATAATTGATAACGTAATTACAAATTTATATACTTATTATATTTACATAAGTATTTAAACAAAATGTATTTTAATGTTTTTATATATATTTGTAAAAATTTAATAATTATTAAAGCAATTATAAATATGTAATATTTGCATATTTTTTTTAAATATATAAATGTTTTATTTTACATTGTTATAAAAACACTTTTAGGAATTAATGTAATCAAAACAATATGCCAATAAAATACATTACATTGAAAAAAAAATACTTTTAAAAATATTGATTAAAAAATTATATTATATTATTAATTTTGCATACTAGTGGGAAAACAGTTTTTTTTTCAAATATCATCTGTCCCGCAAGACATAGAGGGAGTTTTTGATATGGTTAAAAAGATTATTTAATTTGGCATCGAAGAGTATCTAAATACTCATAATTTAATGGCTTATTAGTGAAATATTTGCAAAAGTATAATGCAATTTGACAGATATTAAATTTATTAAAAACTGTAATCATGGCAACGTATTCCGTAGCTGAATTGGTTAGATCGGGGCACCATAATAATTATTCACAAGTTCAAATCCTGCCCGCCTTATATTTTTATGTTTTTTTTTAATTTTATAAAATGTATTATTAAATAAATTATAGAATTAAAATCTAAACAGTTTGGTAAATCAAGAATTTTATAGAATAAATCTACAAGAAATAAATTAAAAAATCACCTTACAAAGTTTAAATTAATAAAAAAGATATAATGAATTCCATAAAATACTTGATTTACTAAACATTTTATGTTTTAATTTCGTAATTTTTTTAATGATACATTTTACAAAATAAAATAAAAAATAATAAAAATATGAGGCGGGCAAGATTTGAACTCGTGAATTTGCTAGCTTTATGACGAACTGTCATCCACAACTGTCATCGAGAAACGTATATAGATGTCAAATATAACATTGTGTAATTGTGTACCTGTTGTATTTCTTTTCTTGGCCTGCGAACATATGGAAAATTAATTTATATATTTATTTTCAGATAGTGGGATTAATTTGGAAAAAGCTATATTGACTATAACAAAATATTTCAGATTTAATAATGTTATAAACATCCATCACAAAACTCTCAAAGCCTTTTTTACATGTAGTTGATAGACACGCACCATATAAAGAAATAGAAACAGTTCAAGTTAACTTCATGTATGTAAAATTTGTATTTCCCGCCATTATATTTGACACTTAGCAAGACAAGCGAGAAAATTGTGGCTTGGATTGCTTGCGAGCAAATCAAGCAAATGCTAGGCTAGCAAAGTCGTTCAACAAATTTTACTTCCGGTTGCTTGTTTTGCTTGGCTTATTGAACGTACCTAAATTATTGCGATGCCCCGATCTAACCAATTCTGCTACAGAATACGTTTCCATGATTACTCTCTTTAATAAATTATAAGTAATAACTGTCAAACCACATTATACTTTCGCAAATATTTCAATAAGCTATTAAATTAGGTGTATTTAGATACTCTTCGATGCCAAATTAAATATTCTATACAACCATATCAAAAACTCCCAGTATAGTCTTGCGGGACAAATGATATTTGTAAAAAACTGTTTTCCCATGTTAAACGCCTATGTCACGGTTTTCACTGTATATATATATATATATATATATATATATATATATATATATATATATATATATATATATATATATATATATATACATATATAAATATTCATTGTGAGTAAACTAAAATCAATGGTCATATGTAAAATTTTAGTAGATGAACGTTTTACATGGAGTATAAAATAATTATCTATTTCTTATCAATAATTACTTATTGATTGTAACCTAGGAATATAATAAAAAATCTGATGTGGCCAGCACATTACCTTCCGTCAGTTCTATGTATTTTGTACAAATTTCATACGGAAAGTTCCTTGCTAAATTAAATATTCTATTTCTTGTACATTACCTTCCGGCAGTTGCATGTATTTTATGCAAATTTCATACAGAAAATTATTATTTTGTGACGTTTTCTCTATACAGTGTAATGTATCTGCAGAAATAAAAGATTTATTATTATTATTATTGTTTCTCATACATTGCCTTAAAGCAGTTGTATGTATTTTATACAAATTCCATACAGAAAGCAAAAGATCCTATATTTCCAGTAAAAATTATAAGACAAACACACTATGTCAATTTCACTGACACTGACACCTTTCAATCAGAATTTTCTTAATATAGTAGCTGTTTCCAAAGCTATGGCTACTTTATGAAATTTAATTTCTTTATAATTTTTTAACTCTATGTCCATTTAATATTAAGTATAAAATGCAGTCAAATCGTATAGAGAATAAAATATTCTTTAATATTTATAATAACATTAAATGTGAAAAATCATATTTAACATAGTTTTTTCAAGAAAAACTGTTAAAATCTTCAAATGATGGTACTTCCGGTTGACCAATTGTAACCAAAATCTAATCAGCTCTTCATATGGATGTAACGAAGAAGTACACGAAAAAATTATAATTTTTGTAACTGTAGTATTAGAGTTATCGCAGACGAAAATTTTGTTACACACACACACACACACACACACACACACACACACACACACACACATCCACACACACACATCCACACATACACACACACACACACACACACACATACATACATCATCGTAAAAATAGTAAATTCGTATTCTAGGGACCCTAAAACGTGCTTATTGATTAAAAACTCATCATCGATTTTTTTTGACCAAAGACAATACCTTCCTTACCTAAAGGTGACGGAAGGTAAAAAACAAAAGTGTCCTTTAATTGTAACATAAAATAATAAAGAATTATTGATTTTAATCTAGGGATATGAGAAAAAAGAAACAAAAAATGTCATTTAATTGTAATATAAAATAATAGTATATTGTGTATCAAATGTGCAAAGTACGCGATTCGCGCAAGGGGAGAGCTCCAACTTTTCCGAGTGCTAATCGCTTTGCGATGTGATACACACGATATTTTTTGTCCAACTTGCCCAAAAAGTGACCTTTTGAGTGCCTGTTTTGTATGCGCAAAAGTGGTTCATTTCTGAACAGTGCGAATAGTCGTACGCAAATTAAAAGAGCCGTGTCTAGTTGTACTTCGCATCCTACATAATGGGTATAAAGGTATATTTAAATTAGATACACGTGGAGAGTCGGTAGCGCTCATGCTTCACGCTCCAAGGGTCTTGGGTTCGAATCCCAGATAAGACATGGCCGTTGTGTGTGTCTCTCATTATTTCATTATCATTAACATCGAAAATAAAATCCAACAATATATAAAGTTTCAAAGATAAATGTTTCATCCCCATCCAATCACCGCTTATATACGAAAATGTACAAAAAGCATGTAATAATAAATAGTAAATAACTTATCATTATTAAATTTTAAAGCTTATTACTTTACTACTGCTTTGGATATTCCAATTTTTTAATCGCAGAATTCGTAATGAAGATAATGCATTTGAACTATAGAACTTATTCGTCCTCTAACGGGCACTCAAGAATGAATCGAGAAGTCAGCTTCATATGATATAAAAACGTGAAATAATTTTCAAATTTGATCTTAGTCGGATATGAATAGAGACTACCAGAACCATACAACCTCATATATTATACTGTTTTTATTTCAAAATTTATACCCAACAATAAACATGGTTTTTTACATAGCTGTCTCTTAATTTCCGTATATTATCCTTTTTTCTTTACTCTTTATTCCGTCTTTTTCGTCAGCGTCGTAGGAAACAAATGCTACCTGTCGCGCCTGCAGCGCTCCGCGCCAAAGTGAGAAGATATCGCATCGTGCACTTCTAGTCGCCAGTTGTTAACCTATTGGTCGCAGTCGGCTGGGAAGGGAACTTATTGCAAGGATTAGTCAGGATTGATTTATGTCCTGGTTTCATGATGGCTGATGGCGCTCTTATCAAACGCCAAAGCGCTGTAATTTTTTGAAATGTTCGGTTGACATGGATGTCTGGCATAATTAAAATGACTTTTTATTTGTCAAAGACAATTCATTTTGCTTATCTCGATGGGAAATATCTAACTGAGGATCTATTTCAGTCTGGCATGAAAAGAATGAAACAAATTGTGAAAAATGGCTAATTAATCGAGTACAGTTTTACATTCGAATAATACTGCTTTTTAATCCTAGCTACCACGGCGATACTAGCGGGTGTTCATTTTGTTCCCAGAACAAAGGCGGCCAAGCATGGGGGCGGCAAAACCACCCTAACTTTTTATAGAAAAAAAAAATTATTTAAGAATTTAAAAATATCAACATTTTATGAAATAAACATATTAATAAAGCATTATTCTTTTAAATACTTGGTTTGTCTGACTGGTAACATATCTATCCTATAGTTTATTTTATTAAAAGACTGAGTACTTATGATATCAATCAGTGGCGTAAGTAGAAATCTTGCGCCCCTATAAGAAAATTTTCTGGGCCGCCTTGATTTACAACGCTCCAAGAAAAAATTTAAAAGCAAAAAAATGCGAATTTTTACATTATATAATATAATAGTAATATTATAATCAATTTTTTTACGTAATTATTAATTAAACTTTTTATTATTGTAATCAAATTTGATTTGTTGTAATCAAAATTTTTTTTTAAAAAACCCTAAGGAATATAATCAGAGTAATATATTTTCGTTAAATTACCCAACTCTTGATACAGATATACATAGGTACAGGGTGTTAATCAAAAAGTGGGCCATAGGCGTTTAACATTGGAAATCAGTTTTCCTTTGCGAAAAAGCTCCCAATTAATTTTAGAAAAAAATGTTTCAAATAAAACTTTTTTTTAACATAGTATTAGGTGAATGATTTTATTTCTAATTCATTGTGTGCTATTGTTTAGAAATATTCTCTGTCCCATTTAAGCCATTCAGCAGATGGTGCTCGCATCAACGCCAGTTTTAAGTAAAATTGTCTCTTGTCTCCAATTTCAGCCAACCAGAGAGGTCAAAACAATTCCTTATTCTTTGCAATATGAATGTCTTAAATACCTGAAAAAATAAATAAGGGGGAGGGTGCGGCATTTATATATAAGAACAAAGGCGGCTGATAGGTTAGGATCGGCCCTGTCTACAACACGGCAAAAATAGGAGAATTATGAATACATGTATGGTATAATCGAGGGTGCTAATATACCGGATGGTTTCTTACCTTCCGACACCTTTAGGTAAGGAAGGTATTCTCTTTGGTCAAAAAATTCGATGGTAAGTTTTGATGAATGAGCACATTTTAAGACCCCTAGAATACGATTTTACTATTTTTATGATGAAGTGTGTGTGCTAAAATGACATTTCGTGATTTACTTAAAAATAACTAACTATTTCGCTTAATTTCAAGATACCTTATAAATATCTCGCTTATCATGAAAGATACATAAAAATGTTAGGTTATGTTAAAGTTTGCTTGTTTTGAATTTTTCTTGTTAAATAAATGAATAGAATGCAAGAAGTTCTGGGATAAAGATGGCTTTCTGCAGTTTCACATTCTAAACGTAATATCAATATCAATGAAAAGCAGATTGATACACCCTGAAGGGGGTAATAAACCGTTATGATATATGTATTTATACTTATGTATATTGAACTTTCTAAAACACTAAACATAAGTATTACGTTGCCATGCGTGTCTGTTATCTGCTAAAGGAGACGTGTATGTAAAAAAATATTAAATGGGGAAAACATTTTTAAACTCAATAGTCGACCTATTAATAACTCAATTATATGAATATATTGTCCAATCGGAAGTGATACTTTAATAATGATGATTCAATTTTATTTACGTGCAAGAAATCGATACGAAATATTATATTTAAATTTGTGTGTATATATATATATATATATATATATATATATATATATATATATATATATATATACAAAATGTCTAAAAAATATTATGATCGTCAACTGCAAGGCCGGCTAGAATAACAAAAACGTAAAAGGGTTAATGAAATATAAACAGGCTTTTTAAAAACTCTTTATACAGTTATCCCTGAACATCTAACATCTAAGTACCTGTCCGATCGGACTGATAATATTTCCATTTTCATATAAAAAAATCTGATGTGGCCAGCACATTGAACTGATACCGGTAAACAGCTTTTATCAGTTTATAGCTACCGGAATCGATATTTTAAGGACGCAAGTGGTAAACAGGGTAGATCCATAACCTACGAAAAAATTTGAAAATTTAACAAATTTGAGGAAGTTAACAGAATGAGCAGAGTCCTACTTTGAACACTTTTACCGCGCACGCTTCGCTTTGCATCACTACCTTTTTTTTAAATTAGATTCTTCTTGAATCCGGTATATGGATTTTGCTAGATATTGAAGAATTTTCGAACACGGTAACTTTTTACCACTCGTGTTTTTTAACACAACCGATAGAATTTTCGTAAATGCGTATGTATTTTCTATAAAATCCATACAGAAAGTTCCTTGCAAAAGATTATAAATTTCTTGTATGTACATTACCTTTCGACAGTTGTATGTATTTCATAGAAATTTCATACAGAAAATTTCGAGCAAAAAGATCCTAACACAAATATACTACGAATATGTCATTGCACTTGACACTGACATTTTCAATCAGAATTTTCTTAATATAGTAGCTGTTTCTAGCATAGCTGGCTAATTTATGAAATTTAATTTCTTTATAATTTTATAACTCTATATCCATTTAATATGAAGTATAAAATGTAGTCAAATCGTATAGAGAATACAATGTTCTTTAATATTTATAATAACATTAAATGTGAAAAAATGATATTTAACATCGTTTTTTCAAGAAAAGCTGTTAAAATCTGCAAATGAGGGTACTTCCGGTTGACCAATTATAACCAAAATCTAATCAGCTCTTCATATGGATGCAACGAAGAGAAATACGAAAGAATTATAATTTTTGGAATTGTAGTAGGTATTAGAGTTATCGTAGACGAAAATTTTGTTACACACACACATCCACACACACACACACACACATACAGACATCATCGTAAAAATAGTAAAATCGTATTCTAGGGACCCTAAAACGTGCTTATTCATCAAAAACTCACTACCGAATTTTTTGACCAAAGACAATACCTTCCTTACCTGAAGGTGACGGAAGGTAAAAATCAGTTGTGACAAGTACAATCTCAGTCGCCATTTTCATTTTATGTTATTTTGAGACGGAAAGACCGCCAAGGCATTTGGTATCTTAAACATATCCTAGGGACGGCAAATTAAGAAGGGCGTCAAAAATGATAACTAAAATATATAATTATTTATGTTATTTGTAATTTTCATTTTTGTAATCAAACTTTATTATCAATAATTTGATTGTTTTAATGAAATATTCCTTTCTATAAACTGAAGAATTATAAGATATAACTTCTGCTTAACATTGTAAAGATTACAAAAATATTGAACTACATTAATTTATTTAGTATTAAATAAGTATGAATTCTTTACAAATCGCGAAGCTCTTCAAGTCAAACCGGCCCTGGACAACTGCTTCGACACGTATTAAATACTTAATATTGTATATCTTTAATCGAGTCGAAATTTTGAATGAAAAATTGAGAAATGAGTCGATTTTCAGATGTTTAAACTTTTAGAGGAATTTCATGTAAGTTTAAGGCATTAGTAACTCACAAATCGTTCATCTGTAAAAATCTTGTTATACATAGTATGAAAGAGAAATTCATTGTGAATTTAAATTTTCAAACCGAGTTATCGTATCTTTAACAAGATCAGAGTGGTGGATGAAAAATTTTAAAAATGCAGAAAAACGTTGACAATTTAATTTTTAAATCATCGATAATTTGTTTTGTTCGATGCTACAATGAATGTAAACTGTTATAAATAGTAAAACCTATTGCAGTAGGTACTAAATACGTAATATTATTTATTTTTTGAATAATTTAAATATATTTCATAATTATTATGAGCAAATGGCCAAAAACTTAAATATGTCGCCATTTTTCCCAATTGGCGGGAGGTTCCCACACTCCTATTTCCGGAAAATATTTATATGTTATGCAGCGCATTTTTTTGGACAGGATTCCGTAAAATAGCTTTTTCTGCAATTACTTTGAGATAGAATTGAAAATTTCCTGAACTATAAAACCTCTTTAAATTGAAAAAACAAAGATAAACATTAATTAATTAATATATATATATATATATATATATATATATATATATATATATATATATATATATATATAGTAGTGAAATAGTAATAATAATAATAATTCATGAATAATAATAAAGAATTTGTAAAAAAAAGTAACAAAATATATAATAAAATATGATTCAAATGAAGCATAAAGTATATTTTCAAAAATTTTCTCTGTTTGAAGCGCTATAGTTCGTTATCTAGTTGTAGAGAATTTTATTCGCCACAAATTCAAAAATATTTATTTTTGCCCTAATGCTTATTGATGAAGAGATATTTTGAAAAAATCGATTTTTGCGTTTTTTACCAAATTGGCGGAGGTTCCCGAGGGGTCCCGAGGTCGAAAACTTGTATTTTTTATTAGGACCTCTAAATATACAACATATCCAAAAATCAGAAATACCCGACCTATCTATCTTAAACATAAATTTATGTATATAGATGAAAACAATTTTTCCTGTTTTTCTAAAATTCATTAACAATTAACAGATTAAACACCACTTGCAATTAATAGCGATATAGTTTCGAGTTTCGATACTATAAAAAAGGCGAGGGGAGGGTTAATAATCCGGTCCTGTATTTGTAACAGTTCAGTTTAATGGAAACTGCATAAACATAGTATTTTTTTCAAATTAGAATATTTAATCTTGTAGCAAGTGTACACCCACCATTTTATTATGTGGTAAATTATATGAAATGAGTTTTAACCCAATTTTTTGCCGGCAATTTGAGTGCACGGTGCACGGCAGCTGTATATTTTATTATTGATCAGTGGAAGCAACTAAGGACGCGTGTTGTACGTGGCATAAGTGTACCTCGATAAAAACTTACACGACGCCAGTCAGACGCGGACGCGGCTTATCAGTGATCGACCTGCTGATCTTGAAAAACTCTCCCTCATAACAAAAACGACATATGAGTAATAGAAGAATGCGCAGGAAAACAATGTTTGCATGTTAGGAAAATTTAATCTAACTCATTAGTTAGTATTAGTTAAATAAAATCTCTAAATAGCAGTGGCTGATTACAGAATAAGAAGGCTTCAGAAACTTCAGTATTAAAAAATATGTAGGATTTGTGCACTACACGATTGCTACGTTGGTGGCCTGTATTAATAACGCTGGAATGCTACCATAATCGTTGACCAATAGTTATTGGATTTCAACTTCAGTTTAAATAAATAAATTTTCCGGTTTCAGGATAGTAAGCTTTTGTTTACATATACAAAAGTAGGCTGGTACCTAAGTAACCTGACTAGGGTTGCCAGATTCATAAACAACGTTTTCGGATTGGGAGGGGGGCGAAAAGCATGTCGAGCGCAGAGAAAAAACAGTTTAAATGTATATAGACACAAAAATGGCTGAAGGTCACGTGACAAATTTTGTTCCAAAATAATGTCAAAATTATTTTTCAATTTTGCATAATTCATCAAAACACCTATCCAGAGTGTCCCAAAACGTACCGACAATATTTCGAACATTATAACTTATTTAGAGTTGAAAAGGCTTTACAGACATATGTCGTAAACGTAACCGTTAATGAATTATCTTTATTTCATAATTTATGGGGCTAAAATTATAGTTCACCGAATTTTACGAAATAAGTCTTTTTTAATACATTCTTATTATTTTATTTAAAAGAAATGTTCAAAATTATCTCCATTGTGTTCGATACATAAAGTAGCACGTCGTAGAAGAGATCGCTGCGTTCTTAATATTGTTGCTTGGTTCTTGGTTACTCCTAGTAATGTGCCGCCAAAAAATTCCCGCTGGGAATTTGTTTTTTCTCCGGGAAAATTCCCGGAAATTCCTTCATTTGCCTATTTCGTGAAGAAATTTTCCCAGATTTTTTTTTAAATATCCCGTGGATACAATTTTTGCAAATATCCCGTAAATTTTAAAAGATTTTGGCCTTGATGTTTGGTCAAAGTTGTTATAAGAAATTATTAAATATGTAACATTGTTAATTTTTTTGAGTAATTTAAGTTTCCTTGAAAATAAATTGTTATTCTGGTTAATTTTTTTCAAGTAAATATAAGTACTTGTGAAATTTAATACGATGCTTTTGAATTACTTATTCAAGGTTTTGTGAATATTTGAAATATAGGGGAGTATTTTTTATTAGTTCTTACAGAGTCGCTCTACTCGTATTTATGACCGATAGTGCATGAATTATATTGATAAGAGAGTATAATTATGTATTTTTTTTACCATAATTTCACTGACAAATAAAACTAAATAAACCTACAGTACAATTTTTATTCATATTTGAGATTCATAGGGAAATTTTCCGAAGGAAATTTTTCTCGAATCTTTAAATTTCGGGAAATGACCCATCTCTAGTTACTCCTAATAATATCGCTAGCCTACTGTATTCTTTAGCGTAATTCTTCTACCGTGTGCTTTTCAGTTACATTATACAATCTGTTTGATGTGACCCCAAAGCCCCAAAGATAAAAATCTAACGGAGACAGGTCCGGTGAGCGGTATTCAAATGTTACCAACCCAAGTCGCGATCATGGCAACTAGATCAGATTTTCAGAAATCCGTTGAATTCAAATTTTAGCCACAAAAATTATGAAATGATAATAACTCGTTAAAGGTTACATTTAGAACATGGACTTTTCGGCTCTAAATAAGTTATGGAATTCATCCCTGAAATATTGCCGGTACGTTTTGGGATAGCCTGTATATTCCATATATGAACTTAAACTTTCATTATTTTGTATAATTCTCGCTGAAGGTACATTTTCGTTTCGACAAAATACAATGTTGCATTAAATTAAAATATTGTTACTGAGTAACATATAATTAATTAATCTATTGAACTGCTTAAAATAAAATATATAATAATTAATTAAATCGCGCTCCTCGCAAAATACGGGACTTTTGGGCGTCCCATAAAGTAATGTTCAGGAAATAGGGGACAATTCCATATATACGGGACGCTTGGCAACCCTAAATTTGACTGTATATGTACGTTAATAATACCGTATTATAGTTGCCGTCAACTAAGTATGTACTGGAAATTTCTACACTGTTACCAATTCAGTGACAATGACGAAGCATCAACACCACAGGGCGACCGGTGAAGAGAAAAAGTTGAGCATCAGTCCATACTTTGACGGTAACAATAACATGTCTATTCTAAAATAAAGCACATAACTTGAATATTTCTCATATTGACAGAGTACTCCTATATCGAAATAATTGTTGTAGAGAAAGTAGCATTAATAAAAGAATTTTAAAAAATAATACTTCTTAATACCATTTTCACTTTTTCAAACCGATAAACTATTATACAAACCACGGATGTTCTGAATCATAACTGGCATTAAATTTAAAATTTGAAACTATTTTAAAAAAGAATATTTTATTAATAATGGAACCTCAACATATTATTGCGCCAGGGTCTTAAAGAATATTTATCCAAAAAATGTACAAAACTTACTAATCACACAAAAAATATAGAATTTGAAGATCCCGTGTCGACATTGTACAATATCGTCTTTGAGCCATATATATATATATATATATATATATATATATATATATATATATATATATATATATATATATATATATATATATATATATATATATATATCAATAACAACATTTATAATAAATACTTTAGTTACAAATCGATTCATTAATTCTTCTTTCAGAAGTGAAGAGGCTTCTAACTGAAAATAGCAGCACGGTAGTGGGCAAACACTGGGGACGTTAATAGGCTAGTAATAAGACCAATTCATCCTAGTGCTGTCAGTCTTAATTCATGCAACAACATTATTACTTAGACGATATCGAAGAAACTTTGTGCCCATGAATCTACAGTTGAGCTTACTACAGATATAATTTGTGATTTTACAAACAGGACTAAAAGATTTTTCAAATTTATTTCTCTTTATTACATATACTTTGTAAACGCTGAAAAATCGTTTGAAAAGTAAAAATTATTCAAGTTACGAAATTTATCATTTACATAATATTTAAATAGTCTATAAATTTTGCGTTATGCTATAAATAAAACCAATTCATTAGTGTTCTTAGTCATGCGAATTTATTTATCATTGTTACCTGAGTGGATAATTCGTGGTAATTGTGTAGTATTGCTGGATAAACTCGAAATACAGATCGTGGGCGTTCAAGCACAGATCATTAGTAAGTACCGTATATCAAAATAACCAAGTTATTGGTTGACTGGTTCGATTATATCAAATTATAATTACTGAATGTGGTTACTAAAAGATAAAAGATGAGTATTCATTTTGTTAAGCAAAACAACAAATCTTGAAGCCCGGTTGTTTATTGGATTTTATCTCCACTATTGCATTTTGGACTTTTGGAGTGATTATTGGAACAATTTAATAAGAACTGACAGGCAACATTTACATTTTGTTCACACAACTAATTATAATAAATATTTATATTTTCGTCATCCGATGACTCGGATGAAAATAATAATTCTTCAATTACTTGCCGCTGCATATTTAGCAATACTAAGCTCAAATAGTGAATGCTAAAACTTCGATCTGTACTTAGTAAACTCAAGGAAAAACCGTTCCGCAAATAATATTCAAAATTCTGTAATTACTTGTTAGCCAAAAATAAACATAGGTACACAAATTCTGGGTTACAATTTGATATTTACGGTGCATAGTAAATGTATTACTTTATGATTTTTATCTTTAAATATTTTATTATATCTTACTAAAATAATTATATAAACTCAATTATTTTAAATATTATGGAAAATAGTTTTGTAATTTAAAATGTCTATACATCCGCAGTATAGATTTCTACAGGCTGTTCCATTTATGCGCAATGGTATTTAATGTAACTTTATTTTTTCAAATGAAACACCTGATTTAGTTATTTAAATTTGAAAAGTACATTAAATTTACCATCCAATAGTATAAAAACATTCATATATTATATCTTTAAAAAACACAAGGGCGAATGATTTAAATATTACACTTTTATTAGATACAGAAGTACGTTGCGGATTCAATAAAACGAATAGGACTGAAACCCAGTAGATTTATTCCTCCTTTTTCAATAAGAATTAAAATAATCGAGTTATTAAAACAGATCGATGAATCAGCCTGTATATTTTTTAAATATATATCTTTAAAGGTGTAGGCCAAAAAACCAAATAAGAGCTCGTACAGCCTTTTTTTCTTGCTGCACTAAAATCACCACTGCGTAGGTCCATTTTATCAAAGATTTTGTTTTCTTATATCTAAACTTTTGTCAAGAGACAGTAGCACCAAAAAACTCAAAGACATACAAACGCCTACCCCCACTTCATGTTACACTACTCGTATGTAGAATTACGAGTTGTTTATTAGAATTCTAATAGTTTAGTTTTAAGAATAGTTGAAAGACAGCAGTTAGGTTGGTTAATTTCTTCAATATCTTTAGTATTGTCTTAACTGTTAATGAATAAGTAATACTTCTTGAAAACTTACTCTACTTTATCCTTATGAGTTAAAGTTGCTTCTAGTTCTCTTCGATAATTAAAGGCTAAGAACTTCTATCTTGAAAGTAGTAATTCCTAAATTAATCAGTCTGAATTGTACCACATGAAACCTTTGTAATATTTAAGATTCGTAGAAGCTATGACTAATATTCTGAGGTCCTGTCTTCTGTCGAAAAAATCCAATGAGACCAGCATATAACTTCCCGCCAATTCAATTTATACCATACAACATAAAATATTTGATATATAGAGATTATATACACTATACGTGTACATTTCCATTGAATATTACGATTGCTATTCACAGCTCTGTACTATGCTATACTAAGCACTACAGCTATGAATTGGCGATTCAAATTAACTTTTCCCGTCGTGACGTTTCGTGATAAAATTGAACAAAGTGAACATAATCAAGAAGAATTATGTTTCTTCGTTTGTTATTCATTATCCCCGCTCTTTCATTTTGTGATCACAATACGCCGTCTTCAGAATCAGTTTTTCCCCATGACTACTGTTATTTAAATCAAAAAAGATTGAAAAATGGAGAAACAAACAGTTATAAGAATATTGTTTATATTTTAGATGAATTATGAAGTAACATTACCAACAATTCGTTGTGTAATGTGTAGTATTTCTATTCATTCGAAAGTGACATTTAAATTCTTCTTTCGAATAGTTAGTTAGATATAGTTTCAACATAATTATTTGTACAAGTTCTTCTGTTCCGCAAATTCATGTCTACATCAGAAACATAGCTACTAAAACGAGTCAGTAGATTCAACATTCATCACTATTGGTTTCGAATTTTCTATTTAAATAATAACCAACACAATAAGTTTTGTTATTCGGGAACAGCTGACTTGTCGGTCTGTGAATTTGGCATTTAACAGTTGACGCTAGTTCATTCGACGTTGTGTAGGTTTCGCATCGATCGGTTTAGTTTTATTGTTCGTTTGGAATCTTGATTGAAACGAATCATTCTTAAACGAATCACGAATTAGAAAATCACAATCACACTCCGAACGAAAGTGCCTACAGCAATATAGCTTACCTATACTGTGATGACGTCAGACTGGGATGTACGAGCCATGTACAGTCAATCTGTCACTGATACTGCATTTTACGCTTTTTAGATATTTTAAAAACATGAAACTTGTGTTAAAATATATTTATTTATTTAAATGGCCGGCAATTTCTATAAAAGGAAGGAAATAACATATTCTGGGCATATTTTTGGTTAAAAATTTAGTTACTTGGTATGCGTATTGCTTAGCTTGAATAGCCAATATATTAAAAATATTATTGTTTATGTTAATTTTAAACATTTCACAACTGGTTTCTATGAAGTAGCAAAGGCTGCAAGATTTATAATATTAGATCTATAGAGAATGAAATGTTTTTTTTAGAGGTAAATTATAAAAAATATTTAGGGTTAAAAAATGTTATTTCATGACACCAGTGTTAAAAATCTGGTGTGGCCAACACAATACCTCCCGCTATTTACAGACCGAGTCACAAAAAAAGATTAAGTTAAACCTTATTTTTGGATTAGCGATTTCTTAAAATATAGTCTAATCTAAACTTACCCTTTTTTAAACACATTAACATGATTAAATCCCAAGTACACAGGGGTTCATATTCACCAACATCCATGCCTTAGTGGAATTCAAACCCAGACCCCCGACGGCACTCATGACATGAGGCGTTGCTCTAACCAATGAGCCACCGGAGCTATAATAAAATGAAGATTAAATTTTAAATACCAGGATAAAATGAAGTTCACTAATCCAAAAATGAGGATTAGCTTAAACATTTTTCTGAATCGTTAGTTTTTATTAATCTAAATACATACCTACATATTTACTTATGCTGGAAACTGTATTGAATTCCTTTTCTATTGTTCTATTTACTTCTTTCTTTTTAAAACGTTACTAATATTACTTTGAAATGATTAGTTCGTTGATAGTGGCATTTATCTGTCAGTTTCATACATTTGAATAACTGCGTTTTATTTGTTTAAAGCGTAGGCTCTGGGATTTAAATTATAGATAATTTTATAAATATATCCATACAATATATAGAAAAAGTATTTATGCAAATCTATAGTAAATTTAAAAATCTTAATTTTTATAATAACATTAATCTCGAAAAAATATCATTTAAACGTATTTTTCGAAGAAAAACTATTTTGAGCTTCTAGTAAAGTGCCATTTCCGGTTATCCGATTTTCACCAAAATCTAATGGGCTCTTTCCATTACAGAAAAGTTCGAAATACAGGGTTTAAAATTTTTCTGAATGATAGTATTTGAGTTAAGTGGAGGATCCACACATACATACACGCACACGCACACACACACACACACACACGCACACGCACACGCACACGCACACACACGCACACACACGCACACACACACACACACACATCATCATCATCATCATCATCATCATCATCATCATCATCATCATCATCATCATCATCATCATCATCATCATCATCATCATCATCATCATCATCATCATCATCATCATCATCATCATCATCATCATCATCATCATCATCATCATCATCATCATCATCATCATCATCATCATCATCATCATCATCATCATCATCATCATCATCATCATCATCATCATCATCATCATCATCATCATCATCATCATCATCATCATCATCATCATCATCATCATCATCATCATCATCATCATCATCATCATCGTGAAAATGTTTAAATTGGATTCTAGGGACCTTAAAACGTGGTCATTTACCAAACTC
This sequence comes from Harpalus rubripes, assembly GCA_963082715.1. Classification (NCBI taxonomy): domain Eukaryota; kingdom Metazoa; phylum Arthropoda; class Insecta; order Coleoptera; family Carabidae; genus Harpalus; species Harpalus rubripes. Next base: position 53,236,373 of record OY720452.1, read on the forward strand.
TCGATATGCGATTTTTAGCACGACCCCTATACCGGGAGGTAAACAGTGACTGATCTTTGATACTTTTAATAATAGTTACCTTAGTAATGACGAATAAATAATAAATAAATAAATCTCCTTTGCAACTTCACTCTCCTTTTTATTGTTTGTGTTTAGTGTTTCATTGGTTCCCACAGTGTGTATCTCTTATGTAAAATATGTTTCACTTCTATTTAGAAACTTACCTGTATTCTATGTTGATTATTTTCGCCCTATTTATATTTTATTTAACAATTCTTCCAAACATTCATTCTGTAGCGACCTTCTGAAGTTTTGTTGACATTTTTGGCAGGTTTAATACGGTCTAATACTACAGTGGCGTGCGCGTTCGTTTTATTGTATTTCTTCTTTATGTTATTTTTTTGGTTTTACTGTGGCGTTGTATGTTTCCGGCCACCATTTTGATTGTCCGTGTAAAAGTTTCCGACCTCATGGACTTTAGTTCATGATGTGATGCAGGAAGGACGTGTTTTTGACCATCGTATTTGTGGCACATGGCCATTGTTCGGCATAGATTTTTTTTGTGTAGTTGTTATGTCGGTGCGAAAGTGGAGTGTTTCGTTCGTTGTCGTTTTGAACCAATATTGTTTGGTTTCGTTATTATGCGGATTTTGATAACGTCGAAGTGCCGTTTTGGCTGTCCAGTGTTGGTTTTTCGGTGATGCGCCATTGTGAATTCATGGGCATTACACTTTCGTTCTGGCAGTTAATCTCCGATGGAGGATTTGGCCGCTCTACAACCGCATCTTCGTTTGTTGGGACATCAGCCAGCTTGAGTTCCATCCGTCGACATCGCCAGACTCCTTAGCCCTTTCCGCCCTGCACACGACACATGAGCTGGATTCTGGATTTGAGGTGGAGGGTGAAGAAACTCCACGCGCACTTAGGCCTCACAAATGGGCCCATTGTACTACCTCCTAGAGCACAGCTTCCGACCTACCGATCTTGAAGCCATTCTACGCTCAGGAAGAAGGCTAATAAGTCAGCGGGGGAAGTTGAGCTAACTGCGGCCGTGGAAGGCCAGAATTCCCCTAACATGGATCCTCTCTTTAGCGCTAGAGCGGGACACTCGAGAAGAATGTGTTCCACTGTTTCGTCATCCATCTCACAGCCTCTGCAAAGAGGACTGTCGGAGATTTTTATGCGGTGCATGTGTTTGTTGAACCGACCATGTCCCGTAAGGACCTCAACGAGAAATTTGAGGTTGTTCCTCGAAAGTCTGATGAGATAATTGGCTAACTTACAAGTTGGTTTAGGAATAAAATTCCTCGTTTGTTTACAGGTGGATATATTTCTCCAACCAGCTGAAAATTTTTCAAGAGTGATGTTTCGAGTAATATTGTGAAGGACCGATTTGGCTAGGGGTAGCATAGGCTCTGGGCCCCAGGGTGAATCAGACGAACCCTGTTTAGCTAGATTATCGGCACAGATGTTACCTTCAATACCATTGTGTCCCTTTACCCAAGCGAGTTCCACGACATTGTTTTTGAATATATCTGACAATGCAAGATGACAAAGTTCAACCAGACCTGAAGTGAATATTAATCCACTAAGGCTTTTAAGAACTGCTTTGCTGTCTGAAGCTATCCTGATATACTTATTTTGAACTTTATGTTCTTTAATTAGTAGTGCACTATGCAGGATACCTAGAATTTCAGATTGAAAGACGGTGGCATAGGCACCAAGGGGAATACTGACAGACAGGTTCATTTGTTCGGAGAAGATTCCTGAGCCGGACCCTGTCCCACTCTTCGAGCCGTCAGTAAAAATGAGAATGTCAGGTATAGAGGATGTCTGACAGTCTAGTTTAATTTGATATAGTTTCTCAAAATAGAATTTTGGAACAATGTAGTCGTTACTCATCTGTAGAAGTGGAGCCCGCAAGGCTGCTTCTTTGAAGATAGAGCAGTGTTTACTGTTTGCTCCTATTTTAGGCCAGAGACCTAGTTGGAAAAGGCGCAAGACAGACTTCAGTGCAACCTCCTCAATGTAGATATTAAGAGAGGGAAGGCATAGAAGAACTTCCATTGCTGCCGTTGGTGTAGTGCGCATGGCGCCAGTTATTGCTAAACATGCCAGCCTCTGTACATGTTCTAGTTTAGATGTTGCTACGGATTGTCTGATTCTGGGCCACCAGACAATAGCACCATATGTAATCATTGGCCTGATAATGGCTGTGTATAGCCAGAGGGTGAGCTTAGGTGTGAAGCCCCAAGTTCGACTCAAAGCACGGCGACATTGCCAAAAGGCTATACAAGCTTTTTCCACTTTATTGGTTAAATGTAGACTCCAGTTAAGTTTGCTGTCAATTATGATACACAGATATTTGACACTGCTTGATAAACTTAGAGTTTGATTGAAGAGTTTCGGCATTCTAATATCGCCAATTTTGCGTTTCCTAGTGAAGAGGACTATCTCTGTTTTGGCTGGATTTGCCGAAAGGGAGTGTTCCTTGCACCAGTTTTCGATCAACTTAAGAGCGTTGTTTGCCAAGTTGGCAAGAATGTTCTCAAATTTGCCGTTTAGCAGAACTGTAATGTCGTCTGCATATCCAATGGTGTGGTATCCATTGTTGTTAAGAAGTATCAGAAGGCTGTCCTTGTGGACAGCCTTTGGTGACATATCCTGTAATATTAGTTTCCCCGGAAGAAAATTGTACTACTCTATGCTCTAGCATGAATTTTATCCATTTGCACAGAGGAAGTTCAACTCCGTGTTCCTCTAGAGCATTGACTATAGAATCGAAGGTGGCTTTATCAAAAGCCCCTTCTATATCTATGAAGATTCCCAGGGTGGAATTGTTATATTCCATAGATTTATCGATCGTGCTGACCACAGCATGAAGAGCAGTTTCAGTCGATCTACCCTGAGTATAAGCATGTTGGTTAGGGTGAAGTGGATTGCAAACCAGTGCAGTATCCCTAATATATCTATCGCAAAGTCTTTCCAGAGTTTTGAGGAGAACTGAGGTAAGACTTATTGGACGATATGATTTAGGTGTTGAGTAGTCTAAACGTCCAGGTTTGAGAATGTATACTACCTTAACTTCTCTCCACTTAAGAGGAACATAAGTGAGGGTGATGCAAGCTCTAAAAAGCCAGATAAGATGGTGTATTAACAGACTGCAGCCCCACTTAAGGAGAGCAGGTACAATCCCATCTAACCCTGGTGCTTTGTAGGGCTTTAGAGCGTTAATCGCCCAGGTTATGCGTGTTTCATCAACGATCTTCGAAGAGAGTTTGAACGCCTCCTCCGAAAAGGAGTGTCCTTGAACTGCCCAACTACTTCCTTGAGAAATTACACAGCCTGGAAAGTGACACTTTAGCAGAATTTCATTATTTTCTGTAATTGAAGTAGCGTATGAGCCGTCCTCAAGTTTGAGGCAGCTGAGTTGTTGGTTAGGGTCCTTAGAGAACATTTTTTTTAAGCGAGCTACAGGGGCAGTTCCTTCGATATTGCTAACGTAGTTCTGCCATGCAGTTCTCTGCTTTTGTCGTATAACTTTTTTGTATTTAGTTTTCTCTATTTGGAAAGAACGCCAATCGGCTTCGGCTTTAGAGTTCTTCGCTTTGTTAAACAATTTCCTAACGATTGTTCTCATTTTACCTAGTTCACTACACCACCATGGTGCGTTCGTGGGCTTAATTGTACTTTGGGGACATGCCCGTTCGTATGATTTTGTAAGAACTTGTTGAAGATTACTAGCGCAATTTTCAAGTGTTTCTATATTGATTTGTTTGGGTACATGATATTCCTTAATTCCCGAAGACAGAAGGTCAAGGAATACGGTTATGTTAGTTTTCCTGGGGTTACGAAAAACCTTTTTTTCAATGCATTTAGCATTTAGTGTAAAACATATCGACCTGTGGTCAGACATTGAAAGGTCAGATGATACACACCATCCTGATATGTCGCTGGATATGTTTGATGTGGCTAGGGTGATGTCAATTCTAGTTTGAGCACGGGAAGTGACAAAAGTAGGTTCATCGCCTGTTGCGTCCCTCCGGTGCGAAGGACTAAGTAATAAGGACCTAATGGCTCGAAGGACCAACTGTTCAAACCCTAAACCAGCGAATCCGGTCTAGAAGAACCAAAATGTTTTGATCCTGCTCGCAAGCCCAAATGCGATGTCTCTAGATCAGCGAATCCGGTCTAGAAGCACCAACAATGTGTTTGATGTTAAATTCAATGAATAAAACAAAACTATATGTAAACCAAAATAATTACAACCTTCGATAGCTGGTTCACATCACTGGACTTGGCCAATAAACGGGATGATATTAATTTGTGAAATGTACTAATTAACAACCAACCGAAGGACCAGATAGTTTTACGAACTAACAAACGTGCTAAATATAATTGCAACAAAATAACAAACAACTGAAAACCAATTCTGAGAAATATGTGATAGCGTATTGAATACAAGTGACATAAACAATAATAAACCAAAGATAAACAAATACGATATTTGTATAACTTAACTAAATCATTTCATAAGTGTATGAACAAACAAATGTAGTTAAACAATATTAAGAACTCTAAATGAACTTAATAACAACCAACTAGACTGCAAAACTTGTTGCATTGAATGTACCTAGTCGACAATAACAGCAGATGCGCTGTGAATGACGTCACTCGAAGGTGGACGTGTGTAAACAGGTTTACAAAGAAATAATAATGAATTCACCCAAGGAAATATGAATCAAATCCCTAACAACACGAATTCCGTGAGAAATCAAATTGTACAGTTCGATTTTACAATTGATTCCTGAGATGTGTCTATTAGCTGCATAAAATGGCGCCGGAAAGTATTCGCGGACTATAAAGTACCAAATTAAATGAAAACCGAACGATACTCCTTGAATTAGTCGTGTTAGGCTAATCAAGCTACGCGTACGATAATTAAACAACCAATTACTTTACTGACCATATGAAAATCAGAAAGTTTTATGCAAAAATGGTGGAAAATTCCACTCTCGCGGACGACGACGCGATACGTGTTTACCGGTTGCAAGCCAGACACATTCTGCCTCGATCGATGCCGGTCAGTGCTGCAGCAGCTGCACACTGGGCGTGTGGGTGCGCGCGCACTCGCGTGAAGCCAGATGCAATAATATTAATATTAATAATTAGTTTAAGATACTACAGCTATTTCAAACAATTCTAAAATTAAACTTAAACACGTAAAAACATATAACTAATTTTTCAAAGTAACAGAAACAGTTATCTCCATTTATTTATTGACTTATTTAAATAGAGTCAGGGCGGGTTAACCGTTCTGTTCCCATGTGCAGCGGGTTGCTACCTCAAGGAGTTGATAATTTCTAAATTCCTCTCATTTAAAACATGTTAGTTTTAAACATACCGGCCACCTTAGGGTCTCCCTAAAGACAAACTTAGGCTGTTGGCAAAGGACACAGTTTTGCTATAGGGCGAGTGATTTCACCTTTCGCAGTTTTTAATACGGCAACTCTATTGATTCCATCTGATCCAGGAATCAATTTGATGACTCTAGCCAAACGCCATGCAGTAGGTGGCATTGGATGATCATTGATTAAGACAATAGTATCTATTGTCAATGGATCTGTATCCTCATTCCATTTGTACCGTTCTTGCAAGGTACGAAGATATGTTTGTTGCCAGCGTGCCCAAAATTGTTGTTGCAACTTGGACAACATTTCCCATGAGGACAAACGATTTGTGGGAGTCTCAGTGTGATCTAGAGACGGCAATGTTACAGTGGGTTCTGTAACTAAGAAATGTCCTGGTGTTAAGGGTGTGGGATCGGAAGGATCCGATGACTTCGGGAACAGAGGCCTGGAATTTAGCATCGCCTCCACTTCCGTCAACAAGGTAGAGAACTCTTCGTAAGTCAGAAGCTTTTCTGTGAGTACTCGTGATAATAGTCTCTTTGTAGACTTTATTGCAGCCTCCCAAAGCCCGCCGAAGTGTGGCGTGGACGGTGGATTGAAATGCCATGTGATCCCTTCTTGGTACACATGATTGGACACCTGAGTATTGAATTCCTCAGAGCTCAAGAATTTTTGTAATTCAGAGAGCTTGCGATTTGCACCTATGAAATTCGTGCCACAATCGCTGTATAGGTTTGCAACACGACCTCGGCGTGCTACAAAGCGTCTTAGTGCTGCCAAAAATGTGTCCGTGGACATATCTGTGACAAGTTCGATATGCACGGCCTTTGTGGCAAAACAAACAAATAGGCATATATATGCCTTGTGTGAGGACGTGCCTCGTCTCCTGCTCCAGGAGATGTTATACGGTCCGGCGTAGTCTACTCCGGAATTAAGGAAGGGTTTGGCAATGTTAACCCTGTCCTTTGGTAATTGTCCCATGAGAGGGTAGTCGGTTGTCGGTCGAAACCGAAAACAATGGACACAACCTTTCAGCACAGAACGGATAGTTCGTCTGCTTGAAATGATCCAATATTGTTGTCCTAATAGAGACTCTAGACCTTGCGCACCAACATGCATATGCTTATCATGAAAGTGTTTAATGAGGGCCTTTGTAAATGGGTGTTGCGACGGCAACAGAATGGGGTGTTTCTGGGCGTATTCTAAATTAGCATGCTCCAGCCGGCCACCGACCCGAATTATACCTTCAGTATCAATAAACGGGACTAACGACTTAATTGGGGATCGACAAACTTTCCCTCGTTGTAGTTGTGATAATTCATCCTGTAGTCCTTCTGATTGAGCCAACAGGACGACTTTGGCTTGTGCTCGGACAAGCTCTTCTGGTGAAAACACATCAGCACCTTTTCGTTTGCCTGAAGAGATGTCTCTCCACCGTAAACAATAAGCCATAGTTCGCACCATCCGATTATAGTTGGACATTGCATTGAAAAAACTGAACTGCTGTACTGTTTTCAATGTTAGGCTTTTGACAATCTCTGTCTGAGCAGAGTTCGTTTGTTCTTCGTCAAGTCGAACTACTTCACTTTGTGGCCAGCACGAGTAAGGTTGTTGTAACCACTCTGGTCCACTTATCCAGAGAGTACATGTCTTGAAACTTAGAGGACTGAGACCTCTAGAACCTACGTCGGCCGCATTGTGTTCCGACGTTACATGACGCCAGTGTTCACTCGGAAAATTTGTCTGTATTTGAGCGACTCGATTACCCACAAATGTTTTCAGAGTGTGTGGTTCCTTGCGCAACCAGGCAAGAACTATCATAGAGTCCGAGAAGCAATGTACAGCCTCCGGTTGTTTTGGAATATTTTCGAGAATATTCTCGAGAAGTTTGGCGAGAAGATGCGCCGCACATAATTCCAGACGAGGTATAGTAATTTTTTTCAAAGGAGCTACACGCGTCTTTGCACAGAGCAATTGAACCACTGGTTTATCGTTTAGATAACTTCTAACATAGACAACGGCACAGTAGCCTCGCTCGAAGGCATCCGCAAATCCGATAAGATCGAATTTCGAACCCAAACAGGCTAACCTTGGTATCGAATAGTTGGATATACAATCGATCTCGTTCAGAAACAAGTTCCACTCTGAGACAATATGAGCGGGAGGTTCTTCATCCCATTCTACCTTTGATTTCCAAAGCTCTTGCATGATGAGTTTAAGAAACATCACCAATGGGGACATAATGCCTAATGGATCATAGATCCTTGCAATGCAGGACAAAATGTTTCTTTTGGTGCACAAATCGTCGGGTTTTGAGACCGTATACTCGTAGCAGTCGGACTTGCAAACACCTAACAATTTCACTGACTCGTCGTCATTGAAGTGGACATCTTTCACTGCGCGTGCATTGTCTGGTAGTTCCTCCAGTATTGTTTGAGAATTACTGGCCCATTTTCGGAGGGTGAATCCTCCCCTTTCGAATATATCCGTGAGTTCACGGCGCAGTGTCAGTGCTGACTGAATATCTTCAGCTCCGGTCACAACATCGTCCATATAGACATCATTTTGCAGGACTTTAGCTGCTAAGGGATATTGATTCCCTTCGTCTTGAGCCAACTGCTCAACTGTACGCAACGCCAAGAACGGCGAACAATTCAAACCAAAGCAGATAGTGTTGAATTGGTACACAATAGGATGTGTGGCATCCGCAGGTTTCCAAATGAACCTTAGAAATCGTTGATGCTCGCGTACAACTCTAATTTGTAGGAACATCTGTTTTAAATCCCCCGTAATTAAAAGAGGATAAAATCTATTTCGCAAATGAAGAGTGAAGATACTCTTCTGTAGTACCGGACCAGGATACAAGTAGTCATTAATCGACTTTCCATTAGACGATGGCTTTGAAGCATTGAACACAATGCGTACCGGTGTCGTCGCACTATCAGGTTTAACCACGGCATGGTGTGGAATATAGTACGAATCCTGATCATTCAAATTGGGTTGCACATCAAGTCTAGTGACGTAACCCTTTTGCAAATATTCTTCGAATATTGCATCATAAGCCTTGAGTAACTCTGGGCTTTTACTCAAGCGAGTCAGCTGTGCGTGACAAATGGACAAAGCTTTCTTGTATGAATTGCCTAGTACTGGTGGGTACTGTTTAAAAGGTAAAGAAACCGTGTATTTTCCCTCGGAGTCTCTTTGGGTAGTATTGACAAAATGGTCCTCCACCATTTTATCCTCCGGTTTAGTGACAACCGATGGAGTTGGAACGTTTTCCAATTCCCAAAATTTTGACAATAGTTCGTGTGTATCTTCTTGTGTGTATGTATGATACGACACCACAGCATTGCTTGTTTGCTTGCTGGTATATTCTCCCATAACCACCCAACCAAAGATTGTTTTGATGGCGGTGAGTGTGCCATCGACTCCTTTCTTAACTCCGTTACGAATGACCTGACCCCAAATGTCAGCTCCTAACAGCATGTCTATTCGTTGAGATTTATAGCATTCGGGATCCGAAAGTTGGATATTTCCAAATTGTTTAAAGGTATCCCGAGATATTGGATAATCTGGGATTCTGCCTGTAATGTTGTCGATTACAATGCAACTCAAATCGAGAACTGGAGTTTCTCTACGACATGGTTTGATTTTGGTATGTATAATACCACTAGTGTCCTTGACGTGGGTGTCACTGATTGACATAATCTTTGTTTGACACGCTTCAATAGACAGATTTAAATTGTGGACACAACGACTTGTGATGTAGGATTTCTGCGATCCTGTATCCAATAAGGCACGTACAACATGTACCTTTCCTGCACTGTCAAATATATGCAGTTTTGCAGTGGGTAGTAATACCGAAGTATGTTTTCTGCGTTGATTTAGTGAATAAGTCCTAGCAGACATTGACGTAGTAGTTTCAGAATTACTACTACTGGCTTGAGAGTTTGCATCACTCTTGGGTGATGACGGACGATTGGTTTGCTCAGATTTTTTATCACGCTTGGGTGATAACGACTTGTTCGACCTTTCACCAAAATGCAGCAGCGTATGGTGAGTTTTGTTGCACGTTCTGCATGTGGCTGTACTAGGACAGTTCGGGCGTATGTGACCCATTCTAAGACAGTTGATGCACAACTTGTGTTTAATTGCAGCATCATGTCTTCCTTTAGGTTTAAGAGCTATAAACCCTTCACACTGACTGATGTAGTGAGATTTTCTGCAATACGGACAATTCGTATTAGTTGCCAATGTCATCGCTCGGGATGCTGGCTTGTGCCTTTTGATTGGCTCGTGAGTTTTGACAGATTTGTCTGGTTCAACCTCTAAGCTTGAAACTTGCTTAGTCAAGAACGCAATTAACTCTACATGAGTGGGCTTGGAGTCAGAATCCAATGTTAGTTCCCACTGTCGTCTAGTAGCCGAATCTAGCTTACGACAAATCATGTTTTCCAAAATGACCCCACATGAGTCAACATCAACCTCTAAATTTTTCAGAGCAGCGATGTTTTCGCGTGCTGTGTTCAACAACGATTTTAGTGTAGGGGCGTCTGCCTGCTTGACCTTTTGCACATCTTGGAGTGCATTCAGATGTACCGACCTCAACAACCTAGGACGATAATATTCATCTGTGATGGCGTTCCATGCAATATCAAAACTATCAGCTTTGACGGGGATGTTTGTAATAAGCCTAGCGGCTTCCCCTTTTAAAGATAACTTGAGATATTGAAGTCGTTCAATATCTGACAAACTGTCCCGATTTATCACCAACTGTGTGAATAAATCGTAAAAATTCATAAAAGTTGTTTTCTCCCCATCGAATGTTGGAAGATTCAATTTAGGCAAGCTGGGTTGCATATATCGCAAAGATTGTGCTGATTGAATCGAATGTGATTCTGATTTAGCTCTGTCGGACCCTGCCTGTGATCCGGTGTCTCCATTGAACATAAGTTTGTAATTGACACGTATGTCGCAAATGAGTTCGTTTATTTCATTAAACAACTTCTTAACTCGGGAAATTTCTGCCAATATATCCTCGTCGGGATTTTTGGTTTGTTTTAACTTTGAAGAATATTCACAATAAGTACGATTGAATTCTTGTTCCCAAGCTGCGAGAGACGGAAAAGTTACTTCAAATTTCACTTTACTTTTTTCATCAGTCTCTGAAGAATAGACTGATAGACGACGAATATGTTCTGTCACAACCTCTAATTGTTCGAGTAGTAGTTTAGCCATTTTACAGTGTGTTAATAAATGCAATTACTAATACCAAAGTAACTAGAAACAATAATTATCTCCGAATACCGCCAAATCCGGCTCGACAAAGACCAAATGTAACTAGAAACAATAATTATCTCCGAATACCGCCAAATCCGGCTCGAAGGACCAAATGTTGCGTCCCTCCGGTGCGAAGGACTAAGTAATAAGGACCTAATGGCTCGAAGGACCAACTGTTCAAACCCTAAACCAGCGAATCCGGTCTAGAAGAACCAAAATGTTTTGATCCTGCTCGCAAGCCCAAATGCGATGTCTCTAGATCAGCGAATCCGGTCTAGAAGCACCAACAATGTGTTTGATGTTAAATTCAATGAATAAAACAAAACTATATGTAAACCAAAATAATTACAACCTTCGATAGCTGGTTCACATCACTGGACTTGGCCAATAAACGGGATGATATTAATTTGTGAAATGTACTAATTAACAACCAACCGAAGGACCAGATAGTTTTACGAACTAACAAACGTGCTAAATATAATTGCAACAAAATAACAAACAACTGAAAACCAATTCTGAGAAATATGTGATAGCGTATTGAATACAAGTGACATAGACAATAATAAACCAAAGATAAACAAATACGATATTTGTATAACTTAACTAAATCATTTCATAAGTGTATGAACAAACAAATGTAGTTAAACAATATTAAGAACTCTAAATGAACTTAATAACAACCAACTAGACTGCAAAACTTGTTGCATTGAATGTACCTAGTCGACAATAACAGCAGATGCGCTGTGAATGACGTCACTCGAAGGTGGACGTGTGTAAACAGGTTTACAAAGAAATAATAATGAATTCACCCAAGGAAATATGAATCAAATCCCTAACAACACGAATTCCGTGAGAAATCAAATTGTACAGTTCGATTTTACAATTGATTCCTGAGATGTGTCTATTAGCTGCATAAAATGGCGCCGGAAAGTATTCGCGGACTATAAAATACCAAATTAAATGAAAACCGAACGATACTCCTTGAATTAGTCGTGTTAGGCTAATCAAGCTACGCGTACGATAATTAAACAACCAATTACTTTACTGACCATATGAAAATCAGAAAGTTTTATGCAAAAATGGTGGAAAATTCCACTCTCGCGGACGACGACGCGATACGTGTTTACCGGTTGCAAGCCAGACACATTCTGCCTCGATCGATGCCGGTCAGTGCTGCAGCAGCTGCACACTGGGCGTGTGGGTGCGCGCGCACTCGCGTGAAGCCAGATGCAATAATATTAATATTAATAATTAGTTTAAGATACTACAGCTATTTCAAACAATTCTAAAATTAAACTTAAACACGTAAAAACATATAACTAATTTTTCAAAGTAACAGAAACAGTTATCTCCATTTATTTATTGACTTATTTAAATAGAGTCAGGGCGGGTTAACCGTTCTGTTCCCATGTGCAGCGGGTTGCTATCTCAAGGAGTTGATAATTTCTAAATTCCTCTCATTTAAAACATGTTAGTTTTAAACATCGCCCTTGTTAAGTATTTCTAGGGTAGTACTAGTGATGTATTCACTTAAAGATCTACCTCTGGGATCTTTGCTCCCCCAGATTGGGTGGTGCGAGTTAGAATCGCAACCCACGATTAGATGTTTGTGATTTTGTTCACAGAACTCAATCAGCTTCACCAGTTCAGGACTAGGAGGAAGTTGTGAAGAGTCTGAAGGTAGATAACAGGAGGCAAGAATGATGTCTTCCTTGGTATTTTTGGTGATTTCACTAAGAAGAATTACAGTGCTGTCTAGGTGCCGTCTCAGAGTGGATGACGCCGCCCGACAGTGTTGCAGGTTTATTTGGATGAAGGATATTGGGGCTTGAGGAGGGAATTTAGGTTGAGGATTGTTGGGAATCATCCTTGGGAGAAACTAACGCAATCTCCGAAGTTAGCAGAGACACGAGCTCTTGCAGTTCAGCAGCCTCGTTGGAACCTAGTTCCATTGGGGTTGCATCCTGCGAAGACTGAGTCGCGGTCTCTGTTGGCTGTGTTTGAGGGGGTGCAGAATCACCAACCTTCAATTTAACGGAGAGTTGGGAGAACCTGTACCTCAGTTTCTTCCCCTTCTCCACAAGAGTTTTGGCATCCTGGTCGTTGATGCCGAAGACCAACAGCCGTCCCAGCGGATTCTCTTTTGGTGCATCATGAAAGACACACCAATTGGAAACCTTGAGGTGGTTGTTCTGGACCGCCAACCTCCGGACGACAGTCTCTCTATCATCGGCTTTACCCGGAATCCAGACAGCTGCCTTGACCAAACGAGGAAGTTGGTCCAGCCCAACGACCTCTAACTGGGCGTTGTCCCAAGGAGTGGGGAGTCCACGCACCGTGGATTTCAGCCATTCCAATGAATGGTTGTCACCACAGGTGATACGTAGAATCTCGCCGGAATGTTGCCATCCGTCGAAGACAGCAGGCTGTTCTCCTTCCTTGAGGGCAAACAAGCAGTTGTCCAACTGTTGATACAGTTGGTTCTGCAGGATTTGGGCCTGAGAAGAGGAGATTTTCCCCAATGGGTTGCTACGGCAAATGACCGCGACTTTAAGATGCCTTTTCGTGGCATCTGAATAGTTCCCGACAGGCTTGGGAGCCGAGGGTCTCGTACTGGGGAGAGGACGATTCTTCTTCCTAAGGTTGGGAGAAGGTTCAGAGCCCTCTGACCTAATACGTATGGCGCCGCCGGGACAGCCAGCCTTCTTCACTGGTCTGGACGATTGTCCAGAACCAGCGGGGTTAGCTTTTCCCTGTTGCGCCGAAGACGCGGGATGAGGTTTGCCACCTGATTTGGCTTTCGCCTCCTCAGCTTGGCGAGCCTTCCTCCTTCGCTTTTGCTCCGCTCCGCAGATGCGGTGCCTTTTGGGTTTGGGAGCTGTAGATGGGGTATCCGAGGACGCACCCTTTGGCAGCAGGGTGTCTGAAGACGCACCCACTGCTGATGTTGGTAACGGGGTATCCGAAGACGCACCCGCTGGGGTTATGGTAGTCTTGTTTAAGCCATCCATAAGGGAAATGTAGATTCATCTCACCGGCGCCCCACCCACCGGGGAGCCCCAAAAGGGGACGTTGAACTTCAACGCCAGGGCATACCGGATCGATATAGCCCCCAAGGTCGACAAGCAACACGAGAAGGGGACCAGCCAGCCGAAGGAGTGTGACTAGCAAACCGTCGTTGGCTGGGCCTCCTGTGTGCTCACCAACCCCAAAGACTCACCCTGACGGCAGTCTGACCCGACGTCGCAGCCGATTGATCGAGGTGGGTTAGCCTCGACCGCCCGTCTAGGCGAAATCCAGGCCAAAGTGGAGTGTTGTCTCGCGACTCAGCCACCAGGATCCCTTCATCCTCCGACACGGGTCGCCACGCACGGCACAAACACGTGGGAGGATGGTCCGCGGCGATAACCTTAACAGAACGCAATGGGGTTTTAAGCCCAGAGCGCTTGTATGTAGTTATCACTAACCATATCACCAAAGCAATATGGCCGTTCCCCTATCCGCATGAGCTAAGTACATTAACATTCATTCAAGATCGTTCTTCCGTTTCGTATTTTTTTGCGTGGAAGAACTGAAGTTTTATTTTAAAGTTGTGTGTTGCCGTGAAGGACTGTTCTACAGTGTCCTCACTGTAAGTTAATTTTGACACTTTTGTATTTTTTTTTATGAAAATGATTGTATGTCATTGGAGCCTTCAGCTCATTGTTGTAATATTAGTACAGAACAATTTATTTTGTGTATAGCACTTTTTTGATATTTTTATATGTTTGAATTGTTGCCCAATTGTTGCAACTTATAATTCAGCAAGAACGCACGTATCAACTGGCATGATTAGCCCACTTTTGAACTGATATCACTTCGATTGTTGTAGATGTAACTACGTATCGCCCGAAACTGGGTTATGGGTTCAACAATTAGCGTATTTTTTGATCTCTTTACTTTTTTTACCACATATTCATTTTTTTTATATTGTTGAATACATTTACAAGTTTTTACATTTTTTTTCACCGTGCCTTAAGCACGCTATAACTTGCGTTCATTAAATTCTATTTTATTAAATTATTTCGTTTATTTCTCAAACCTCAGTCGTTTACAGGCAACAACGTTACGGTAGGTAAGATCTCTTTAAGTATTTTGTTTAGTACCGTCCTTTTCGTAATTTTGAGGTTAAAAATTACGTGGCGCCCTTATTCCTTTTTACTTCCTTGTACGAAGTAAAGGAAGTATTGTAATCGCGAAAAATTTCGGTTTTGAGATTTCAACGGAAATATCCATTTTGACCATCCCTGAATCCATTTTGACTAATTTCGTCGTGACGTCTGTACGTACGTACGTACGTACGTACGTACGTACGTACGTACGTATGTACGTACGTACGTACGAACGTACGTGCGTATGTATCTCGCATAACTCAAAAACGGTAAGCCGTAGATAGTTGAAATTTTGTATTTAGGACTGCTATAACATCTAGTTGTGCACCTCCCTTTTTGGTCATTACATAATTTCTAGAAATGGTACTTTATTTGAAGCCTATAATAGATTTTGATGAAAAACTATCTTAAAATATAATCTAACACTTTACAAATTTGGTATATAAGACTTTTATGTCAAATGGAATAACATAGTGGATTTTGGTTAAAACAGGCTAACCGGAAGTGACATATTACCTGAAGTTGTTAACAGTTTTTCTTCAATAAAATGGTTTCATTTTGATTTTAGAAATAAATGCTTCAAATAAAATTTTTAGAGAATTAAATTCTGTGTCTAGCACATCAAGTATTATTAAATTAGCCCTTCGTATAAGCGAGATATGTATATTTAAAACATATAATTTTTGGGCTTTTGTAATGAAGCTTGCTATGGATTAGGACAAAAAATAACAAAAAAATAAAAAATAGATGCTAATGTCAAATTACGTCAAATACGTGCAATTTTATACGTGTTTTATACTTGGGTCTATACTTCATATTGGTCTTGTGTACAAGGAAGTCGTGTGGTGTCCACATCAGATTTTTTTATAACCATTCCTATGGTTTTCAACCCTGCCCGTCTCCACTGTTTAAAAGCTGGCGGCCTCCCAACAGAACATCCCTGTGGAGTATCCGTTACTCAATTAACCCTTTAGAGAAAAGTTACGTCACACGTCTTAAACTGATTTTATTTTGTTCCTCACAAAATGTCACTTTTAACATATAACATAACTAACTATTTTAAGCGTAATAAGTAACTTATGGGTCATTCTACGACAATATGAAATAATAAGTGAAAAACAGAAATAGCCACAACGCGTTGTAGATTTCTCTAAATTTACAAAAAACGAAATTTATTTGTTACTTTTTTAAAACATATCGTAACATAATACCCTAATCTAACGCACAAAATTCATTGCCTAGTCACCTTGTCAGTCGGTATCGGTATGTATTTGTTAGTTTTCTAAACCTTAACATATTATATGGTTCGAGTGTATATTTGTAATATAAAGAAAGATTATTGTTATAACCTAACCTAATGCTCAAATAATAATAGCATGTAATATCGGTCTTTGTTCATTTTAAATTTAATCACAATGCATTGCGGCCGTCTGTTTCGCTTATTTAGCGCTTTTAGTTTTCGGGACTAATAAATACTCGTATATACCTACTAGAATTATATTTGATAATTAATTTTCCGTGTACAAATGAGACTCACTGCCAGATTGAAACCGCCAACCGCGGAACCTTATGCTCAAACACGTTCTCTTTTTCTTTTCATTCCTTCCCTTCATTAAAACTTGCTTTACATCTTGCCAGCATCTTTCACCTCGCAAAATATCTAATAATAACAATAAAAAGAACGCTGTGCAGGGTCGAGTGGATGGCAGGTGGTCCTGGAAAGGCAAGGAGTCCTCTTTGCCTCTCGCGCCACAGCGCAGGGAGATAAGACATGACAAACGCGGAGTAATATCCTTTCAAAAATCGTGCGAAGAATCCGCGAGTGCCGAGACTGAATTATGCGCTGCTTCCTACCTCGAGAATTAAAAAGGAAAACGTATGCATGCGAGGATAATAGCAACGAGAGGTCAGCGAGGACATAAAGCCTATCAAGAGGTACTTATACAATTCTTTTTTCCTTATCTAATACACTATAACCATATTGTACATTTGGGAAGATTGGAGTAACAAGGTAGGGCACACTAGAATAATGTTTTCGTTGCAGGGAGTCTCAGTGAACATTAAAGAGTTACTATAGAAAAATAGTTGTCCAACGTTTAAAGGATGAGCAAGAAAAATAAAAAATTAAAAAACACTGATTTTTATTTCAATCGTGAATATTTACAATGATAAATATAGATAAATATGTATAGATTATAGCATATTATTTAGATTCCATTTATCATCACCATCTATGGCAAAACAGCCCTTGCAGTTTTCATAATACAGGTTGTAAATGAAATAAATACATTAAATTTAACCAGTAATATAGCTCGTCGAGAGCAACAATATTTCCTAATAACTTTTTCTCGAAATCGCATGTTTTTCTAGCATTTTTACAACCCCGTAAATTGACAAGTCGTTCCACATATTTTTCTAATAACTTAATGCAGTAGCAACAGCTATGAAAAATTTTGTTTTAGCAATTGGCAGTCTTGTCATTTGTTACAATTAAATTTTGACATTAATAATAAACTTGTTTATAAGATAATTCTGTCAAAATGCTTATGTTTACGAATAACGAGTACACAGACAATGTAATTACTTACCTATGGTTTATTTATTTATTCGTATCTGCACTACATTTTACTTGATTTTGACATAAAGACGCTGTCATGGAGTTGCCAACGCATTTAGACGGAGCGTTTTCCAAAGTATGTTCATAATATTCGCACATTTGTAAATCTTGAACATGTTTGAGTATCACAATACGGAGTCTTACATATGATAATTTTAAAAAAAGCATCAGTTATATCCATACCATGTGCAAAAAGGTCAATGGTTTCAGCATATAGCAGACTTCAAATTTTGCGAATGGCTAGTATTGTTCACTGATGAGGCTAGATTTACTAAAGCAAGTGTCTTTAGGACACAATACACATCACGACAGACGAAAATCCTAATACTGCAAAAATTTTCATTAAAAAATGTTTGGGAGGTAACAATAAATGGACGACTAATTGGTATTCATATACCTCGTTTAAGTGGACAAGAGTTTGTACTTACATTTTTTGAATAACGTATTTAAACTATTATGATTTGTCGACGATAAACGATAACTCATTTCATAACCTCATAACTATGCTCTTCCTCTATTCACAGATAGCTACAAGTCTGTTTTAATACACAATTTTATAATTTTCTTATCGAAAATTTAAATGTCTTTATTTTAAAAATTATACTATTACGAATTTATTAATAATAAATATGTTTTCCGTTGATTGTTTATTAATTACTGTCTGCAAGAAAACAAACACCAGCGACAATTTTTGTGCCGAGTAATTCGTACTTAAATTCAGACAGCAGAGGGCAGCAGCAATCAGGTCAGAAGCGGGTAACGAAATATCTAACAAATGTTTAAAGAATTTTAACACAAAAAACTAGAAGATTTCGAAAAAAAATTTGTTGAGAAATATTGTTGCTCTCGAAGAGTTACATTACGGTTTAAATTTAATGTACTTATTTCATTTACGCCTTTTATATTAGAACTTGTACAGTTGAGTCCTTAAACCATGTGATAACTATTCTTGGTTTATATATTGGTTTAGAATGTAACATCAGAATGAGATTTTATGTTCCTTATACATTGATATTTTTGCGGCTAAAATTTAACCGCCCTTGAAATTAAAACGAATTTGTAAAACAATAATAGTACTCGTAGGTAATAATATCTAGTTTATTAGGCATAATGTGTGGAATAAAGTGAGCGGTTCATATTAAGGCTTGTATGAGTAAATACATGTTAACATTTCAATATGTCACAATCAGTGGTGTGTTGGCCCCGAAATGATCTAAAAAGTCGTTCTGAAACTTTTTTTCTCAAATGGTGTGAATTTCGTGCTCATATTATTATGATATAATAAAAATTGATAAGAGCTATTTAAAAAATGCTTTATTAATGTTGATTTAAATTTAAACTGTTCCAAAGATATTTATTGGAAAATAACGAAATATCTAAGGTTTTAGGAGTAAAACAAATTACAAAACATAATTATACTTATACGAATTGAAAGAAAAAAAACTCCGATGTGGCCAACACATGACCTCTCGCCAATTCCATGTTTAAAATATATACAGCGTGTTCAAAAAAATCCTAATTCGGAGTAGACAATAAACAGAGAAACGTATGTCTGATCATTAGCTATGTGAAAGTCTTAAATACCAAATTTGAAAAATTTTGGAATATATCATAATATATTTTTCACGAAAATATTTTAAAACAGGAATAAAATAAAAATAAAAGATTAATTTTCGAAAGCCTACATATCAATATGAATGAAAAAAAAAGTGTCAACCATCATACAGATAATGACAATCTTTTAAAATTCGCGCGACCAATTCTCAGTGTAATACAGAAAACATTCCCCTCCCTAGATCGGCTAACCTTGGTTTGTCAAGTTCAAATATTCAAACAGTCAGTCTTCCATATTTTCTCGGCCACACAACCTTAGAATTTAGAAAACTTTATCAATCATGTAATTTTGCGTAAAGTAACAAAACAAAAAACAATATTTCGGTCTAGTAATAAACAGGTAAATTATTTGTCATACTTCAAACTAAAAAAAAATACTTTATTCACCACCTTTTTTCAAAGTAAGTTATAGAATGGAGGTGTTAACTAAGTATATTTTATTATTGCTAGGAGTAATGACGGAGCTACGTAGGCAAACATATGTCCAATAAAAAATACATAATTAAATGTAAATCCATGATCTGTGAAAAAAACAAAATTAGGTGAGTGTTTATTATGTTTATATATAAGCGAGTAAGATAACTTTTTCGTAAATAAAAATGTATCAATTTTGTAAAAAAGAATGTATTATAACAAATTGCTAAAGATAAAGGCCGTTGGGCCTTTGACGCGTCCAAAAATGTAAAGAAGTAATGTCAAAAATAAAAAACTTCCCAAAAAGGCCAAAAGAAGTTTATCCCCTAAATCATTCTCCAAAGGGAAGCAAAAGTCTACACATCAAATTCCCTTAACTTAGGCTGTCGTTTGACGTTTATAAATAATATAAAGTACGTGCACGTCACGTTGACAAAATCAGCTGAGTGGAAGTAAACATATGCTATGATGTAATTGACATGTGACATGTTTTTGACTTTTTGTTAGTTGAAGAAATTTATTATATTAGTAGATTTGTTATTTAATATATTAGTCGCACAAAAATGGCTTTTACAACGAAACGTCAGAATATATCACACATCAGATACACACTTTTCAGATCCACCTTGATGCCAAATATTGAAATTATTACTTACTAGCAGATGTTTACTTCCACTCAGCTGATTTTCACATAATTGTCAACGTGACGTGTACGTACTCTATATAAAAGCCAGAAAAAAATCACAGCTATGGCTACTACTGATATTTTCAATTTTTTCCGAAGAAACAAAAAATAATAAAAAATGTGAAACCAGTTTTCTATGCAACTCTTAATTCTGAAAAACTTTTCACCCTATAGTTTTTGGCTTAAAATGAAAAGGAGAGCAGGACATTGTATAAAAATAAAATCCCTTGTTAAATTCCCATGTTCTAACCTAACTGCCAGACCGCCACCACCCGGTATAACAACATAATAATTAACTACAAACAAACGTCTAATTTATCCAAATGTTAAAATGCCGTGTCTGTAGCCATCAAAAGGTCACCTTCGGAAGCTCTAAAAGATTGCACTCTTTTATCGGACATCATGTTTTACTTCGTATGATAGGAAGTCAGTAGATGGGCGTAGATTTTGTTGTGCCTCGTTTCTGAAGTTGTTGTCAGAGGACTTTTAAAAGAACCCATGTGATAGCTTGTGTTATTCATTGGTATGTCTGTTTAGTGTTACCCTAGGTACACCACGAGGAGGCGAGCTAGAATTCTCTAATATCAGTAGTATGAGGCGAGAATACTCTCGCGAGACTCTCGATATAACAACTGCGAGAAGCGAGATATCTCGCGAGAGTCTCGCATTAAAAAGTATTTGTAACTTTATAGCTGTGATTCATAAATTCTATGAAAAATATACCGTACATAAAGTGGAGTCAACTCTAATTCGTGCATAGAACACGTGAATATGAAAATTATATGAATCCACTACCTATATTTTTTTGTTTATCTACAGTCGATTGGTGTGGGTCCCAGAACGAGGAAATATAAAATAAAGATAAACCGGTTCTGTATCCAACAGAACTAGTTTCCTTCAATATTGCAACCCCTAATTCACTCCAGTAAATCTACGGCTAACTAAATTCTTACCGCCCCTAAAAAGTAAAGAATGTTATATTAAGCGTCGATGAGAGCCAACACGGAGAGAAGCGGAGTAATTGATTGCCGGCGGGTTACCAGTGTAGCGGTTATTATGAGTAAATCTTACTTTAATAGTGGTATATATTTAATAATGAAGTGTAGGTTGTTTTAGTTACAAAAAGTATTTTTTTTAAGTTTAATTCGTTTTACTGGTGACAGAATGTATTGACAGATGTTCGTGTTGAAATAGTTTAGAGATCACAATTTGATGATAAATTGAATATTTTAGAGGTTAATTAAATTATTTAATAACATCACATTTCCTGTTGACCGTAAATGAATAAACGTTTATGTTCGTATTGAAATAATTTGGAGACCAGAATTTAGTGTTTCTTGTTTTTATTATAGTTATACGACTGCAAATATACGTAGGACGCGATTGATGCGAACTTGTCTCTTGTACTTAAACTCTTACGTAAATATGTAGTGCGCAAGCGCTTATTTTATAGCGAGACTCTCGCAAGACACTCGTGCGAAAACGAGACGAGACCCAAAAAATGTGCGAGAACGAGAGCGAGATCGTGATTACAGATCCGATATTTTATATTTCTCGTCTCGTCTCGCCTCGCGTACATCACTATAATATAGTTAGTTATATTGTAAGCACAGATTGTCTTCACCTTCATAAATTTTATATCGAATATTTTGTAGTTGGTGCAAAACCTTTGCATTGATTATAAATTTCTGGTGAAGGTAAAGGTTAACAAAGGCGTGTAACAAACAAACAAACAAACAAATGACTAGACTGCGTGTGGGGACGGGTGGTGGACATGACGTGTTCGTGTCCGGCGACAGTAAGGCAGTGGCAGTACACCTCCACAACAACGGCGCTATCGATTGCCGACTCCGTGCTCGTTTGGCGGATATTACGTTTCCCATTTGGAGCAATTA
The DNA here is from genome assembly GCA_963082715.1 of Harpalus rubripes. Lineage (NCBI taxonomy): Eukaryota > Metazoa > Arthropoda > Insecta > Coleoptera > Carabidae > Harpalus > Harpalus rubripes. The sequence continues at coordinate 53,258,440 of OY720452.1, forward strand.
GCACCGGCATGCGGTCGCGATGAATACGATTCAATCGTGCATCCCGTTATTTGCCTCTGCGGTGCTCTGTTCAAATAATACGCCCCACTCGAAAACCTATACCGCACTACACTCCCCTACTATGAGTATGAGCACCATGTGCGTATAGGTGGATACATTCTAGTTATGACATATTGCAATACATCTAATGCCGTCTAATGACTTTATAATTAAATGCTCTGCTGCAATTCCTGTATACAAGGACTGTTTATTACTACCCTTCACTCAATCCGGATTACTCCTTTACATAAATCTGGCGGATGCGCAACATCAATGATCATATTTCTTTAATAAGTTACGTGTACAGAACATATGTAAGTAACCAGTTTTGTCGGATTATCTTAAACTATTACTTAGGTATTATAATTAACGTGACAATTTCTAATTACCATTTTTAAATCATGATGTAGAGTATTACTAGAAAATGTTATTAGTCTATTAATATGCTTCATTACATTTTTACCTCTCGCTAAGAGAAATATTGTATTCATGCTAAAAATCGCATATCCAGATTTTAATGAATAAGCACGTTTTAAGGTCCCTAGAATCCGATTATAACATTTTTACGATGATGTCCGTATGTGTGTGTGGATGTATGTGTGGATGTGTGTGTGGATGTGTGTGTGGATGTTGGATTCACTATATCTCAAATACTATAAGACTTAAGACATTTTTAACTACGGATTACTCAATCTACCAATAATGGGAAGAGTCCAGTCAATTTTGGTAACAATTGGACAACCGGAAGTAGTAGTTACAAGAAAAAAATCATCTAAATATTATTTATCGAAAATTTATGTAAATACTTATATTAAAGAACGTTAAATTCTTTATTCGATAAATATAAATTCATTATTATATTTTTTATAGATTTAGAGATAAAGAAAGGCATATAAAATAGTTTGATGTAAAAAATCTCAGATCAAACTACTACAAGGCAAGAAATTCAAATGTTTGTAATTGTCACATAAATGTCACTGTCAAAAATATTTGTATGCCTCTGTCAAAAATATTTGTACATTATTATGAAGATTATGAAAATAAAAAGAAAATCAACAACGCAAAAGAATATATGTAAAAAAAGAATATAAAAGGAATTTGCGAAAATATGACGAATATAAAGAAAAAGAAAAAGAAAGCAGAAAAAGAAAATTTCAGGATATTGAATATAAAGAAAATGTATGTATTGTACATAATTTATTTTAAAATATCCCATAGATTTTGCAAATATATGTGAGAATTATTTTGTAGTGAGACATGAATATATGTATTTGTATTTAAAAATATTTTTCGTTTTATGCGTACAACCAGGTAAAATATCTGGCGAGAGGTTATGTGTTGGCCACATCAGATTTTTTTTATTCTCATTATAATGGACCTTTCCAATTTAAAGAGATAGAAGACATGCGCTACGGGGATCTGCGCATAGTAAGAACAACTGAGATCTATGACGTTTGATTCTAAAACATTTAGACGTAAAATGTGAGAATATTTCGGATAACTTTAAAAAATCTTATCGAAATAAGTTACAAAAGCTTTTATTGGAGGTAAAATGTCTAACGATGCAAATTTTCACTGAGAATACAGGTATTTTAATGACTGCAATATTTTTGACGTTTCGTTTGACAGCCCAACTGGCAGTTGTTCGCGCCATTTTCTTACTATTTGCAGCGATAGAAAGAGATAGCCCTTAAATTGGAAAGGTCCATTATTATTTTGAATATTTGTAAACAAAATAGAAGAATGTTTTTTTTTTGTAATTTTATCTATGTTCTTAATATCTATGAATATTTAATATATTGTACCATTTTAACATCATTTTTATTAGTTTTACTATATTTTAATTATTGATAATTGATATTGTTGATATCTTCACAAGACGGCATATGTGTTGATATTTTTAACTTGTTACAATATTTGTTAATTTAATCAAAACCCAAAGTGTATTTTGTGTGGATTGTACAAGTAAATGGAGATTTTGTCTTGAGCTGTTGCAACAATAGATCGTATTTGTAAGTGTGCCGAAGTGTCAGACGTTTATCAATCAATTATGTATTCTAATCACTCTTACATAGTTATACTGTTAATTCAGTGGTATAACCAAGATCAGATGAACTAATTATCAAAAAAGTCATATATCTTATTCGACCCGAGAAGAAATTTAAACTGACTATCAAACGGTTTTTCTCAAATGACACATTATTGAAATTAAAAAGTAAATGTTTAAATTGCCTGCAGATGATTAACGACTTAGCGCATTAATTGTAATGGTATATAATGCAGTACTGAACAAAATGAATAAAAAAAGTTTAATCAATATAGATCTGATCTTCAACTGCTTCCGAGAAAGAGTCCATTTTGTATTACAGTCGAAGAAAAACTGACAAAGATATTTGATTTTTTTTGTAAAACAAGAGCACATCTATGATGACTTCTCAAAGGTAAACAAAAAGTATCATTTAATCGAAGTCGTAACTATTATAGTTTTCGACATACCATTTTTCACTGCCTTATATCTCGGAAACTTTTGAAGACCGGACCCATGTTGATTAAGCTTATTTACTCATATTGGTTAGTACAGTGTGTTCAATAAAATTCCTAACTCGGAGTAGGCTATGAACAGAGAAACGTAAGTCTGTTCATTATTCAATTCAAAAGTAGATGTCAAAATTGATCTTGAAACATAATTTTAAGGAAAAAATAAAATAAAATAAAGATGGATACAGTATATTGACATTTACCGTTTTCTAATTTGTTTCCATTTCTAAAATAAGATTCAAGAAGAAAAACTGTGATGTCAAATTCACATTTAATTAAATATTTTTAAATTGACATACGTTTCTTTGTTCACAGCTTATTCCGAGTAAGGAATTTTTTTGAACAGACTGTACAATACGATCTTAAAATTAGTGAACGAAGTTATGAATCATCCTTATATTTCTTTCGCTTTTAACAATCTGTTAAAAGAATTTGCAAATATCTTATATAAATGGGGCCCAAATGTTATATTTAGTCTAGGACCCGCTAAAGATTTAATTAAACAATGGATACAGCTAATCGTAGATTTTGGTAATTTCACCGACGCCTATATTCTAAACAAGAGTGACCTGCCCCTGCTGTTTGTTCATGCCGCCAACCAGCAACTTACTATGCCCACTACAGGCATTCGTCTGTTATCGTCGTCAACAGCAATGTACCCTTCGACTTTACCTCCAACTTCTGCAGAAAGTGCTACCACTTGCGCAGTATTATCTCGTAATGAGTCATAAACGTAAAAAGAATTGCAATTATTTCATGAGTTTACATCATAAATATTTATTTTTATCGTCGTGGATCTTTGCTTAATCATATTTTCTATGTATGAAGCGACTAGTCTTTTATATGACAATAGTGTATAGTGTATATCTTTTTGTATGCGAATCTAAATACATCTTCTATTGTATAGGAACATATTCTTCGTTATATTATTCCGGACAGTCCTTAAATTTCCATTTGAAAGTTCCTGCCTAGCTACATTAGGTTTAGTATTATTTTGTAATTTTTATGATAACGAAATTTACATAGTGTCAACTAGTGATGTGCTACTAAAAAATTCCCGCAAGGAATTTTGTTTTTTCTCGGGAAAATTCCCGGAAATTCCTGCAACTACGATTTGCAGGGAAAAATATCTTGACTTTTTTCCCGGATTTTTTTTTCAAATTTTATTTTAGATAATATTATACCTTGGAGCCTGTTATTTTGCTTTACATGTTTGTGACTTATGCTTGCCTGTTACCTATTCTTACTCCGTCAACAAATATTGTGGTGCTACGAAGTATTTGGAATTATTTGGGAAATTAAAATTTTTTTTTGGAAATTTCCCTGGGAATTCCCGGGAACTTTTTCTCAACATTCAATTTCGGGAATTGGCCCATCACTAGTGTCAACATACCTAATCGTAATAATTTAATTATATTTCTCGAAGCCACTTGATTCGTGTAGTCCCTCTTAGAGTAGAGCTACATGTTGTCGAACTTATGTTTTACATAATACTGTAATAAAGAAGAGCTTCGCGATTCGTTGAGACGTGTGCACCTATTCCCCTCTCGTCTATCCTGACCATTGAGCATGTCTTTATGCTCGTCATCGCTTGAGATTGATTCGTTATCTGTTTCATCTTGTGTTTTATAATCTTCTTCAAACTAGCTTGTCCCTGTTCTTCAACCATCGCAAACTTTCTCGAACTTTCAATTTTTCTCCGCAATGATTTTCTCGAACGTCTTACAGTTTTGTCGTTCCTCTTCCTTTCGCTATTTCTCTTATTCTAGTTATTTGTGTCTACTTTCCATTTCAAGTCTCACTTGTTTCTGCATCATCAATCACCTTTGCCTCTTCCACGCGTTGTGCTTGCTCTTTCTCATATTCTTCCCTTCGCTTTTCGAGCTCTTCTTCTACACTTTTATTCACTAGGTCTTTTATCCATCTTTCTGTTTCTTCGCGTATTTTTTTTTTCTCACTTTCTCATTTCTTTCAATTCACGCTCTTTTCTTACATTAAATTCAAATGCGTCTCCAACTGCCCACATGTCGTCAGGTTCGTCAACCATATCATTTTCATTTCCCATTTTGTTTGGAACAAACTTTGTGTCCACTTTTTCAATTCCGTCTGCTATTTTTCTATCTTAAGAAACTTTTTTCTTCACGTTCTAACAACTCATGCTCTCTACGTTTTAGTTCTCTTTCATGTTCGATAGTATCATTCCCGAACGGTCTCTTGCACATTAAACGATTCTACCGACAACTCGTCAATTATTCGAAAGTCCATTAAACTCTGCCTAACTGGTATCCCACGTCGATTAGCCATGTTATCAATTAATATAAACTCAATATTTTGCTTTTCATAACCACTTGCAACTCTTCTTCGAAGCTTATATCAGACGTACATCCCATTTCTGTCAATTGTAATAAAGAATACAATTAATTCACACGTGTTTATTTTCTATCAACGTAATATAGAACTAGCATATATATCTTAAAATAAAAATGTAAATCGTTTCTATGATTATATAATTCACTAACTACTATAGTACGATGATTTATAGCAGGTACTATTTAGCTAATCAAAACTTTAGTCACCCTAACCAATGTTAAAAAAGGAAAAGGGTGAATAGTTAATCACCATATGACTAAGAATACATTACGTTGCAAAAACTGAGACATTTTTTTCAAAAAACAGTAGTTTTAATGGTTTAGGTTGAACTTAATTACTCTTTAATCATGCAAAATTAAATCCTTGTAACATTCTGCAAAAATTAAATTTTAACCTACTGTGCATGTAATCAATAAACAATATGTAAAATTAAATATTTATTGTCACTTATTACTCTATTTGTGTACCGTTCTATTATATAAAACGCCATTAACAGGCTTATTCTGTAAAATTATCGTTATATAACAACTATCGTTATTTATAACTTTAACGATGTGATCCTTAACGACATTTTGTAAAAATCGTATTCACTAAGTAATATCGTTATAAACGTCTTCATACCGTCTGTCACAACGACTTTAGCTAATTTGTTTAGAAAAGTTAATTATTATTGAAAATTAAATTGTCATTGTAATGTCATTTTGCAGAAAAATTATTAACATTATTTTAATTATTATTTCTTTATTGAGTAAAAAATATTTGTAAAAAACAATTATCAAATGGATTAATATTATCCCATAAAAGACTTTCACGACCACAAACATTTCTTCTAAAATGTAATTATGGTTGTTAATTATATATTTGATGCATGAATAAATGTTTTGTTACCTATTTTCTATTTCTTCCTGCACAAATGTAAATAATAAATTAATTAACCCTTCCATTTGACATTAACGGACTGAATAACGACAAGTGAATCCTTATCGTTCACGAACTACTTAAAATAACGACAATACGATTTCAATATAACGACAATGGTTTTACAGAATACGCTTTTTGAAAATTATCGTTATTTAACAACTTTTTCATCATAACGTTACGTTATGGTATAACGACATTCTTACAGAATAAGCCAGTAAGTAATTAGAAACTCTTTTAAAACAAATTTATATTTTATCCAGTAAATATACAATGTTTAAATAGCTCGATATACAGGTATCCTATGACTAGCTTATATCCTAATTTTATTTCAAAATCTATTCAATATTACAAAACTTGGAATATAAGGGTTTTCCGACATGCTCGTTACAACTAAAATATTTTAAAAAATGCTAATAGTATATACCCTGAATGGGTATCTCAAAAATGATAGATAATTGATATAAAGTCGGTTAAAACAGTTGGTCCATAGCATGATATAAAAATGCCTAGGTCACTAGAAAAAAAAAAGAACCGAGATGAGAATTTTATAAGGAAACAACCATTGATATTACCGTACTACAACTTTAAATAGGATAGACACATAGGGTGGTAGCATAAATGGTGATTAAGAAATGATTAGGGAGCAGATGTTTAGCAGTGTTTTAACTCTATCAATCCTTTATGATTTATTTTAGAAAAAAAGTACAATTAACAGTTATAGAAAAATTAATTGTACGCAACTTTTATTTGTAGTATTTTTCTCTAAAATAAACCATAAACGATTGACAAAATTAAAATATTGCTAGTCATATGCTCTGTAATCATATCCTAATCACCATTCATGCAACCACCCATTGTCTTTCTTCAACGGTTTGTAGAAATTAAAATTTTCCTTGCAGCTCAGTTCGACTTGCAGGCAATGATATATAAAAATGAAGCAGTTATACTTATTTGTAATTTTTTCCCATGGGTACTTGTTGATACAGAGACCAGGAACTCTTGGTTAAACAAAAACTCTTCACTTCAGGAAAATTCAGGTCAACCTTCTATCTAGTTTCAAGTCGGTGATCGGTGGAAATGATATACGAGTAGTTTTTCTAAAACCATTGCAATTCTAATACCTTTTGTAATGATACGAAAACACTAGTTACAAATACAAATATCATGACATAATTCGAACTAGGGAATGAAGACGAAATACTATTATTTATTCCAAAATAGAAGACAATATCATTTGCAAAATAATATATAATGTATAACATATTTCATTATAATCTTTTAAAAGCCTTTATCTATTTCGGTGCTTTTAAAAGTCTATGAACGTACTAAAAACACAATGTTAAGAAGCTCTATTGTTTTTGGCACTTTTCTTTTTCTAGAGGTGATATGACTGTTTTCAACACTGACAGATGAAAGACAAATAACTTTAAATTGCTGTCAGTCAACAATAAAATTTCATCTCAAGTTCAAATTGTTGCCGGGATGTGCTTCCAACATACCTGATAAAAATCGTATTTTCGACCAGTCGCACTTTTTAAATATCTAATAGAATTATAAAATAACCTCAATAGAAAAAATAGTAGAAAAAACGTGTTTCGTAAGGCTTGTTCGTACTCATCGTTTGTAAACCTAGCCGCAAGGCGGTTTTTTTCCAAACGTGGACTTATACCTACTTAATGAATCTGTTTTTTTTAATATACTACGAGCCCAAACTCATAATAGTTCGGCCGGTTTACATTATCAACAAATAATAAACCTACACACCGGTAATAATAGTTCGACCTGCATTTTAAGGGTCATCTTCTAGTCCTGACTTAGCTTCTTCCGAGACCCTTTACTTTGGCAAAATGAAAAAGAACTTGGTAAAAATCCAGTGCGTACAGTAAAACGTATCTTAATAATATCGTTCCAACCGTGCCACTAACAAGTTTGCAACTACTGGTTAGTTTTTCCAACATGTACTGTTCGACTATTACAAACTAGTTGCTGTTGCTTACAGTCAGAATAGTCAGAAATTTTTCTGCTGACTAAGAGTCAGTGCCTGCATAATTATTGCAAATTCAGTGTTAGTTTTCGTATTTTCCATCTGTCAAGGAAAGATAAAATTTATACCTACTTATTAGAATTAGATTATTCGATAACCAGAAATATATTTCATGTTATTATATTTAATATTATATTTTTTTAAAACACAATTATTCTTTATTTTTAGATAAATGACCGATGAAGACATTTTTTATTTGTTGTTGTCAAATAATTTATTTACTTTTCAAACATCAGTAAATAGTTTATATACGCATGCTCATTAAAACAAATTAGATACAAGTTGCAAACTTGTCCAAAATTACCGGCTGGGACAAAGGTAATATTTTTACCTTCCGTCACCTTTAGGTAAGGAAGGTATTGTCTTTGGTCAAAAAATTCGGTAGTGACTTTTTGATGAATAAGCACGTTTTAGGGTCCCTAGAATACGATTTTGCTATTTTTACGATGATGTGTGTGTGTGTGTAACAAAATTGTCAAATGCAATATTTCGTATTCCTCTTCGTTATATAATTGGTCAACCGAAAATACCCTCATTTGAAGATTTTAACAGTTTTTCTTGAGAAAACGATGTTAGATATCATTTTTCACATTTAATGTTATTATATTGAAGAATATTTTATTCTCTACGCGATTTAAATGCATTTTATAATTCATATTAAATGGATATAGAGTTAAAAGATTATAAAGAAATTAAATATCATATATTAGCCAGCTATGCTATAACAGCTGCTATATTAAGAAAATTCTGATTGAAAGGTGTCAGGGTCAAGTGCAGTTGGCGGTATGTTTGTGTTATAATTTTACTGGAAATATAGAATCTTTTGCTAGAAACTTTCTGTATGGAATTTGTATAAAATACATACAACTGCCTTAAAGTAATGTACAAGAAATAGAATCTTTTGCAAGGAACTTTCTGTATGACATTTATACAAAATACATACAACTGACGGAAGGTAATGTGCTGGCCACATCAGTTTTTTTTTAAATAGAAAAGATAAAATTTTCTTTCGTGGTCGTATCGTCATTGTATAGCAGTGAACATCATAGTATCGTTACCTTATTGAGAACATAATTGTAACTGGGTTCATTAAAACACGTATAAACGAAAAGTAACTTATCATCGAATCATCACCGTTCTGATAATGTAATTGAAGGCTAAAGGTTGTAAAGTCCTAATGTGATCAAATTCTTGGCAATTTATGTATACTAAAAACAGGGTCTCTTTATTAGCTCACCCGGATTACTTTATTGAAATCAGAGTGTTGGATCCGAACCGAAAGACAATAGTGAAAAAGGCATTCGGCAAATGTTTTTTAAATCTCCTTATTCCCTTATTGATCTCTAGTACGGCGTCCGCGTGTTTGGGATCCCTTTTTACAGATTTGGGATTTGGTGTGCGCCGGCTTCGTTATGACGGATTTTGCAACAAGAAACGCGGAAAGACAAATGGACCGTGATGGAGGAAAGAAGTAGCCCACATTACGTGCGGCTGACCCACATACTCGACTCGCATTCGCTCCCACTGGGGCACTTACGGCCAAATTTATTCCGGGAAAAATCATTTACTAAAAATTGCAATTAATCAAAGCCGTTGCCGTTGCCGCAAAGGGTAATTGCGGAGGCTGGCACAATTCATTCCGTAAAAGTAAATTAACGTGTCTCCTCCAGTGCTGTGTTATTACCCTGTGACGCAGATTAGAAACAACTCCAGCAGAGAACCATGTGAGGGCGGGCCAACATGCATTTATTAAACTTCAAACCTTTGCTTTATACTATAACACACACACCCCCATTCGCCTTTATTCTAAAACGACAAGAAGTACAAGCTTATAAAATAGCTTAAAAGAGGATATTCGTGTAAACCCAAATTTAGGTCTACCATTCTGGAACAATGAAAAATGATCATGGTATCAATAATAAGCATAGGGCAACTACATGAACATAGTACCTAATTCTATGAAGGAATGCGAAGATGTTTAGATTATGAATACGGATGTCCAACTTCTTAAAATGTCTGGGCATTATGACCCAATAAAATTTGTGAAAAATTTTATATTTATGACAACAACGTAACCCATATTACTAGTAATGAGGATAATAAGACAAAATTTACTTTTAACAAAAAAAAATAAATAAAAACAGGAATAACATTTTTTTATGTGAACACTGAGCTTGTTTATTTGATATCAATATATCTACATCTAGTTTGATAGAAATAGTAGGGATTCGAAGAGTACATATGTTCAAGAAGCTGAAATAATTTTTCCAAATTTACTTTTTTTACTGAAGAAAAAAGTTTCTCGGCAATATACGTACTCCCCAAAAGATATTTCATGAGCAGGGAATGTTCTTGAAGTGTCAAATATTTTTCTTTCGGCAAGTACTTATAAAAATCGAATAAAAACAATAAGCCCAAAAAACATAATCGAAATATAACAAATTTATATAAAAATTGTAAAATACTGAGTGTCTGGTCGCGAATTTGGGGAACCGGGTTCGATCCCGACCGACGTCAAATATTTCTAATTTTATATGGCACAAAACTGACCCCTGTGGTGCACTCTCCACACCAGCAATGAGGGCCCGTGAGGTGACGCCTGGTAAACGCCCGCACGGTACAAATATGTCATCAATTACCGATATGTGCGTACAAAGAAGATTGGCACATCCAGCAATGGGTAACATGCCATGATGATATATTTATTTATTTATTTTATTCTATTTTGCTTAATATAAGAAATTTTCAAGTCGGGTTTTCATTAATGGTCATACCTATCTTTATACAAAGTTTCATAAAAAAAATGGTTTATGGGCCTATTGAGTATTTTTTTCATCAAGTGTATTATATCTGATTGCAACTCTATATATTTCATTTAAATATTTACAATCATTCAAAAATGGAGTAGCAAATATAGGAGTACTGAAATTCATTTGCTGTTTTTTAAAAGTTAAAATCTATTCCCAAAATCCGGTGACAAAAGAGCAAATCCGCATATTTTTTAATGTTTACGTGGCTTTGTTCAGACAGTGTTTAAATACTTACAACAACAATAAGCAACACTTTATAAATCATTGGTGAATCTGCGGTGAAAGTATTTTGAGCTATTTGAAAATGACAGTGCTGGTATGCTGGCATTTTATACGAGTATACTAGTGTTTGATAGCAAGTTTAGAATACATGACTTTAATTAAGCAGACAAATTACTGTACAACTATAAAAAAATATTATATTGAAAGACATGTATTACAATAGGTCTGTTCGTTTCTCTACTTTACTGCCGCCTCCATCCAAAGTAAACACGGCAGTAAACCGCAGACGCAATAAGGTAACGAAACGGACAAACCTATTGACTGTTATTGTAATACACTTTGCGTAATTGAACAGTAGGCGAGTTAGGCAAAGTACGTGTATGAAAATTTTTACAAAATTTATTAAATGCAGTTTTCAAGTTTAATATATTCATTATATTCCGTTAAACAATGCAGAAGATACAGAAAATATGTTTACCTTTATATTTAATAACGAAAAACGTATAAAGTGGTTCTTTATGCTAAATCCGTTTCTATATCATTGCTTTTATACATATGTAAATAAATATTAAATAGAAGTTTACGCGAATATGTGTAATATTTAGTGACAAGGAATTTCAAAATTTAATTTTCTTGTTCCTTATCTTTTTTATTTTCAATACTTTAAATTAAAATTTCTATATACAGGTCGCAGACCACCCATCTATTGTAGTGTGCGCAGAAGCGATAATACAAGGAAGAAATTTATAGATGTCGCTACTTGCATTGCATTTGAAATTGACACTGACTGTTCTTTCTGTTGTATAGGTGATTCGTGATTCATACGGTTAGGTAAAAAATGGCGGAGGCGATTAACAACTGCAAATAAAATTGTACCTGCAATCACTTTTGAGTTATTTGTGTTTTTATGATCTAAAACTTTACAACTAAAAATTTTAAGCATGAAAACAAAATAATGTGGTTAATAGAGTACACTGGCTTGCAGAAAATCACGTACAACTATTTTTTGCTGTATTAACTCGGTCTTGAATTTTAACTGGACAATGCCACTATAGTCCCCGTCAAATAAGTATGGACCGATGTTCAACGTTTTCTCCGCACTCTGTCTCTTTCCCATGCGATGTTGCCGCTTCTACATAACTAAGCACTATAGTATCAATTAAGATGCCAAAGTTAACAAAAGACGAGAAGTACAAACTTGGCTATTCTTTAATTTTTCTGGAATATGCCTATAGTATTTACGTAATTTAACAATAACTTAAACACAATGAAGAACTTGCTATACAATACATTAAGTAGAAATATGTTAGTGGCAACTCTATTGACAATTGAATAAAAAATCGTATTTATACATCTAAAAAAATACAGATTAATTTTAGAACATTAAAATATTCTATAATACGTAAAATAAATTGCAGAACAGCAATTTCTAAAACAACTTATATTTATTTTTGTGAGGAAAATAACTGTTTAGAGTTTAGAGAGCGTACCTTTGGTCAACTATTTTCAAAATCAAGGCTGTCTTCACATACATAAATATAGATGTTTTATAAACTAAGTTATATCTTATATCATTTGTCGTCTGAAACCATTTGTGAAGTCGTGTGGCGAACATCAACAATCACGGATAAACAACATCATAAAAAAGTAAAATATAGGATTCTAGGAAATTTAAAACGTATTTACGACTATTATTTATCGCAATAGGTATATGATTTTTAGCACGATCGTTGTACGTATATCATGTACCTAAAATAATCTAACCGACAACTACTTGCCGTAGAAACAAAACAGCTAAAAAAGTTTAATAGCGGATAAATGTTAAATATATTTAGATTCCGATGATTTTTGCATTTTAAAGATTCGGGGTGTTAAAAAAGGGTAAAAATTGGGGGTATTTACATTTTGATGTGCTGATTCTAAATCAAGCATAATTTTGAAAAAAATAGTTTCGTGCTACTGGCAAACACATAATTTTTAATAAAAATAATAAATTATTTAAGTATGAAACTGATATTGAATAGCAAATAATTAAATTTATATTTTTTTTAACTTTCGTATCGGTCAGTGGCACTAAAAATGTAGGTACACTTTAAATTTTGCGAATTTCGGAAACATTATTTTTGATTCAAAATTTGCACACCCTCAAAATATTTTACCCTTTTTAACACCTTTTATTAGTGTATCATGAGTATAACATACGTGTGTCTACAGGGTGTTATGTAAGTGTAATATACTATATTTTAAAGTATGATAAAGAGAACTGAAAGAAGTTAAAATCTGCAATCTATTCAGCACAATCTGTCAAGTTGTAAAAATTGTGGGATTGTAGAATCGACCAATTACAAACCAGCTTCCTAATAAACTAAAATCTAAAAATCTAGTTGTTCCAAAGAAACAATATTTGTTGGTTGTCATAAATGACGTTAAATTTGCAATAAGTGACAAAGTACTTAGATATTTAGAAATGCCTATTACTTTCACTAATCAAGAATACAGCTACATGCATTTAGTTTACGGAGAAGTGCGCAAAACCAATCGCCAAAATGTCTTATTCATGTTCTTCATCTGATTTAAATCATTCAAAAATGACAAATGTTGTTTTCACTCAAAATACTGTAATTTTAAAAAAAATTTTATTCAAATAAATAATTGTTATTGGTCTACCTTGAAGTACGTTTACAATTGCAACAAGCATATTAGAAAAGAAATTATTGCAGATTACGATACGTTGCAACCTTGTTTATTATGTGGTAACGTATGCCACATTACTTACACAACACCTTGTATAACATTACGGTGATTACAGAACATTGCTGTGTTATATTTTAATCATTTCTGATGTAAATGTAACTAATGTATTTGTAAAAGGAATACATACAATTGAGATTGATTCAGAAAGGACCATTCTGTATTTGATTTGCTATTATTACGTCTCCTCGAAATGACAATTTTTGACCTCCCCCCCCCCTTCCTAAATAAATTATAGGAAGCGATTGCCCTCTCAGCCCCCCAGATTTTACGCTCGTGCAGACTAATAAAAAATATATGTAGTGTTTGTACCTATACATTTGAAATATATGTACTTGTTGAGAAGAATCTGCATGCGTATTACTTTTTATTATTGTCAATTGATTTAAAATTATGAATTTATAAATTATTTTGGTTATAAATAGTTATTAATTCCTTTTATAAATAATATCTTTAAAATGAAGAAAATTAATTTGGGAAGAAATGAGTGACTCGGCAAAGTCGAATGGAGAAATTCGCTTTGGAAGCAGGAGTCGGTGCCTGGTAGTCTGGCACACATCTAATTTTAAATAATTAACTTTTGGCGGTGGAGGCGGCCGATTAAGAGGTAATTAAGAGACACGTGGGACTCCTGAGCTAATGGGAACGCGATCCACCGGCCGTGATGAAACTCTTAATATATTACAAATTAAACGTCATGTGTGAGTGAGTCATTCAGCCCAGCGTCTATCGATCCACACCAACCCCTACATCATTATTTTAACCAATCCACTTCACAGCCGAACCCCACCTTCAACCAACGATTTCAATCACGTTTCATAAATAAATAACTTTTCATAATTTCAAGGCAGGACTTTAACAGGAACCTCCAACAAAGGAGACTTACTTGCTCTTTAATTTCACTTGTAACTTCCAAACTTAAACACACATAGTAAAGAACAATATTTACTTACGTTTTTAGTACCATCAAATTTCGATCGAATGCAAACAGAAGGGAAGCAATCTCACCTGAAACAAAGTAAAAAGATGTATTTATTACAAATTTGTTGAAAATAATAAATCCAAATTCGAATCGGGACGAACTGCATTATTTATGTAATGCCATATTTTAATCAAATTAGTATAAAATTTATATGCATTTTTTTAGATTTTTAAATGGTACAAAAATGACCCCTGTTGCACGCTCTCCACACCAACAATGAGAGTTCGTGAGGTGAGGCCTGGTAAACGCCCGCACGGTGCAAATATGTCATCATCATAGCCGATATCTGCGTACAAAGCAGATTGGCACACCCAGCAATGGGAAATATACCGTGATGATATATTTATTTATATTTATAAAAATATTATATCACTGATTTCAAAATTATTTTTTCTATAGAAATGAACAAATAAAAAAGTTATGCCGGTATCTTGAGAACTACTGGTTGAAAAAAAAAATTTTCTTTAAATTTGTCTTGTAAAATAGAAATGCCCATTTAACCTCTTATAGTTCTCGAGACAGCAATGGTGACCCTTTTAAAATGAACACGCTCTACAGTACCATTGAAAATATCGAAACATTTAATAATTATGAGTAAAAAATTAGAAATTTTGAAGTATATGTATAGGTTTATTTTAACAAAATAGAACATTGTTACATGAATATTGCGTGAACTTAAAATATCCTGCCTTGAAAGATCCTCCTGGGACTTCCATAGCGGCTTGTACGTGTTAGTTTTTGTAATAGACATGTCTAATAGTTTTGCAAATTTTCCCATATTTGATTACCACTTATTTGTTAATATAGTTTTCATAACTTGTCTCTTTATTTCATCCACAAAAGTTCGCCAGAGTTTCAAAAAAGCAAAGAGAAACAGTGGCAAAAATATAATAAAATTTTCAGTTTTTTTGTGTTTTGGAATTTTCCTTGCAACTAATAATGTAAATATACCACAAATAAAATTAATTTTGTTGAAAATGAAAACAACGTTTCTGTATACTAAACATACAACCTCGCCCAGAAAATACATAAAATTACTAACAATGAAAATAAACATGTAACATAATAACAATAGCAATAAAATAAAAAAGTGGTGTAATCCAGTTATTTACGATTTACTAGATTCTATTTTATTATTAATCAACTTCTTCATATGCTATGCTATACGTTAGTAAGAATAATAATTAGAAATATATATTTTTTTAATACCAATATTCTTACTAACCCTACAGCAAATATTCCTCACACCTTACCTATTAAAGTTACCAATTTTCGGTAGCGAAATACCGCATCCGGACCATAATAATGAGAGTGGAGTGAGTCAGCTGACTTCTTTTTATGAATATTATTATTATTGGGAGGAAAAATAGCAGGAATGCAGTCTAAATTTGTTTATTGTTTAGTCTGAGGCCAACGTTTCGCTGCCACTTACAGCTTCATCAGGGCAAACTGGTGAAAAACAAATATAAAAATACAAAATAAGAACACATGTTATGTAGTTAACAATGCAGATTGTTTGTACTTACAGACTAAGGCGTTAAAAAATAATAAATATAAATAAATATATATGTTCAAACATAGTGTTATCGTCGGAAAATAAAAATTGTATGAAAAAATTAACAATCGTCATCCAGAAGACTAGTACAGCTTTTTTCTTTGAAATTTAAAAAATGGCGATGTGTGAAAAAATTGTATTGTGACAAGAACTAAATCTTACATGTTTAAGGAACAGGACAGATCCTTAAAAAACAACAAGACGAAAACAAACAAAAGAAAAAAAAAATATTTTTCTCCTATGGTGGCTGCCGAAATAATTTACATATTCTAGTATATGCTGAGCTTAGATTCTCAATGTCAGTTCTAAAATTTATATTGTTGGGGTCATTTTTAATATGTAGCATTTCTAGAATTAGCCGTTTATTTAAATTCGGTTCTCTATCTATGACTCGGATTCCATCGAAGTCAAAAGTATGTTGAGTTTCGATGCAGTGTTGTGTAAGGGCACAATTCCCATTTTTATTTTGTTTTATAGAGTTCCTCTTATGTTCTGTTATCCTCGTTTTTAAGTGTCTTTTTGTCTGACCTGTGTAAGCATTTGTACAGTTGTTGCATTTTATTTTGTATACAACGTTTGTTTGTTCCATAATGTCAATTCTGTCTTTAATTTTACTAAAAAGTAGTCCTAATGGTTTGACCGGTTTTAGCGCAATATTTATAGGTAAATATGTTTCAAGCATCCTTTTTAAATTTCGCGCTAAAATATCAGCGTTGGGGATTGAAACATATTTTTTTGGTAGGTTGTTATTTTTATTACTGATATTGTTTGTCTGGTTTGTCGTTCTGTTGAGGTTATCTCCAGTATTATATAGTATTTTATTGCTTATTTTTTTAGGGAAGTCGTTGTGGGAAAGGATCTGTTTTAAAATGCCTTCTGTTTCATGTTTGAATTCCGGTGACGTTAATTTTAATGCGCGATTTTTGAGGTTATGAACTGTGTTTATGATTTGTGATTTTGGATGTGCCGAATTATAATTAATGTATCTTGTAGTGGATGTGGGCTTTCGATACCATCTATATTTTATACAACCGTCTTGCTGTCGACGTAGGATAGTGTCAAGGAACGGGATTTCTCCATTATTTTCGGTCTCAATTGTAAATTGCAGGTGCGTGTTGTAGTTGTTGAAGACCTCTAGTGTGGTTGTAAGTTGATCTGCAGGAACCGCTGTTAGGATGTCGTCGACGTATTTATATAAGAAGGGAACTTTGAATGGCAGTTGTGGGATGACCGTGTCGAGGAGTTTATCCATTACTAGACATGCAGCAATTGGAGAAAGGCTAGATCCCATGGCAAATCCTAGTTTTTGTTTATAAAATTTCTCATCGAATTTGAAATAGCCTTGAGTGTAACAGAAGGTTATCATCTCGAGGAACTCTGTTAATGGTATGGATGTTTTAATCTCAATGATATTCCATTTCTGTTCCACAGCTTTTAACGTCAAATCTAGTGGAATATTTGTAAACAATGATTTGACATCAAGCGAGATGAGGATGTAGTTGGGTTCCAGTCTGGTATTGCTTATACGGTCAACAAATTCGAAAGAATCCTTAATATAATATTCATCGTTTTCCAAAGATTTAAGTGTGCTGGCTAAGAAATTTGACATATTTGTTGTAGGTGAATTAACTGCTGAAACTATAGGGCGTAGGGGCATGTCTTCTTTATGTAATTTAATTAGGCCATAAATACGTGGGGCCGTTGTATTTTCTGATATTAATTGTTTTTTAGTTGCATTGTCAATAAAGTTGTTGTGAAAAAGATTTGTAACTATTTTATTATTTTTGTTTTTGACTCTAGTTGTAATATCTGTATTAATTTGTTCATATACTATATTGTCCGAAAGTAAGTTGTTCATTTTGTCATTGTATAAAGCTTTGGGAATGGCGACTGTTTTGTTGGTTTTATCTGCCCGTATTATCAAAATGTCTTTGTTGTTGTTAAGGAAAGATTTGGTTTTAGTAAAAGTTTTGGAAACGAGGGTCGAGTTTTCGTTCTTCTTTTTGTTGGCATAGTTTGTAATGATGTTAGCGGTTTGAGCTCTCAGATCATTTTGTAGGTCAGTGTCAGATGTTTGACAAATGGCGGACTCAACATCAGCAAGTATATGGAAAATGGGAACTTCCTTAAAGGTAGGTTGTACACAGTGTTTGGGACCTAGTGCCAGTAGGTTCTGTATGTCGGTAGGGAAAGTTATATCAGTTAAGTTAAGAAACCAGTTTTTTTATAAACAAAAACTAGGATTTGCCATGGGATCTAGCCTTTCTCCAATTGCTGCATGTCTAGTAATGGATAAACTCCTCGACACGGTCATCCCACAACTGCCATTCAAAGTTCCCTTCTTATATAAATACGTCGACGACATCCTAACAGCGGTTCCTGCAGATCAACTTACAACCACACTAGAGGTCTTCAACAACTACAACACGCACCTGCAATTTACAATTGAGACCGAAAATAATGGAGAAATCCCGTTCCTTGACACTATCCTACGTCGACAGCAAGACGGTTGTATAAAATATAGATGGTATCGAAAGCCCACATCCACTACAAGATACATTAATTATAATTCGGCACATCCAAAATCACAAATCATAAACACAGTTCATAACCTCAAAAATCGCGCATTAAAATTAACGTCACCGGAATTCAAACATGAAACAGAAGGCATTTTAAAACAGATCCTTTCCCACAACGACTTCCCTAAAAAAATAAGCAATAAAATACTATATAATACTGGAGATAACCTCAACAGAACGACAAACCAGACAAACAATATCAGTAATAAAAATAACAACCTACCAAAAAAATATGTTTCAATCCCCAACGCTGATATTTTAGCGCGAAATTTAAAAAGGATGCTTGAAACATATTTACCTATAAATATTGCGCTAAAACCGGTCAAACCATTAGGACTACTTTTTAGTAAAATTAAAGACAGGATTGACATTATGGAACAAACAAACGTTGTATACAAAATAAAATGCAACAACTGTACAAATGCTTACACAGGTCAGACAAAAAGACACTTAAAAACGAGGATAACAGAACATAAGAGGAACTCTATAAAACAAAATAAAAATGGGAATTGTGCCCTTACACAACACTGCATCGAAACTCAACATACTTTTGACTTCGATGGAATCCGAGTCATAGATAGAGAACCGAATTTAAATAAACGGCTAATTCTAGAAATGCTACATATTAAAAATGACCCCAACAATATAAATTTTAGAACTGACATTGAGAATCTAAGCTCAGCATATACTAGAATATGTAAATTATTTCGGCAGCCACCATAGGAGAAAAATATATTTTTTTTCTTTTGTTTGTTTTCGTCTTGTTGTTTTTTAAGGATCTGTCCTGTTCCTTAAACATGTAAGATTTAGTTCTTGTCACAATACAATTTTTTCACACATCGCCATTTTTTAAATTTCAAAGAAAAAAGCTGTACTAGTCTTCTGGATGACGATTGTTAATTTTTTCATACAATTTTTATTTTCCGACGATAACACTATGTTTGAACATATATATTTATTTATATTTATTATTTTTTAACGCCTTAGTCTGTAAGTACAAACAATCTGCATTGTTAACTACATAACATGTGTTCTTATTTTGTATTTTTATATTTGTTTTTCACCAGTTTGCCCTGATGAAGCTGTAAGTGGCAGCGAAACGTTGGCCTCAGACTAAACAATAAACAAATTTAGACTGCATTCCTGCTATTTTTCCTCCCATCAACATCATCAGTCGTTTACTCCATTTTACATTATTATTATTATTATTATTATTATTCTTATTTTCTGATTAATAAAATAAACATAGTCAAATTCGGTAATTACATAATTTAATAGGCCTGATGCATCGCCCGGTATTAATTATAAGACGGCGAGGACACATCTATTTTGGAGATTCTCCCATCACGTCAATGGAAAACCGTGCACAAAACAAGAAAATTTTCTTAGATCGTTAATATCACAGATTTTTTCAAAATTTCGAAAGTTTATTATTATTACAAAAATGCTGAGTTTATGTGTTTATGAGATTATAATGACGTGGTCGGTTTATGGTGTTACAGCCTGTATATATATATATATATATATATATATATATATATATATATATATATATATATATATATATATATATATATATATATATATATATATACAGGCTGTAACACCATAAACCGACCACGTCATTATAATCTCATAAACACATAAACTCAGCATTTTTGTAATAATAATAAACTTTCGAAATTTTGAAAAAATCTGTGATATTAACGATCTAAGAAAATTTTCTTGTTTTGTGCACGGTTTTCCATTGACGTGATGGGAGAATCTCCAAAATAGATGTGTCCTCGCCGTCTTATAATTAATACCGGGCGATGCATCAGGCCTATTAAATTATGTAATTACCGAATTTGACTATGTTTATTTTATTAATCAGAAAATAAGAATAATAATAATAATAATAATAATAATGTAAAATGGAGTAAACGACTGATGATGTTGATGGGAGGAAAAATAGCAGGAATGCAGTCTAAATTTGTTTATTGTTTAGTCTGAGGCCAACGTTTCGCTGCCACTTACAGCTTCATCAGGGCAAACTGGTGAAAAACAAATATAAAAATACAAAATAAGAACACATGTTATGTAGTTAACAATGCAGATTGTTTGTACTTACAGACTAAGGCGTTAAAAAATAATAAATATAAATAAATATATATGTTCAAACATAGTGTTATCGTCGGAAAATAAAAATTGTATGAAAAAATTAACAATCGTCATCCAGAAGACTAGTACAGCTTTTTTCTTTGAAATTTAAAAAATGGCGATGTGTGAAAAAATTGTATTGTGACAAGAACTAAATCTTACATGTTTAAGGAACAGGACAGATCCTTAAAAAACAACAAGACGAAAACAAACAAAAGAAAAAAAATATATTTTTCTCCTATGGTGGCTGCCGAAATAATTTACATATTCTAGTATATGCTGAGCTTAGATTCTCAATGTCAGTTCTAAAATTTATATTGTTGGGGTCATTTTTAATATGTAGCATTTCTAGAATTAGCCGTTTATTTAAATTCGGTTCTCTATCTATGACTCGGATTCCATCGAAGTCAAAAGTATGTTGAGTTTCGATGCAGTGTTGTGTAAGGGCACAATTCCCATTTTTATTTTGTTTTATAGAGTTCCTCTTATGTTCTGTTATCCTCGTTTTTAAGTGTCTTTTTGTCTGACCTGTGTAAGCATTTGTACAGTTGTTGCATTTTATTTTGTATACAACGTTTGTTTGTTCCATAATGTCAATCCTGTCTTTAATTTTACTAAAAAGTAGTCCTAATGGTTTGACCGGTTTTAGCGCAATATTTATAGGTAAATATGTTTCAAGCATCCTTTTTAAATTTCGCGCTAAAATATCAGCGTTGGGGATTGAAACATATTTTTTTGGTAGGTTGTTATTTTTATTACTGATATTGTTTGTCTGGTTTGTCGTTCTGTTGAGGTTATCTCCAGTATTATATAGTATTTTATTGCTTATTTTTTTAGGGAAGTCGTTGTGGGAAAGGATCTGTTTTAAAATGCCTTCTGTTTCATGTTTGAATTCCGGTGACGTTAATTTTAATGCGCGATTTTTGAGGTTATGAACTGTGTTTATGATTTGTGATTTTGGATGTGCCGAATTATAATTAATGTATCTTGTAGTGGATGTGGGCTTTCGATACCATCTATATTTTATACAACCGTCTTGCTGTCGACGTAGGATAGTGTCAAGGAACGGGATTTCTCCATTATTTTCGGTCTCAATTGTAAATTGCAGGTGCGTGTTGTAGTTGTTGAAGACCTCTAGTGTGGTTGTAAGTTGATCTGCAGGAACCGCTGTTAGGATGTCGTCGACGTATTTATATAAGAAGGGAACTTTGAATGGCAGTTGTGGGATGACCGTGTCGAGGAGTTTATCCATTACTAGACATGCAGCAATTGGAGAAAGGCTAGATCCCATGGCAAATCCTAGTTTTTGTTTATAAAAAAACTGGTTTCTTAACTTAACTGATATAACTTTCCCTACCGACATACAGAACCTACTGGCACTAGGTCCCAAACACTGTGTACAACCTACCTTTAAGGAAGTTCCCATTTTCCATATACTTGCTGATGTTGAGTCCGCCATTTGTCAAACATCTGACACTGACCTACAAAATGATCTGAGAGCTCAAACCGCTAACATCATTACAAACTATGCCAACAAAAAGAAGAACGAAAACTCGACCCTCGTTTCCAAAACTTTTACTAAAACCAAATCTTTCCTTAACAACAACAAAGACATTTTGATAATACGGGCAGATAAAACCAACAAAACAGTCGCCATTCCCAAAGCTTTATACAATGACAAAATGAACAACTTACTTTCGGACAATATAGTATATGAACAAATTAATACAGATATTACAACTAGAGTCAAAAACAAAAATAATAAAATAGTTACAAATCTTTTTCACAACAACTTTATTGACAATGCAACTAAAAAACAATTAATATCAGAAAATACAACGGCCCCACGTATTTATGGCCTAATTAAATTACATAAAGAAGACATGCCCCTACGCCCTATAGTTTCAGCAGTTAATTCACCTACAACAAATATGTCAAATTTCTTAGCCAGCACACTTAAATCTTTGGAAAACGATGAATATTATATTAAGGATTCTTTCGAATTTGTTGACCGTATAAGCAATACCAGACTGGAACCCAACTACATCCTCATCTCGCTTGATGTCAAATCATTGTTTACAAATATTCCACTAGATTTGACGTTAAAAGCTGTGGAACAGAAATGGAATATCATTGAGATTAAAACATCCATACCATTAACAGAGTTCCTCGAGATGATAACCTTCTGTTACACTCAAGGCTATTTCAAATTCGATGAGAAATTTTATAAACAAAAACTAGGATTTGCCATGGGATCTAGCCTTTCTCCAATTGCTGCATGTCTAGTAATGGATAAACTCCTCGACACGGTCATCCCACAACTGCCATTCAAAGTTCCCTTCTTATATAAATACGTCGACGACATCCTAACAGCGGTTCCTGCAGATCAACTTACAACCACACTAGAGGTCTTCAACAACTACAACACGCACCTGCAATTTACAATTGAGACCGAAAATAATGGAGAAATCCCGTTCCTTGACACTATCCTACGTCGACAGCAAGACGGTTGTATAAAATATAGATGGTATCGAAAGCCCACATCCACTACAAGATACATTAATTATAATTCGGCACATCCAAAATCACAAATCATAAACACAGTTCATAACCTCAAAAATCGCGCATTAAAATTAACGTCACCGGAATTCAAACATGAAACAGAAGGCATTTTAAAACAGATCCTTTCCCACAACGACTTCCCTAAAAAAATAAGCAATAAAATACTATATAATACTGGAGATAACCTCAACAGAACGACAAACCAGACAAACAATATCAGTAATAAAAATAACAACCTACCAAAAAAATATGTTTCAATCCCCAACGCTGATATTTTAGCGCGAAATTTAAAAAGGATGCTTGAAACATATTTACCTATAAATATTGCGCTAAAACCGGTCAAACCATTAGGACTACTTTTTAGTAAAATTAAAGACAGGATTGACATTATGGAACAAACAAACGTTGTATACAAAATAAAATGCAACAACTGTACAAATGCTTACACAGGTCAGACAAAAAGACACTTAAAAACGAGGATAACAGAACATAAGAGGAACTCTATAAAACAAAATAAAAATGGGAATTGTGCCCTTACACAACACTGCATCGAAACTCAACATACTTTTGACTTCGATGGAATCCGAGTCATAGATAGAGAACCGAATTTAAATAAACGGCTAATTCTAGAAATGCTACATATTAAAAATGACCCCAACAATATAAATTTTAGAACTGACATTGAGAATCTAAGCTCAGCATATACTAGAATATGTAAATTATTTCGGCAGCCACCATAGGAGAAAAATATTTTTTTTTTCTTTTGTTTGTTTTCGTCTTGTTGTTTTTTAAGGATCTGTCCTGTTCCTTAAACATGTAAGATTTAGTTCTTGTCACAATACAATTTTTTCACACATCGCCATTTTTTAAATTTCAAAGAAAAAAGCTGTACTAGTCTTCTGGATGACGATTGTTAATTTTTTCATACAATTTTTATTTTCCGACGATAACACTATGTTTGAACATATATATTTATTTATATTTATTATTTTTTAACGCCTTAGTCTGTAAGTACAAACAATCTGCATTGTTAACTACATAACATGTGTTCTTATTTTGTATTTTTATATTTGTTTTTCACCAGTTTGCCCTGATGAAGCTGTAAGTGGCAGCGAAACGTTGGCCTCAGACTAAACAATAAACAAATTTAGACTGCATTCCTGCTATTTTTCCTCCCAATAATAATAATATTCATAAAAAGAAGTCAGCTGACTCACTCCACTCTCATTATTATGGTCCGGATGCGGTATTTCGCTACCGAAAATTGGTAACTTTAATAGGTAAGGTGTGAGGAATATTTGCTGTAGGGTTAGTAAGAATATTGGTATTAAAAAAATATATATTTCTAATTATTATTCTTACTAACGTATAGCATAGCATATGAAGAAGTTGATTAATAATAAAATAGAATCTAGTAAATCGTAAATAACTGGATTACACCACTTTTTTATTTTATTGCTATTGTTATTATGTTACATGTTTATTTTCATTGTTAGTAATTTTATGTATTTTCTGGGCGAGGTTGTATGTTTAGTATACAGAAATGAAGCTGTAAGTGGCAGCGAAACGTTGGCCTCAGACTAAACAATAAACAAATTTAGACTGCATTCCTGCTATTTTTCCTCCCATCAACATCATCAGTCGTTTACTCCATTTTACATGATTATTATTATTATTATTATTATTATTCTTATTTTCTGATTAATAAAATAAACATAGTCAAATTCGGTAATTACATAATTTAATAGGCCTGATGCATCGCCCGGTATTAATTATAAGACGGCGAGGACACATCTATTTTGGAGATTCTCCCATCACGTCAATGGAAAACCGTGCACAAAACAAGAAAATTTTCTTAGATCGTTAATATCACAGATTTTTTCAAAATTTCGAAAGTTTATTATTATTACAAAAATGCTGAGTTTATGTGTTTATGAGATTATAATGACGTGGTCGGTTTATGGTGTTACAGCCTGTATATATATATATATATATATATATATATATATATATATATATATATATATATATATATATATATACAGGCTGTAACGCTAAAACCGACCACATTATTATTTTCTTTATTATTATAGTTACTAAAAATTAGTAAAGTTATAGGAAACAAAGGGGAACGTTCCACTAAAGAAGAAAATATTTTTTAAACCAGTAATTCTCAGTTTACAGCATAATATTATATTTTTTCAAATGGGATTATAGATATTTATTATGCCTATTCGATAGCGTATTTTTTTCTGAATTCAACCATGTATTAGTTTTATATTCTTATATAATAAAAATATTGCAAAAAATTCAATTGAAATTTAAATAAATTTTATTTTTATAGTTACTTTTTAGTGGGCTATGTATGAAAACAAATATTATGTTTAAATTAAAACAAAATAAATATTTGTTAATAACTTTATAAATAGTGTTTTCTTTGACTATTTCCAGAACAATTTAATACCCAATGAAATGGCAAGATTTTGAATATTCGGACCAATCAGAGCAAACTTAACGCGAATATTGCACTTGACATTAATTTGACATATAAAATCCCAATTGACAGCATAAAATTGCAAACATATTTAAACAATCTTTAAGTTGTTTGTATTTATAAAACAGATAAGAGAAATAGAAATAACAACTAAATTATCTTTTTCTTTGTATAAATATGGAATTTACAGACAGTAAACCCGCATTAAAAAGTAGGCCTGCTAATTTGTTTGTGTTGCTAAGGATTGGTTATATATAAAAAGTTTGTGTGACATTTATAATCATACCAAAATGAATCGTTTTGGAAAGTTTTTATATGAAAATAGGTATTAAAAATAGTATTAACAAAACAGTTCTGTAAATACTAAAAGATCTAAAGTGTATGTGTGGAAACAGTTTAAAATATTTTGTGATGAAATCCTATCAATTTGATAATACAAAGTTAGATAATGTTGCGACTGGGCCACAGACCTTCTACACTGGGCTGCAAAATGGGTAAAATTAACGAAGAAAATTATAAAGACGTAACAGTAAAAACCATTTGGAATACTACAGCCAAATTTTACATATAAATATTATAAGTATTGCTACGGGTTATTTATTTTCCAGGAGATTTTCTGATCTGTAACACTGGTTATGTATTAAAACAAGAGTGAATAATTATTTTACACACAACTTCTATTTACACACAAAACTTGTACCTCAGCATATTATATTACAGTTTATCTGGCAATCTGTCACATTGCGCGGGAAATATTACTTGGCATGTCAGCAAGTGCTGCCACCTATCGGGACTAGGGGTAACAACAGTCTCGAATTGTTGGTGCTACAGTATCGATTAAAATAATAAAAGATTTTTTGAATTTTAATGTTCTGGAAATAGTCTAACAAATATATTTCGTGCATTAAAATGATCTTAAAATTCAGCATTCAAAATGTGTTGTCTGTAAGAAACTGCGTTCGTTTATTTTGATAGTAATTTGACAGAAAAAGTCAAATTACTATCAAAACAAACTCATCCAGTTTCTAGGCAACACATATTTTCATGCAGAATTTTCGATCATTTTCAATGCACTTAATATATTACTACTGATAATTCAAATTGACAGAAGCAAGTTTTGTTTTTCATACATAGCCTACTGAAAAACAACTAAAACTTGAACGACGCAGCATAGGGGTTTCATTGGTAAAATCTTAATGTGCAGTTATTTGCTACCCTAATTATTTTAGAGCAAAATTGTATTTAGGTTTTTGCTACAGAAAAAAGTACTGCATCCGAATATGCTAATGTTTATAATTTTTCAATTTCCGGAACCGTAAAAATAGTCGAAAACAATAATAACATTTTTGCACAAATCATTGATGCCATAGAACAAAAGCGCAAACATCTGTCACTACTTAAAGCAATCTTAAATTTCGTTCGTCAAATTACATTGTTGTAATCAACACTACAATAAAGGTGTTTCTTTATCCTTGTTTTGAAATAGTTATTTATGTAACAAGTGTGTAAAGTACTACTTTTTTGGTCGATGCTGCGCCTCATGCGGAAATTGTAACACGAGACAAAAAATATTATTTTACACACGCGTTGCATACAACATTTTTCCTACAACCGAAATGGTATTGATGTTTCTCATAATACTGAGTGTACAGGGTGTCTCATTTTCGATGTTTTTTTAAGGTATCTCGGGTAATATTAATGATAGAGCGAAAACGTTTCACTGAGAAAAAGATATAATTACGTGAACTGTAAATTTATTTGTTACAAATAAATCCTAAGCTTGAATAGATCCAAATATATCTACAATTGAAGCAATGTAATTATTTATTTAAAACATTTATTTGTCTCAAATAAATATATATTGAGATCAATTATATCTTCTATTTCATGACAAGTATGCATTTATTTACGTTAAAAATTATTTTAATTGCGCTAAATTTATTTCATTATTATTGAATATATAATAATTTATTTGAACCAAATTTAAATATCTACCTCTCATTACCTGTTCACTCTAAATAGACTAAAATTGAAGGAAAATAATTAAATAAAGTCTAGTACATTTAATTTATTCGTACACCATATTTTTATTAACACACAAATTTAATCCTTAAGTATATTAATGTACATATAATAAAAAATTATAAAAGTATAAATACACAATCTGTACAGATACCGATGCATGTGCTGGTATAAAAGATACACTGAATGCAAAGCAAATATCCAAAACTCCACTCAAGTAGTATATTTTTCACTGTTTCCTCACCCATATTCCTTACTTTTTAGCACACGAATGAAAAACAAATCGCCAGAAATGAACACTGTCACAAATTAGCACCACCATAACCAAGATGCAACGTACAACAAATGAACAAGTCCATACAAGTCACTTCACTTAAAATCGTCATTTGACAAATAGAACATTTTTCACTCAATGGAAATATTATTTTGCCACAAATAATATTTATTTGTGACAAATAGACATAGATTCATACAATAAAAACTATTTTTCATTGTAGTTAAGATAAAGTTTACACAAATATATTATGAATTTAATTCTATACAATTACATATTTGTAAGAAACAAATAAATATTTCAGAAAATTATAAATTTATTTATTAAAAATCTCAATTTTAAATGCTAAACATAAATATATTAGTTTATTTGAGAAAATTTAATTTAATTTAAATGAAATAAATGACGGTCAAATAAATAATATAACTGAATGAATAAAATACATTTCATATTAAAGATTAAATTGTATTTGTTCCAAAGTTGCAATAATTAAATGAATGAAATACCCCTTAATTATGAATATTTATTTGCTAAAAACCAGTCATTTTTCTCAGTGTGCACATTGCAGAGTCAACTTTTCGAGAAAAGTTTAATAATCACCACAAGAATTTTCGATCTTCTCTTGTTTCTGAGCTACAGGCAAAAACTCGTTGTTCGCTCATTTTGAAAATATGTCATATCTTATTTATTAGGATAGTTAGAGAAAAAATGTTTTTATAAAAATTTTACCGGTTTTTAAATAGAATAAAATGGCGTAATTATATTTTTTAAAAACTTAATAATTCTCGAGATATAACACAAACTTATGATTTTTTAAATGGGAACCTATGTTGAAAATAGTCTCGTCTTTTTGCTTATTTTATAAGCTTTTCAATGATATATAACAGGTCGACATTCTTTTGTTTTAAACATTAATAAAAGACGAATTATTAATTTATTGAGGTGAAAATATTGGAAATTATTAAGAAACAAATGAAAAAATTTATTACAAATCATCATTTGTTTATTTTGATTCAATATCTATTAATTTTGATCTCAAAATTATTCTTAACCAATTATTTTCGGGTTAGTTAAATTACTGTTTATCGACGTTACAGTTGGCTTTGACACGATCCGAACAATATGGTTTAATATGCTTTTGAAGTAAATAAATTGAAAAAATGAGTAAAACTGAAACAAATACGAATGCGAATGATGATCTGGAATAGATTTTTTCATTTGTTTCTTAATAATTTCCAATATTTTCACCCCAATAAATTAATAATTCGTCTTTTATTTATGTTTAAAACAAAAGAATGTAGACTTGTTATATATCATTGAAAAGCTTATAAAATAAGCAAAATAATCAGACTATTTCCAACATAGGTTCCCATTTAAAAAATCATAAGTTTGTGTTATATCTCGAAAATTATTAAGTTTTCAAAAAATCTAATTACGCCATTTTATTCTACTTAAAAAACGGTAAATTTTTTATAAAAAATATTTTTCTCTAACTATCATAATAAGTAAGATATGAGCTATTTTCAAAATGAGCGAAAAACGAGTATTTGCCTGTAGCTCAGAAACAAAAGAAGATCGAAAATTCCTGTGGTGACTATTAAACATTTCTGGTAAAGTTAACCCTGGAATGTGCAAACCGTTTTGCTCTATCGTTAATATTACCCGAGATACCTTTAAAAAACATCGAAACCCTGTACAGGCATCCAGCAGCTTCAAATACTGTTAGTACTCTTTCTCATAACACTGTACAAAATATAACTTAAGCACTTGGAAGAATCTCAGACCAGGGGCGTAAATTACGTGGGTGCACAGACGCACGTGCACCCACAGAAAGTAAAAGTGTGGGTGCGCAGCAACCACAGTAGGGATGTGCGATTCTGAATAGATTTTTTGAGGTTGAATTTTCGTTATTTATATCGACCTTCACTGAACGAATCGATCTTTTTTATTAAAAATCCTTAATATAATTTTGTATAATTTCTTCGCGTCATACGGTTATAATCTAAACTTTAGATTTCCAAATTTAGATCTTTTTAATTTTATATACCGGAAGTACGATTTGGGTTTGTACAAGTGAAGGGTGTTTGTTCATCTATTTGTGTGTGTTTACTTTTCCCTTCACTGTTAACTTGTTCCTGTTGTTTCCTGATCTGTGGTCTTTGGCAATTTATCATGTTTGTATTTTATTATCTGAATTAGTAATAAATTAAACGATTTTAATTTGCAACGTTTCCTTTTTAAACAAATTACATTATAACTGATATTTGCTTTTATAAATAATCGGTTTATTGCAGATCGATATTTTGTATCTCAAACTGACAGTAGATCAATATTTAAAGTTTCGATTCGTATCGATTCGCTAGATCAATATTCTTTTTTGCCCATCCCTAACTCGCAGAATTTTCCCTTAACAGTTTAATTATATTTCACATATTGTAATGTGGGTTAATTAAAGAAAGTTATGGGCTAATCACAGTTGTGACACATAAGTTTCATACAATAGTGGTTCACTAATAATAACAAGTATCATCTTAAAAGATGACATATCCATATAGATTATCATACCAAAATTTCATTCAAATCGAACAAAGCGTTTTGTTATTATAAGCAAAATTATTTTTCTTCAGAAAAACTTTGAAGCAAAATGCTGGCTAAACCGTATATTTTCGGATATAGGTAAATTTAGTTAAATCGTGTTATTTTTGTGACCAGGAATCTGTGGTTAAGCCATTAATACGTATTTTTGACGCACCTGTATATAAATATAGATTTTTTTTTTAATAATAGATATTAATTTTATTTATGTTGTGCACACAATTTAATGTATCTATCATGAATTAACTATGCCATTTTTACTTTTCAATTATAATATAAAAAATCTGATGTGGCCAGCACATTACCTTCCGTCAGTTCTATGTATTTTAGGCGCTTTCTTTTTAGGGGGAAAATGAACTGATCTTACCTCGTACTGAACTGAACTGAACTACTCCTAAAAAGTACAGTATATTTTTTTATATTAAGAAGTTATAGTCTGTTAATTTGATTTTGACATATTAAATTCTTTTGCCTTTGTGTATTTAAGTATGGAAGTATTTCTTATGGTAATGAAACATGATATAACGTTTCAAACTAATTAATTTCTTCTATACATGTCATTTTAATATCAAATACTTACAAAAAAGACCAAATACAAAGCAGTCAGTCATAATGATGTGAGATTGACATTCGGGATCAGTTTAGGAGCTATATGATCCTGTTTCAAAGGTGGTGCTTCGCGGGGGCGGAGACGAAGAAACTGGGTAGTACAAGATCATTTATCCCCTTTTAAAAAGAACGATTTAGGGTAGATGTGTGCTACTCGGAGTTGATCTTCTTAATAAAAAGAAAGCGGCTTTTGTATAAATGTCATACATAAAGTTCCTTGTAAAAGATTCTATTTCTTGTACATTACCTTAAGGCAGTTGTATGTATTTTATACAAATTCCATACAGAACAAAAGATCCTATATTTCCAGTAGTAAAATTATAACACAAACATACTGTCAACTGCACTTGACATTGACACCTTTCAATAAGAATTTTCTTAATATAGCAGCTGTTTCCAGAGTTATAACATAGCTGACTAATATGTATGATATTTAATTTCTTTATAATGTTTTAACTCTATATCCATTTAATATGAAGTATAAAATTCATCCAAATCGTATAGAGACCAGAATCTAATCAGCTCTTCATATGGACGTACAGAAGGAGAATACGAAAGAATTCTAATTTTTTGAATTGTAGTATTAGAGTTATCGCATTAGAAAAATTTGTCACACACAGACACACACACACACACACACACACACACACACACACACACACACACACACATACATACACACACACACACACATACACACACACACACACACACACACACACACACACACACACACACACACACACACACACACACACACACACACACACACACACACACACACACACACACACACACACACACACAGACATCATCGTAAAAATAGTAAAATCGTATTCTAGGGACCCTAAAACGTGCTTATTCATCAAAAACTCACCACCGAATTTTTTGACCAAAGACAATACCTTCCTTACCTAAAGGTGACGGAAGGTAAAAAAAAAAACGTAGTGCACCCACAGCCAAAGTTAAAAGTTTACGCCTCTGTCTCAGACAGGCGATGATTAGTCTTTTAAAATGTACAAATTGTACATTTAATATTAATATTAAAAATTAGGTTAGGTTAGAATACATGTCAAAAAAATGTTAATGTTCATAAAAATTAGACTAGTACGCAATCTGTTAAAAAAATATTAAATTTGTTTCATTTACAGTGTATATTCATATTTTTTAATAAATTTTATTACTTTTATTATTATTTACTACCTAATTATATACTTGACAGGTAAATTAAGCGAATTTTAATGTTGCCTAGCAACGCTTATTTACTTTTCAAGCACTAGTGCGTGAAAATACTATTTTACACACGTGTTGCATACAATATTTTTCCTACAACCGAAATTGTATTGATGTTTCTCATAATACTGAGTGCACAGGCATCCAGCAGTTTCTAATACTGTACTGTAAGTACTCTATCTCATAACACTGTACAAAATGTAACTTAAACTTAGACGATGATTAGTCTTTTATAATGTACAAATTGTACATTTAATATTAATATTAAAAATTAGGTTAGGTTAAAATACATGTCAAAAAAATGTTAATGTTCAAAAAATTAGATTAGTACTCAATCTGTTAAAAAAAATATTAGATTTGTTTCATTTACAGTGTATATTCATATTTCTTAATAAATTTTATTACTTTCATTATTATTTACTACCTAATTATATACTTAACAGGTAAATTAACCGAATTTTAATGTTGCCTAGCAACGCTTGCGTGAAAAGTACTTTTCACGCACTAGTGCTTGAAAAGTGACACTTTACACACTGTAATGAGTGCGTGAATAGTATGTTACTAACCGAGGTGGAAAGTGTTTCATTGTCGAGGGCGAAGATAGTTAACCAAGGCGCGAAGCGCCGATGTTAACTATAGCCCGAGACAATGAAACTTTTTACCGAGGTTTGTATACTATTTTATTCACAATCTGAAATAAAAAAAATATTTGATATTTAAATAATAATAACCTAACATAAATAAACGAATGGTCTGAGATTGTTCATTTGTCATACGAACTGTCAGTTTGATTTCTAACCTTAAATATTGATTTCATTCATTACTTGTATTATTTACAAGTTTATTCAATATTTTTATGATATAAATTGTAAAAATGCTTTGTTTATATGTAAATACCCAACATTGATACGCATCGATCTCTCAAAGCGGGTGGCAGCTATTTTCCGCCTCGAGGTTGGAAAGTATAGCGTGAGTATAGCTGAGGTTGGAAAGTGTCAACTATCTTCACGTTATACTTTCCAACCTCTTGGAATATAAGGTTAACAATAACTAACTTCCCAACTTTTTAAAAGTCAGAAATCGCCATATTACTAACCGATTGTGAATAAAAGTACTTTTCACGCACGGTTGTAGGAAAATAATTTTAAACGTCAAGATTCTTTGACAGATGTTTGCACTTTTGTTTAAAACGAGGAAAATGAAAACATCTTTATTGTAATAGTTGTTGATTACAACAATGTAGTTTGACGAGAACCAAATTTAAGATTTCTTTAAGTAGCGACAGATGTTTGCGCTTTTATTTAAATTTTTGTTCCATGACATCAATGATTTTTGTAAAAATGTTATTTTTGTTGTCGACTATTTTTACGGTTCCGGAAATTGCAAAATTATAAACAATAGCATATTCGGATGCAGTATTTTTTTTTTTTTGTAATAAAAACTTAAATACAATTTTGCTCTAAAATAATTAGGAGAGCAAATAACTGCACATTAAGATTTTACCATTGAAACCCCTATGCTGCGTCGTCCAAGTCACCAAGTATAATGTAAGAATATAAAACCAATACACGGTTGAATTCAGAAAAAATAAGTTATCGAATAGCCATAAAAAAATTAGTATAATCCCATTTGAAAAAATATAAATATGTGATGTAACTTGAGAACCACTGATTTAAAAAAAATATTTTCTTCTCTAATGGAATGTCTTTCTTGGTCTCATATATCTTTGTTCTATAGTATTTTTTTTTTTTTGTAACTATAATAATAAAGAAAATAATGGCGGTGGTCGGTTTTGTTGATATTTGTGTTAAAAGGAATGTAAAGTCGTTGGTGCTTTTCTTCCAGGTTGTACAGTACAATCAATATTTTATTCTGCGCGTCCCTTTAATCGTGACATTAAGTGCTGCGCTGCCCGCTGTTCACAGATTTTATTTCGTGTCCGAAAAAATGAAGAAATGTAGTGGAAGATGACGGTGAAAGAAAATAACACTCGTCTGCAACGGTTCTTCGTTCGCATCAATAAATCTTTTCATACAACATGACCTTTTATTTTTGCAAGCTCTCACTTTCTCAACAAACTCTTAATCATGTCAAGCCATAACGTCTTTTATTCAGAGCGCACAAATCGCGTTATAAAGAGTCATATTGTAAATATTGTGGTTGTAGCTACATAAATATTGTTAGCATACTTGCGCTGAGAAAAAGGAGAAAGAATGCTGACATTCTCGGCTTTGGTCGCAGTCGCAGGCTCAGAGTCAGGCTTCGGAATGCCCAGGCATTATACTTGTGTAACGTAGCGAGAGATTGCGAAGAATGAAACAATTAAAGGATGTCTCGAATCCCGCCGGCCACCAGGAACTTTAATTTAGTGCAGCAGAATGCGACAGATTATCTCAGGACTTTTTACCCGCCGACTACAACAGTATCACACAAAAATCCAACTCTCTAAAAAGAACAACTTGTTACGGTGATAACACAATCATAACCTCACTAAAACGATTTAAAGATCATAATATAAATATAATAGAATTTCAAATAAAATATTTTTTTCTTCAAGCGTATTATAATATTCATATTATGCTACTGTACACACACTATAGAAGATATTCATTGTCTTACTAGTACAAAAATGTTGTTATTGTTGTACTAGTAAAAAAATGTTAGTGTCTTAGTTCACCGCTGGCGGCGGCAGTCGTCACAGCAACGCAGATTATATTGAAAATTGTTATTTGATAGTTGAATCGTTTTTGTATTGTAGTGTACACAGCCAGCTTTGGCTGAAGTTGTAAACACTACAATTAAAAATTTCCAAAAAAATGTCAAAAAATCTTTGAAACACTTGAAGAAAAAATAGTATATGTCATTCGGAGTAGAACGCCCTTTTTCTGTTTTGCCCAACTTGCCTAGCCTCGGCTAGCGCCTCGGCCGCAATAGCTGGGTTCAACACAAAAAGACCGCTTTCTACTCCTAATAACATAATATACTATTAGTGATATTCTGAAATTGTTGAAATATTTTTGAGGCGATTTCAGGATAGTTAAATATTACGAAATATTTAAAACCATGTTTAAATAATATAAAATCTCTTTTTACCTCCAGTCATACCGTAGGTAAGGGTAACTCTTATAGAAAAACAAGCAAATATTTCCATTTTCCATATTAAGGCTTTCTGCATTCATATAAAGAGTTAATTAGATTTTAGGTAAAATTGGATAACCGGAATTGACTATTTACTTGAAGCCCATAACACGTTTTAATGAAAAACTATATTATAATATAATCCAAAACATTTCAATTTTAGTATTTAAGACTTTTATATCAAGGGAAACAACATATCAGATTTTGGCTGACATTAATAAACCAGAAGCGATACTTTACTTGTAGCTCTGAACAGATTTTCGTGATAAATATATCATGATATATTCCAAAATTTGTCAAATTTAATATTTTAAGACTATTATATAAAGAGGAACTACATATTAAATTTTGGCTAAAATTTATAACGCGGAAGTGATATTTTACTTAAAGCTCTCATCAAATTTTCGCGAAAAAGATATTACGATATATTCCAAAACTTTTCAAATTTGGTATTTAAGATTTTTATATTAATGAGAACGACATGTCACATTTTTTCTAAAATTCATAAACCGGAAGTGATACTTTACTTCAAGCTCTGAACAGATTTTTGTGAAAAATATAATAGGATTTATTCCAAAACTTGTCAAATTTATTATTTAAGACTTCTATGTAAAGGGGAGCAATATGTTAGATTCTGGATACAATTGATAAACCGGAATTGATACTTTATTTGAAGTTCTGAACAGGTTTTTGTGAAAAATATATTATGATATATTCCAAAACATATCAAATTTAGTATTTAAAACTTGTATGTGAAGGAGAGCAACATATTAGGTTTTGGCTAAAATTGATAAACCGGAAGTGATATTTTATTTGAAGCTCTGAACAGATTTTCGTGAAAAATAAATTGATACAATCCAAAACTTTTTAAATTCGGTATTTAAAACTTTTATATTAATGATAACAACATACTAGATGTTTTCTAAAATTGATAAACCGCTTTACATGAAGCTATAAACAGAATTTTTTAAAAAAATATATTAAAACATGATTCAAAAATTTTCAAATTTGGTATTTAAAACTCTTGTATAATTTAAAACAACATTATATTTCAGCTATACCTATATGATAAACCGGAAGTGGTACTTAATTTGGAGCTCTTAACAGTTTTTCGAGGAAAAACATAATAAAATATAATCCAAAATTTGGTATTACAGACTTTTCTGTTTATTGGAACAACTTAGATTTTGTTTACAAACGATCAGTCAGAAGTGATGCATTACTTAAATCTCATTGCTATTTCAAACATGGAATTAACGGGAGGTCATGTGTTGGCCACATTAAATTTTTTTATATTGTAACTCATTCATATAGCATTTTGACTATATGTAATTTACATGGTTTGACTTGATAATGACCTTAACCATAACCAAGGCCGAAACGTCGTCAAACATGTATCCACAACAATAAATTATTAAAAACTACATTAAAACTTGAATAAAAAAAATAGTCCTATAAAACAAATTTCACATCTTCAGAAACATTTCATCTATATTATGAAATATAAGCAAAACATGTGACAGTGATTGAGACACTGAAAATAAGTACGAGTATAATTTTTTAATAATTTTTCTTTATTAATTAAAATTCGTATCAAATTTATGAAGATAGTGAGATAAACATGAAAAAATTATTTAATAATAACTAACGCTATAATGAAAATGTTTTTCATTTCCGGTTAAACAGTCTGTTACCTCAAAAATTAGCATATTCAACTACACGTTGTGTACACTCGACTATTTATATAAATCGAATTCGCTAGGGGTATTTGAATTTGTTCGAATTAGAGAGAATTCGATCTATAGAAACTAAAAGAAAATTAAATGAACATTTATATAAATTACAAAGAGTATGACCTAAATGCAATAGAAAAAATGTTACTCTAACACTACTATGGAATTCACATATTCTGTAACTGAAAACTGTTACAGAATGAGAACATTCCGTAACACTGTTACAGAATATCATATCCCACTAGTTTTTCAATTCACCCATTTAAAATACATGGGTAAACGCAATTGTTTTCAAAATCAAGCCGGCTTTGCTCGGCACTTTCTTTGATTTTGTCACCTCAAACGCCTTAACTGTACCAATAATATTTTATTATTTTTAGCAAAAATGTCAAGTGATGGAATAGTATTTCCGCCACTCGCAAAACCGTAGACCTCGCCTAATTAAATACTTATTACGTCATACAAGTTCAATGACAAAACATCAATCAAAATACAACAACTGCCATGAACACCTACTGTAATAAATAATATCTTAAATAACATATATGGAGATCGGCAATCCGGATCATCGGCCATCACAATATCATAAACAACAAACTCGACTTGGTCTCTCGTTTCTCAACAAGCAACTGACCGAATTGCTTTTATTACAACAGCAACCAAATTGCCACCAACATAGCTCACAACGATATCTTGAGCTTTGTAATAAAATCTCTTACCAGTATTGGAAGACCGCTTAACATAAATTCAATACTCATTACTCACGGTTCTACTTAACGAGCTCTTGTAATTGCGTCACCACTCTCTGGGTGGGAAACAGACGGAATCCTTGTTACTGGTCAATGCCCTATGATGAAAACCTGCAAAAATTGCTAGACGGCCTTTCCATCTTCATCTGCTTGGCCCTACACTTCACTTTATAATTCACCAACAGAACACAAACCCACATACAATATTGTGGATCGCAGGCGAATCCCACTTCTGATGTCGCGGGGTAGTATCACTGGAAAACTCTATGTCGACCAACACTATTTCAGAACCACAGCGATAATATAAACGTGATGATCTCAGCGAGGCGGACATGCACTCACCCTGAGCACCGCTACACACTGATTCCATCCAAGCATTGTAGCCAAGAATGCTTGACGTTTCGATTACGACAATACAATTAAAAGATTATAAGTGATTCATGTAATACTTGATTCATTAAATGATCGTTACGACATGCTTTGATATTACAATCTCCGACACGGCCATTCTGACGTTTCACACGTCCTCGTGTGAACTATCTGAAAACAAAGAATTTATCCACAGTATTTTCGCTCGGCTATCTCTGACCAATAAGTGCTCAAATAGTTACTACTTTGTTCACATTTATATTAAGCTCAAAATTTAGCTACATATAGTACACTAAATTATTTAATGGACGCCTTTTTTACAAGACGTCAAACAAATCATAATTCTGTGACAATACATTTCACCAGTAAATACATGACTACCAATATCAGTATTCAAGCATTGTTATAGCTTGTCCAACAGCGACAGACCATCATTGCTTAACCAGCAATCGATCGCTATTCCATCTTCGCTTAACCAGCGCAAGAAAACCATACCGTCATTGCTTACCCAGCAATGGAACACCCTTCCGTCATCGCTTAACCAGCTCGGAAAACCTCACCGTCATTGCTTACCCAGCAATGGAACACTATTCCGTCATCGCTTAACCAGCTCGGAAAACCACACCGTCATTGCTTACCCAGCAATGGAACACTATTCCGTCATCGCTTAACCAGCTCGGAAAACCACACGACAGAGGCACCTAGTTAGCATGTTACCTTCGGCAGAGGTATCACAGTAGCATACCGAAACACCATGACAGAGGCATCCAGTAGCAAATCATCTTCCATCACGGTTAATAATTCTAAAGAATTTAACGAAAATGTCCAATGTCCAGACCAACGCCTCAATTGCTCCTTAGCCACTTTTGTTATAAAAGTTTGTCGGTTCTTCAAAGTTTAATCACCCCTGTGGATTTTCAACGATCCACTCGATTAGCCTAACTAAATTGTGGTCTCAACCTCCAGAAGGTTCATTATTGTACGCATGAACCGCTCTACTTAAAAATTAGAACAT
This sequence comes from Harpalus rubripes, assembly GCA_963082715.1. NCBI lineage: Eukaryota > Metazoa > Arthropoda > Insecta > Coleoptera > Carabidae > Harpalus > Harpalus rubripes. The sequence goes on from OY720452.1 coordinate 53,298,183, forward strand.
GGATTCATGTGTTATGTAAATAATACGTAATACCAAATCGAAATAATCCGGCATGCTTAAGCTTAAAGCTATCAAAATGTTCTAAATTTGTTAAATAATTCAAACAGATAGTTCTTCTTTTCGTTTTCCTAACTGTATTTTGGCTTAGTGATTTTTAGTTTAATTTTTTGACAAGTTGGTTTTTGCTCTTATTGGAGGTTAGTAAGTTTTAGTCAGTTGATCTTACACTATCACAGGTGATGCTGTCTTTTATAATGTTTCTCGTTTGGCCTACAAATCCTCACAGGTATTTTATTTAAAAAATTGTTGTTTATTATTGCTTGATTATACTCTGGAAAATGATTGTTGTTGATTTGTGTCATATATTTTTATTGTAGCACTTGATGAAGGTAAAATTATATACTGAAACGTTTGCAAGAGGAGATGTAGAAACAATTTTTTTATCTTCCTTATATCCATCATCCGATGAACTTTCTTCAATTAAATTTATACTTGGATACGATCAAAATATTTTAAAGCAATTTGTTCCAGCGTCCATCACGCTGCACTTAGGCGTCCCAAACATTAAGACAAACAATTGAAAAGCAAGTCCCGTCTTGTCAGACTTCTCTGCTTCCAATGGCTGACAGATTTCTGTTGTTCAATTGTTTTTCAAATAAAACAGTCGGCTTCGCAACCGTGGCAGGCTCCAGTCCGGGCACCAGCTATCCTGTGCAACTCCTCTGCGGATGATCTAGCTTGCCACAATTTAAACATTCAACAAATTCACAATTTGACAAAACTGGCATGGTCACCCCGAAAACAGTCACGAGGAGCCTGATCGGCCACAGCCCCATCAAAACCAAAACGCCAAGTTTTATAGCTACGACCATGCTCACCGGAAATTTAATAAAGTCATATAGTATGTTCTGGGAATAGACTCAGGGACTATTTCAAACCACTACCATATTTGTACCTAAATTTCAATATTCATGAAAGTTCCATCCGTAACGACTCAGGGTTTTGGAACATGGACGTGCAGGAACTTGAATAATTTCATACAAATTATACCATGAACAATTGATAAAAGTTCACTCAGATTTGAACTGTCTGCACAGCGCTATATTATTCACGCTAACACGGTACATCCAATACATTCTCTCACTATCAGTGCTACACATCGCCTCATTCGTAGATCTTGGGCAGGATGCTCGCCCATTCTGGCTTATTATTTCGAGACAGACTGGTACAGACTTCGTCCATAATTACAGCTCTCCCGCCACTGTCAACAATATTTTTCCCAAATAGCATCATCGTACGGTAACTGATCGAATGCATCGATCTCTCACTTCAATCACATTACCCTTAATGTCAACGCAGATACCTGAAACCTGAATATTCAAAAGTCCACATGCAATTTATACATTAACAAAATCATCAAAACAAATCCCGTAGCAGCCTCGGACACAAGCCGCTGTCCTTCTAGCAAAAACTAGAGATTGCAGGCAGAAACGAACCACTGGCCGTACATCACCGTATTTGGACCAATGATCACTTATGCATCGTTAGTATGGCGGCCAAATTGCAACAAAACACAGCACAAGCGTCATTGTGGAAGCGCAACGATAGTTTTTCTTTGTATCACATACCACAGGCGCTATGAATACCTGTCCAAGTGCAGTAATGGAATTGATTCTAGGGCCAACGTCTTTGCACTCTGCAAGACAAAACACTTCAAGTTTGGAGATCTCGTAGGCCACTCATAATTTCTAAAACAAAAAGCTACACAAGAGAGTTTTTGGTAATCGCCTTCGGTGGACAGTAGTAAGGCCACTCTGCCAAATAGACTATCTGTCCTGGTTTACGGATATTTCTAAACTAGAGTCAGCAGAAACTGGATCGATTTTATTTGGTCCGTGCTGCCAAATAAAGGAATCCATACACAACGGTGTCATTATATCTCAAGCAATAAATCTGTGTGCTCAATAAACTTAAACAAGCTCTCAAAGGAGAAGCAATCTACTTAACGTCAGATAACCATTCACTTGTGAATCAAAGCTAAAATGGGTACCGTAGTATAAGTGAGTCTTAGGCACTTCCTGTGGATACTTGAAAAGCCATAATTCATAGCCTGGAGATATTCATTTCACCCTCGACGATAAACGTTAAACTGCTATTAGCTCTCAACAAAAGGGACTTTGAATTATGACAAGTATCTTTACTAGTCATTGTTCTATAAAATACCAAATTTCAGTTCATCAAAACTTTGGAGTGGCTTCCAGACATTCAGTCAAAACACGCTACAGCAGATCTTACTGGTCGCGGTGACAAAAGTCATCAGCGCTTAAAGCCCTCAACCTAATAATGATAACAACAATATCATCTATCTACAATTTGTAGCTCAGTAAACTTTATCTGCAGTTAATAAAATATTAATCTTTAGCATAGTTTTCTAACATATTTCCACCTTTAACTATCTTCCCTGAAGATCTCCAGTAAAATTTTCATGTTATAGTTTCTATTTCGGTACAACATGGTTCTGAACCCGCGTCGGTCATATCTGGATAAAAAGTAAGTAACATTATATCAGGTGCCTCAAGGTTGCAGTGTACCTACTCAACGTGCCTGTTAGTTTGCGAAACTTGTACAATGAAAACATTTTACAATCTTTCTTGACATACCGAAACGCTTTAAGGAATTTGTATTAGTTCGTTTGTTATTTCACAAATAACTAACTAAATCGCAAACTGGTTGATACTCCCGATCTGTGACTACTTGACCTACATTCAGTTTAATAATATTGTCACGTCGCAGACGATGTAAAGGAGTAGAATCAAGCTACCAAAAATTAAATACTTATTACGTCATACAAGTTCAATGACAAAACATCAATCAAAATACAACAACTGCCATGAACACCTACTGTAATAAATAATATCTTAAATAACATATATGGAGATCGGCAATCCGGATCATCGGCCATCACAATATCATAAACAACAAACTCGACTTGGTCTCTCGTTTCTCAACAAGCAACTGACCGAATTGCTTTTATTACAACAGCAACCAAATTGCCACCAACATAGCTCACAACGATATCTTGAGCTTTGTAATAAAATCTCTTACCAGTATTGGAAGACCGCTTAACATAAATTCAGTACTCATAACTCACGGTTCTACTTAACGAGCTCTTGTAATTGCGTCACCACTCTCTGGGTGGGAAACAGACGGAATCCTTGTTACTGGTCAATGCCCTATGATGAAAACCTGCAAAAATTGCTAGACGGCCTTTCCATCTTCATCTGCTTGGCCCTACACTTCACTTTATAATTCACCAACAGAACACAAACCCACATACAATATTGTGGATCGCAGGCGAATCCCACTTCTGATGTCGCGGGGTAGTATCACTGGAAAACTCTATGTCGACCAACACTATTTCAGAACCACAGCGATAATATAAACGTGATGATCTCAGCGAGGCGGACATGCACTCACCCTGAGCACCGCTACACACTGATTCCATCCAAGCATTGTAGCCAAGAATGCTTGACGTTTCGATTACGACAATACAATTAAAAGATTATAAGTGATTCATGTAATACTTGATTCATTAAATGATCGTTACGACATGCTTTGATATTACAATCTCCGACATATATATATATATATATATATATATATATATATATATATATATATATATATATATATATATTAGGATGGAGTGAAATTATGAAAGTTGAAATTTATAGTTTATTTGGTAGGAAATTCGTGCTCTATGTTGACTTCTTAATTATCATAGTAAAATTAAATTTTTTATCTCAATTCCTTAAATTATTTTTTGTATTTTGAAACATAACATTGAAGATATATCAAGACACTCAGAAACACATTTCAAACATTTTTAAATAATGAAAATTAAAGAGGATATTATTAATTAATCTTTTTCTGTGCTCAATTTTGGTATTATTTTCGGAGATTCGATTCTGGTTCTTCTAAATTCGTCTCGGTTGGATAACCCACATACAGCCGAACATGCCTCAGTAACAGTGTTGAAATGAAAATTAATTTTAAAGAATCATTTTTACATACAAAATCCTATACTGTTGTACATATCAAAATATTAATTAGTGTTTTCAATCTTTTTGATTTAAATTACAGACGAATGATATATATATATATATATATATATATATATATATATATATATATATATATATATATATATATATATATATATATATATAAAACATTTATGTTTAATGTTTGAAAATTTCGATACAATATTGTATTTTGATGACTTTCAGACACAAGTAAGATCAGTTTTTCAAACTGAATGTAGAAACGAATGTATTTCGTGTACCTATAACAGTCTTCAGAAAACCTGGGTAAGTTCATATACCAATCCTTAATTTTCGTCATTTCTGACAGTTACTGATCTTCTGCTCCCAGGTTTGTTGAAAATTGATCCAGATTGTCAGTCGCTTAATAGCACAATTTATGTTAAAAAGTGCCATCTCTTCACTGGAAATTATTCCAATTTTTTGCCACGTTAATTTACCAGTCAGATTTACTTAAGTGAAGTGCCATTATTAGAAGAAATCTCGAGATAATGGACGAAACTTGAGCAAAATTTATGACGTTACAACGAACTTAAAATGTCAACTCAATAAGAGCCTAATTCGTTTTAAGCTGATTGTTAAATTATCAACGTGTAATGGTAGATTTGAATATCAAATTTAGAAAATCGTTATTCACTTGTTTTTCTCTATATATCATTGAAATTTGCTAGGATTACTTTTCAACTCTTTGCCAGTAAGTGATAAAAATTTAAAATCGATATCTCAAAATGCACGCAGGAGTTATGGAGTTTCAAACAGAATTCGCTTTTTAATAGCCACCCGGTATTTATTAATTTTTCCTTACATGATGTACTCAATATTAATTGCATGAGGTCCAGCGATATTAATATTTTGTAGGTACATATTTCATTTATTTATCTAAGTAGAGTATATCAGGTTTATTATGTCATTTACGATGGTCAGTGTATATAATTCTATTCCAGCATAATTTATTCATGGGGATGTCAGTTACAGTTTCTGGAATGTATTTGTAATATGATACTTCCTCTCTCAATGCGTTAATTTGGATTGCAATTTGTTGATGTACAAGCTTGGCTATGTTATTGCTTATCGGTATACATTGTTGCAGACAGTAGTTCACATTAATTGATGCTAGTTTATGTTCTATTATTTTGGTAGCATTATTATACATACAATAATTATCCTGAACTATTAATGTCTTCTATATTATTATTGGTATTGGTAGGTACAGTTTATTATTATTAATATAATAAACTTTACAAATATTTTAGAAAAATGGATATATATATATATATATATATATATATATATATATATATATATATATATATATATATATATATACAGGGTGTAAATGAAATAAGTGCATTAAATTTAACCAGTAATGTAAATCGATGAGAGCAACAATATTTCTTAATAACTTTTTTTCTAAGTCTTTTAGATTTTGAGTTAAAATTCTTTAAAGATTTGCTGCATATTCATATTTCGTTACCCGCCCATGGAGAACAAATGGATGCTGCCGTATTCAAGTGGGATACAGCCCAAAAATTGTCGGTTATCGGTTACACTTACAGTCATAGTAATTAATAAACGAATCAAGGGAAATAACATTATTATTAATTAATACCTAATAATACAATTTTTTAATAAATAAATTTAAATTTTGGATAACAAAATTATAAATTTGTGTATTAAAACAGGCTTTTAATCACCTGTGAATAGTGTGAATAGAGGAAGACAAGGAGAGACTAGGTAACGAGAGGAAGAGCAAAAGCATAGTTATTAGGTTATGAGATGATTATTTATGAGACAAATCATAATAGTTTAAATACGTTATTCAAAAAATGTAAGTACAAACTTTTGTCCATTTAAAAGAGGTACATGAGTACCAGTAATTAGTCGTCCATTTATTGTTCTCCAAACATTTTTTAATGAAATTTTTTACAGCATTTTTGTCTGTCGAGATGTGTATTGTGCATAATAAATACACCTTCCCAAGTAAATTCAGTCTCATTAATGAACATTATGAGCCATTCCCAAAATTAAAGTCTGTTATGTGCTGAAAACATAGAACATTTTGCACATGTTATGGATATATCTGTTGCTTTCTACAAAATTGTCATATGTGACACTCCGTATTGTGATGTGATAAAGATGTACAAGATTAACAAATGTGCGAATATTAAGAACAGAATGATTTGGTGATGATTTGGAAACGCTCCGTGTAAATGCGTTGGCAACTCCATGACACTGTCTTTATGTCAACCGTGATGTCAAGTAAAATATAGTACAGGTACGAGTAAAAAATAAATAAATAAACCATAGGTAAGTAATTACAATGTCTGTGTACTCGCATTTTGACAGAATTTTACCTTATAAACAAGTTTATTACTAATGTCAAAATTTAATTGCAACAATTGACAGGACTGTCAATTGCTAAAACAAATTTTTACCTTCCGTCACCTTTAGGTAAGGAAGGTATTGTCTTTGGTCAAAAAATTTGATGATGAGTTTTTAATCAATAAGCACGTTTTAGGGTCCCTAGAATACGAATTTACTATTTTTACGATGATGTCTGTATATGTGTGTGTGTGTGTGGATGTGTGTGTGTGTGTGTGTGTAACAAAATTTTCGTCTGCGATAACTCTAATACTACAGTTACAAAAATTATAATTTTTTCGTGTACTTCTTCGTTACATCCATATGAAGAGCTGATTAGATTTTGGTTACAATTGGTCAACCGGAAGTACCATCATTTGAAGATTTTAACAGTTTTTCTTGAAAAAACTATGTTAAATATAATTTTTTCACATTTGATGTTATTATAAATATTAAAGAATATTTTATTCTCTATACGATTTGACTGCATTTTATACTTAATATTAAATGGATATAGAGTTAAAAAATTATAAAGAAATTAAATTTCATAAAGTAGCCATAGCTATGGAAACAGCTACTATATTAAGAAAATTCTGATTGAAAGATGTCAGTGTCAAGTGAAATTGACATAGTGTGTTTGTCTTATAATTTTTACTGGAAATATAGGATCTTTTGCTTTCTGTATGGAATTTGTATAAAATACATACAACTGCTTTAAGGTAATGTACAAGAAATAATAATAATAAATCTTTTATTTCTGCAGATACATTACACTGTATATAGAAAACGTCACAAAATAATAATTTTCTGTATGAAATTTGCATAAAATACATGCAACTGTGGGAAGGTAATGTATAAGAAATAGAATATTTAATTTAGCAAGGACCTTACCGTATGAAATTTGTACAAAATACATAGAACTGACGGCAGGTAATGTGCTGGCCACATCAGATTTTTTTTATAGCTATTGCTACTGCATTCAATTATCACAAAAATATTTGGAACGATTCGTCAATTTACGGGGTAGTAAAAATGCTAAAAAAATATGCGATTTCGAGAAAAAGTTATTAAGAAATATTGTTGGTCTCGATGAGTTATATTAGGTACTGGTTGAATTTAATGCACTTATTTCGTTTACATCCTGTATATGAATAGTACAGGATGTTTATCAAAGGTAACCTTAATATCACTAGTTACTATATAAATAACTAACTTAAAATAATTTACAAGCGGTGGCATTCTATTATGAATATTGCAGAGCTTTAAACAGACAAATGAAGTGAGATATGAGCAAATTTATAGCAACAAGACAAACATGTACCTATATTTAACGTCAAACAGAAACTAGAGACTATAAAATATGGGCCTGTGGCAAAAAGATGGATAATTAAATAAAGTTACTAATAATATTATTTGAAAAGGTTCACATAGCACAATTGGTTCCGATAAAATACGAATTAAGTAAAGTTTTGAGTGGGATTATTAATAAGCGCATTTATGATTGTTCCACATTTGCACGTTTACGAAGCAAAAATAATATTTTTTCCAAATTGGCAATAAAAGTATGATTTAAATTATCAGCCTACAGCCTATAGTCGTATAAGGATTCTACAGCCTATAAGAGTTCCTATTTTGTTGTTAATAGTTCTTGCACGATCCATCTTTTATATGGCGATATATGTAGTTACAGAAAATTTAATCTCGATGTCTACTCATTATATCAAATGAAATCATTGCAAAGCCTACTTGATGGACGAGTTTTTTCCAGATAGTATCTTTTCAGACCTTTCCTTATACCCACGTATTTTTAGAAGTGGTTAATTGTTTCGTTCTGGAGGAATTTTTCGATCAAATAAATGAATTGCAGCACGTTAAACTTCCAATAAAGTTTAAGAAAAAAGACCAGATTGATTGCGTTTTGATTAAAGTTAGTCTACCAGGAATGTAAATACAAGATTAGTTTCCTATCCACGAGAAAAAAGATTGTTATAAGTACTGATAACGATCAGTATGAAACTACTTTGAAATTCAATTAGTTTCGTTTTAAATCTTTTAATTAAAGTTGGAGGCCTAGAATAAGTTGCTGGCTACTGCTACCGTTAACGTGTCAATTACACCGTCTGCCGTAACTGTGATTGACGGGGCTCATCGATCTAGCATTCACACACACACACTACCGCACCACACAATGTCTATTCACACATTCAATCCTTCATTTTCCTACCATGAATCTTTTACGCACTGACATCCGATACCACGCCACAATTCGCATCAAATTTCTCTGCTAGCTACAATTCAATACTACCGTGTCTAAATAAAATAAACACATCGACGTTTCGTTTCTGCATAAAAAATTGAAGATATTGGATATCAATGTTCAAACTCCCATATACTTTTATGTTTAGGTTTTTATTGTTGTTATACCAATAAATAAACTGAACCATAGTAGCATAGTATCTGACTTTTTAGCCGGTTCAGAGAGCTGTAACATGTAACTATGCAATTCTGATTGGATCTAAGGTTCCACGGTCCGAATTTATTGGTCGACTAAGTAATAGTAAAAATGCTAATATACATACCAGCATTAATCGACATGATACTCAGGATGGCCAACAATTTCAAAGATTGAAATTCCCTAACATTTCAGGGCTCTCCATAACGAAACTTTATTTTATCCATAACATCTAAAAACGTCAGATAGATACAATATCTAAAATTCGGATATATTTTACTATTGTCGATAGGAACGTTTAAAACCTTTACTTATATTGTATGTTTAAAAAGTTATTGCCATGTTTCTGCAAATATATATTTGAAATTGAGAGAAACAGACCATAACACATTCAAATACTTTTTGTGCAAATATTAACCTTAATTTATTTTTCTAATAAACCGATCCAACATATCAGATTTTGAAAATCAAATGTTCGTATGATTTGTAACACAATACATTGAACAACAATGTGTATTTGCAAATTTAGCAACATTTGATTCTATATATTGAAGAAGCATAAAGTACCAGATACTCAGATACAGTATTGGGCTCGGGTATCGGAAGTATCGGTATCTAAAATTAAGTACCGACCCAACCCTAATAGGCCAGTCGGCAGCGCGTTTAAAAGGCACTATTGTGGAAATAAATGGTGGCAAGCTGGAATAAATTTTATTCCCTTTATTGGGATCTCCAAAAAAACATATTAATTTTGCTAGCGGTCCCGAATTAATATTTAGGTTTTACTCCTTATAACAGTTTACATTCGTTATGGCATCGAAAGAAGTAAATTATTGATGATTTTTGATTTTTTTCCAGCGCTTTCCTTCAATTTTATCCTCAACTCTGACCCGGTTAAAGATACAATAACGCGATTTGAAAGTTTGAATTCAGCATGAAACTCTCCTTCATATCACGTATTACACTATTTTTGCCGATGAGGGGTGCACGAATTACTAACAATTTAAACTTACAAGAAATTCCATTAAAATTTTAAGCGTCTGCGAATCGGTTTAGATCTCATTTTTTCATTTAAAATTTCGAAACGCATTAAATATGTAATATTGTGTATCTTTAAGCGTATCAAAATTTTAGATAAAACAATGAGAAGCCGATTTGCAGATGTTTTAAATTTTAGAAAATATTCATGTAAATTTAAGTTGTTGGTAACTCGCGAATCGATCATCGACAAAAATCGTGTAATACATGGCATGAAGGAGAATTTCATGCTATTATATCTTTGAACGGGCCAGAGTTATGGATGAACTTGAATGAAAGCGTTGAAAAAATTATTTAAAAATCAGCAATAATTTACTTCTTTCGCTGACACGACAAATGTAAACTGCTATAAATAGTAAAATTTATTATTATTAAAAAGTATTATATACCTAATATTGCTATTTATGAGTAATTTAAATTTCTATCATAAATTGTTAATATGATTAACTATTTTTTACCATAACTCTTTGAGAGTTCATCTTAGGTAAAAAGTGCAAGAACCCGTTTATGTACAAAAAATTACGAACTTTAATTTTGAATTCTTATAAAGTTTCGATACGAGCCACTGTTTTCAAAAAAATCGTCAAAAACTCATTTTTTGCACCTTTGATCCAAGATGGCGGCAAAATCCAGGGTCGCTAGAGGGTGCAAAATTAGTACGTCTATTTTGGAGGTCCCAATAAAGAGAATAAAATTTATTCCCGCTTGCCATTAATTATATCCACAATAAACCCTTTGCCGACTGGCCTATAATTTCTTGTTTTTAATCATTATGGTTTGTTCAGAAAATTTTGCGTCTGGATACATATTGATCGTGTAATTTATATTGTACTTTCAAAACATAATAACAAAATACTCGAACCCTTACAAATAGGTAAAGAATGGAGATAACAACTTAGGAATCATTCAAATATTATCTTCAATCAATAGTTAATGATACAAAAATTAAAATCAAGTTAACAAATACAGATGTTATCAAAATTCTTCAATTTAAAGTGATATATTGCTAAAAATTCTCTCCTTGCAAACAACAACAAAACAAACAATAATATTATCCCTAAGAATTCCAATTCCAAAGCGATATCATGAGTTTCCAGTCAATACTAAATTCCCTGACTTGTCCATGTTTTCCTCACATTCCTTACTGTTGGCCACCTTGTTCGTTCTCCGTTTTAAATATGGGTGGTGCAAACTGCATACAAATATGATGCCGTCATGGTTACAAAAGTAAACATTGCAATTATAGCTACGCAAAACGTAAACTGCAATGCTCGGTTATGTGTGTATACTAGAGGGCTTGTGACTTGAGATTGCTTTGATATATAAAGAAAAGAATACAAATAAAGTGACTCATAAAAATAAGATATTAGCGTATAAATGGTTTGTTAGCAAGAATCGAGTAAGGAATTATTTAGTGTCTTAATAATAATTATAACGGGCTGTTGCAGAAATAAAGAGACAAAACTTATTTCAATTTAATTTTTAAACAAAAAGAATATTTGAAACTCAATTTATTCGTAAGTAATGAACTGACCTAATAATAGTATATGCAAATTATATGAAATTGGCTACAAAACTCTTGAATAGAATATTTCTTGTATTATAGCTACTCTTCGCATTATAGCTTCTCCCAAGTTGTCTCCTACTTCTAGCTAATTCGAGTCCATCAGATGCGGAATCTTCATACCTTTTTATTATTCATTTGTTATATGATTGTCCTTCTGATTCCGTCTCCTTCCAGTGCCATACATACTGAGTTGCCATTTCAACAGTAGTAATGAACAATTCTTTTATAAAACATTCGAAAACTGTCGGATGTTAATGTAGCTTTGTTTTACTCTGCTCATCTAAAAATTTTCACTTAAAATCAAATTTGTGTGAGTAGGGAGAATTTTCTTGGCAGAGAGAGAGAGAGAGAGAGAGAGAGAGAGAGAGAGCGAAAGAGAGAGAGAGAGAAAGAAAGACAGACAGAGAGAGAGAATAAGTTGACATTATTTGGCCTTTATAGATAACGGCAAGTGAAATTATGTGTTAGAAATAAATTTGAAATTTAACACTGACGCAATTATTTACATGAGTAAGTAAATAATTGTCAAAAAATCTGATGTGGCCAGCACATTACCTTCCGTCAGTTCTATGTATTTTGTATAAATGTCATACATAAAGTTCCTTGCAAAAGTTTATATTTCCTGTACATTACCTTAAGGCAGTTGTATGTATTTTATACAAATTCCATACAGAAAGTTTCTAACAAAAGATCCTATATTTCCAGTAAAATTATAACATAAACATACTATCAACTGCATTTGACACTGACACCTTTCAATCAGAATTTTCGTAATGTAGCAACTGTTTCCAAAGTTATAGCAAAGCTGACTAATATATATGATATTTATTTTCTTTATAATTTTTTAACTCTATGTCCATTTAATATGAAGTATAAAATGCATTCAAATCGTATAGAGAATAAATAATTCTTTAATATTTATAATAACATTAAATGTGAAAAAATTATATTTAACATCGTTTTTTCAAGAAAAACTGTTAAAATCTTCAAATGAGGGTACTTCCGGTTGACCAATTATAACCAAAATCTAATCAGCTCTTCACATGGATGTAACGAAGAGGAATACGAAAGAATTATACTTTTTGGAATTGTAGTATTAGAGTTACCGCATTAGAAAATTTTGTCACACACAGACACACACACACACACACACACACACACACACACACACACACACATATACACACACACACACACACACACACACACACACACACACACACAACACACACACACACACACACACACACACACACACACACACACACACACACACACACACACACACACACACACACACACACACACATACAGACATCATCGTAAAAATAGTAAAAT
>OY720452.1:53313541-53551041 GCA_963082715.1 Harpalus rubripes
CTGATTGAAAGGTGTCAGTGTCAAGTGCAGTTGACAGTATGTTTATGTTATAATTTTACTGCAAATATAGAATCTTTTGTAAGAAACTTTCTGTATGGAATTTGTATATAATACATACAACTGCCTTAAGGTAATGTACAAGAAATATTATCTTTTGCAAGGAACTTTATGTATGACATTTATACAAAATACATAGAACTGACGGAAGGTAATGTGCTGGCCACATCAGATTTTTTTTTATGTATTTTTAAAATTAAAGGTTATTTATTTAAATGAGATCAAAAATATTGTAATTCTAGTCCGTCTGTATTATAGAATTTATATCTGTGCATTTTTAATGGATTAACGACATCCAATAAAATATACAAATAGTAATTTTTTATTGGTAATAATAAAAAAATACATATGTTGCAAACAAATTCAATCACACCGTATATGTATATTGGCTAGCTTATAGGTGTGCGCTTTCGTGGACGTCTAGTGTGATGATTATTGCATGAATGGTTGAATAATTTCGGGTTTGTGTCAATTAGCTTTAAGGAAAAACATGAATATGCAATAAAATCTTTAATAGTAGTAGAGCGAGTCTGTCAGAAGACAAGTATTTATGGTACTTGCGGTCTTGGCTTTACAAGGGTTGTCACACCACTGGTTGTAATGATCTGACTACTTTAAATTGGATGCAAGCCTCTGTGCTCCTAAAAAGAAGGTGTAGGTATACTTCTACAGTGACCTACTTCGGTTTGAAAGCGAAGATAGATTAAGGTAAGACATGTGGAAAGAGACGTTACTGAATTTCATTCGAAAACATATTTAAAATTCATCTACCAATTTCGAGCGTATCAGTCGGCATTACCAGAAGGGTGATATTAAATCATTTGGAGACACCTTGGAGCCTATCTCGACAATGACGTCATACTTCTTTACTCTTGTTAAAATATAAAATTAATTAATATTAAATTCTAACTATGCTAATATCACTGAAAGAGATAGAGACTATCTCCGCCTTACTGAAAAAGAATTGCACTCTCTACAAACCTTAATATACAATCTACAAATTATTCAATATTATTGACACTTGCGTGAGTATATGTCTAAACAACACATTAGTAGAATTATGTAGGTAAATAAATAATAAAAAACTAGCAATTCATAGACGTCATGGACAGACTGAGAGCTTAATTGCAAATAAATTCTTCCATATAAAGAATATTATCCGCCTGTTGGGTATTTTATTAAATAAAAAATACATATTTCATCACGGCATATTACCCATTGCTGGGTCAGCCTGGATGTGCCAATACCCAGATATTGGTGATGATGATGGCATATTCGTACCCTGCAAGCGATTACCAGGCGACACCACACGACCACTCATTGCTGGCGTGGAGAGTGCAACCATAGCAGTCACTCTTATGCCATTTAAAATTCAAAATAATTTTGGCGTCAGTCAGGATCAACAAATAATTGGTTGACGTACATTAAGTATGGTATGTTGCCAAAATATGGCAATTTAGATGTAAATAGATATATTAAAAATTCAAATGTCATCAGAGGTTTTTTCACAGCTTCCGATAGCTCAGACAATAAAGAATTGAAATAGCAATCCAGAGGTCGCATTTAATTCAAATTAAATTCTTTTAATAAAAAATTATATAATTAATAATGACAGACATGATATGGGTAATTGTCAAAAATAAATAATAAAAAAGTTGTTATTAGAAAAATTGCACTTAGGACCGCTCCTGCCGCCTCTAGTTAAAGTGATAGTTAGAGATGACCAACTGTTATGTTGCAAAATTGTTCTTACCACTTTTGGTTAGAGCTAATTGGAAATTTAATTCTTAACTAATGGTTAAATTTAAAGTAATTATATAAGAAATATTATTCCAAATGTCATCATTTGAACTTATAGCTCGACTTATACGTAGTTATTATTTGTAACAGTCACGTGCGCGAACTTTATATATTTTTGTAAATACAGTAAATTTCACGTTCTACTCGCAATAATAGATACCTACGTCATAACTGTTGCAAATTGTTGACATGAGGCTGATGGTTTTTCTATCCAATATATTGGTCGCTAAAGTAGAAAAGCGAAATATTCCCAGCCAAAATTATTTACATAGTTTGTCAATTTACTTTGATAAATAAGTTTTATTAATATGGGTATATAAAGTATGTCTTTTTTTAACGCATAAATGTGTGAAAAAGTACTTTTTTCATTAAAAAAAAATAATGGCACTTTTTTCGCACTTTTATTGTAGGCTCGCTCGGTCAAACTTTTCTATTCGTGAAATAAGGCTATACTTCTTACTCATGTTGCATAAATATTATTTTGCGTCTTCTCTTTGTATTATTTAAAGTAAACTATTATTGTATATCCATATTATTGAATTTTAGTTCAAATTAACCGTAATTGGATGTGAAGGCCTTATTAGATGTCCATCATCTTAAATATGTGTAGTGCTGGCTGCAGAGCCGTTCATAACGTTGGCGTATAAAATGCTCGCGCACCCGGGCCACCGAGCGGCCGCAGACCTTTCATTATAATGTGCCCTTCGATCTATTACAACTTTCAATTGGAACATATTCTTCTTTCTACCAAGAACATAATCAAGGTATCCCATATCAGTAAAACATTGTGTTTATGACTGCATTCTTCAATAAATGATTGAGAGCGGCGATGTTGTTTTCCAAGGGCAGCAAACAATCCAGGAACGTACATTTCTGGCTGCACAGGAGTTGATATTCCTTGGGTGCAATACTAATTAATGGTTGATGATGAAGATTCCGTAATGCCAAGGACGCATATGGGTCCAGGCGCACTCAGCTGCAGTGTATACACTGCCGTACTGCTTGCTGGTTTACGTAGTCTGCACATTTAACCCTCCAGAAATCGCTCCAATACCCATTTGTTGCTGGTTTGGATATTTTTAAAATTCTTTTTTGCTTTTTATATATAATTTACTTACCTACTTATAGTACGGATTAAGAACACTTAATTGTCTAGCACGCATGGGTCACTTAACAAGTATAAGCGCTAATTGAGGCCTTAAATCAGTAAGAATAGTTATAGGTAGCAATGATGATGATTCTCAAATTAATTTATTGTGCTCCTGTAGATTCTATGAGCTACATAATAGGTCTGTTTATTTTGCTACTTTAGGTCTACGGTTACGGTTTATTACAGCGACCATACAAAGTGTGACTGTCTAAGATTTTGTTCATTAAGTGTACAAGGTTGCTGTTCATTTCATATTACTTATCAATGATAATTAAATATTTAATACGCTTACATACGTTCCAATAGTGTACTAATGTGCGCTTTGTATACAGATTTCGGTAATGATGATGACATAGTTGTACCGTGCGGGCGTTTACCAGCCGTCACTTCACGGTCACTCATTGCTGGCGTGGAGAGTGCACCACAGGGGTCAATTTTATGCCATTTTAAATTCGTAATATTTGGCGTCGATCGGGATCGAAATGAGATGTGCAACTGAATTAATGTTTTTCATATTAAAATGTGTTGAAAGTTCTACTGATGGGGCCCCATTGCTGATACGAGTAGGAGGCGCCATTTGTACCTTTTGCACAAAAACAAAATAGAGATTTATTTCAATAATTCTTTCTTTCATAGAAAACACTTATTGCAATAACATTTCTCGTATAATTGCAGAATATTTCGAGTAAAGTTGTCATAAATCACTAATAAACACCAGGAACATATAACAGATAAGTGTATTTATTAACAATGAAGGGTTATAGTTCACAAAATTATTTAGTAATGCAACATGAAATGTTTAACAGTCTTTTACACGTCCTCTCTACACCACAGCTCGCTGTCGACTATATCGTACATGTGTGTGGCGGTCCCTTTCCCTATAAGCGCGCGCAGTTAACTTCTATGCTTGGAGCGCGCAGGCAGAGGCGTATTCAGAATTTTCTATAAAAGTTGTCAACAACTCTGTCATGAAAGCTCGTTTCTTCAAACAGAATTCAGACGGCTCTTCCGACGAATGATGCTTTCCCGCATACTAGAACTAAGAAAAGAATTGCTGCGTATCTTTCAAAATGAAAACAATCTTAAAAATAATATGTTTTGTGCTCACTGGATCTATTTAACAGATCTTATCAATTATTTAAACAAAGTCAATCATTAGAAGTATACAGTGTAAAAATGAAGATAGTTTAACTACAACAGACAAATTATCAGTATTCCATAAAAGATAATTCTTTGGAACAATCAATTAACAGAAAACAATATGAAGATTAACATATATGAATTTACTTTTTTTCTATTTTAATTAACAAGATTTCCGCCTGAAGTTCTTGCTCACAAAAGTGTTTTGTGATATTGAAAAGGTTGGGGACCACTGTCCTACACAATCAAGCAACTATATTTGCTTAAAAAAAACTATCGTTTAGAAACCAAGACTTAGCGGGATATGGGAACTTTTACAAACCAAGACGATCAATATGCAATATTAATGGAAACACCTGTGCTATCTTTATCGGTTCAAGTCTATTTATTGGTCTATATATTAAGTACAGAATGCTAGATCATAATATAATAGCGTCTTCGTTACTGATAACAATACTAACTAATCAAAAGTTATACGAATTAACCGATGTCATAACTCTTACGGTTTCAGAAATACCAATGGTGGCAATCGAAATTTGAATAGCTTGTGCATTAATAACGAGATATTTCAATATAACAGCGTTTTAGTTACAGCATTGGTAACAATATTAGCTATGCAGAAGTTGTTGTACATATTGAAAATCGGCCAAATAAAATGCTTTCGAAATGAATACAGAAGTACCTACCATTCACTACTATGTTTTAAAGTCGAATGTGTGTTATATGAACGGTTAAAATCATCAAATAAATTATTTGTTTTACGCAGTGTCCGAAGCTGAACTTTTATCACCTTAATGTCTAAAGACTAAATCCCAAATTTATATGTATGACGTCATTATTTAGAATATTAGGAATTAGATTTTAGGGTTGTGTTAGAGCACATGCACACGCATCGGTTCAATTTGTGCTAAATTATGACAAAGCCTTAGTAAATTGAGTATTTTATTATAGTAGTATTATCCATTATTATTACAGACCAATATATTTTGATTTTCTCTAAACAAAATGTATTTGTAATTTATGAGTAGTTAAATAAATCTCTCCACTCTACTCTTTTCTATACCTATGTAACAAGAATTAGTAATATAAACTTTATGAAAAATGTCTCATATCTATGAGTCATATGTCTGTAACTCGGTGATTGTCTGTTACCCCTTTCGTTCCTTTTAATAATGGGGTGTTTTTTTAATTACATTTTAAATAAAATATAACTAAAAACAGTCAGCAAAAAATATTTCGAAATTGAACACGCATTTTACACATAAATATATGACGAAAAACAAAAAAGTTGAACTTTTGGTTTTTATTTGTTGTCAAGTCAGGGAATTCAGGTTCACAGTTTCGTCCATTTTAAATTTTTCCGAAAACTTATATGACACATGTTATTACTCTTGTTTTTCTTATCAGTGCAGTTAATCGTCTGTAATTCATTCGATCACAATTTATTATTGTTGCCCAGGAAGTAATAGGGATATCCTATGGTCTATGTTATCTAAACTAACGATACTTCAGACGAATAACAAACTGATCATATCGCTGGCCGAGTGTGAATAATGTCTGGGATATTAGTATATTCATCATAATCACAATAAATAATTAAACACGATCACGAAGTTGGAAATAATACCCATGCCTTTCCTGTTATTTACCTCCCGCTACCCTTGGTAAGGGAGGTATAGGGATTGTGCTAAAAATCACAAATCGAGATTTTGATAAATGACCACGTTTGAAGGTCCCTAGAATCCAATTTTAACATTTTCACGATGATGTCTGTGTGTATGTGTGTGTGGATCCTCTACTCTAACTCATACTATAATTCAGAAAATTTTGAAACCTTGTATTTCGAACTTTTTCTGTAATGGAAAGAGCCCATTAGATTTTGGTGTAAATCGGATAATCGGAAATGGCACTTTACTAGAAGCTCAAAATAGTTTTTTTTCGAAAAATACCTTTAAATGTTATTTTTTCGACATTTATGTTATTATAAAAATTAAAGACTAATTATCCATAATTTAAATTCCGGAGCCTTCGCTTTAAACAAACAATACTCCTTGGCAGTTATTCAAATGTATGTAACTGACAGATAAATGTCACTGTCAAATAACTAATCATTTCAAATTAATAATAGTGACGTTTTAAAAAGAAAAATGTAAATAGATCAATAGGAAAGGAAATCAATACAGCTTCCGGCATATGTAAATATTTAGGTATGTACTTAGATTAATAAAAATTAACAATTCGCAAAAATGTTTAAGCTAATTCTCATTTTTGGATTAGTGAATTCTATTTTATTCAGGTATTTAAAAAATTTAATCTTCATGTTATTATCAAAAATGTAGTTACTTGGATTAGATAAGACTATATTTTAAGAAATAAACTGCCAAAATTATACTAAAATTCGCTAATCCAAAAATAAATAAATAAATAAGTAAATAAATATATCATCACGGCTTATTACCCATTGCTAGGTGTGCCAATCTTCCAATTCTTATTTGAAGCATTTATTTCTAAAATCTAAATGAAACCATTTCTATCTATTTATTTAGGGCTTGAATACAGCTGTCGCCGTTTACCCTTCCAACCGGGCTCACCGAGCCGCAGTGTTTTACCACTGCCGTACTGCCGGTTGGATTTCAGGCACTGCTACATTTATTTAAGATGTATAAGTGGCCAGCTTATAGCATCCGAGTGTGATAAATACAAGTAGCTGTATTTATTTTTTACGACAAATCACACATTGTCGGTCGACGGGAATCGAACGCACGGACCATGGTTCGGGTGACGTCACTGAGAGTTAGGAGATGTGCGCTAATCCACTCCGCCACCAAGCCGACAAATGAAACCATTTTATTTAAGAAAAACTGTTAACAACTTCAGGTAATATATCACTTCCGGTTAGCCTGTTTTAACCAAAATCTGCTATTTTATTCCAATTGATATAAAAGTCTTATATACCAAATTTGAAAAGTTTTGGATTATATTTTAATATAGTTTTTCATTAAAATCTATGATAGGCTTCAAATAAAGTACCATTTCTGGGAATTATGTACTGACCAAAAAGGGAGGTGCACAACTAGATGTTATAGAAGTCCTAAATACAAAATTTCAACTTTCTACGGCTTACCGTTTTTGAGTTATGCGAGATACGTACGTATAGACGTCACGACGAAATTAGTCAGAATGGATTCAGGGATAGTCAAAATGGATATTTCCGTTCAAATCTGAAAACCGAAATTTTCGCGAATACAATACTTCCTTTACTTTGTACAAGGAAGTAAAAAATAAAGGTGGGTACATTTAAAATTTTAAATTTGACGGATTATAAAAACTAGTCATATACCCCATTGTTATTGCTGAAAAAATAGTGAATTGATTGAGGACATTGGCTTTGGAATATTATTAATTTTTGTATAATTTATGGCTGGACATTTATTAGTCGTAAAGTGATACGTGCGTTGTATGTGCGTGTTGAACAAGTAAAGTTGTTTACCTCTATGAGTCATCATTTGCGAGTAAAGTTCACCATCACGCATCCTGCCCCTGCCTTTCTCTGATTTCCTCACACGTCTGTCAGCATTACGTATTCAGCTCCTCCACGCTGCTTATCCTGGACTTCTCAAGGGCTTCTGCATCTCTCCTCTACCCTAACCGTTGACACTATTCAGTTCCTCGTTGCGGAGTCCAGTAGTCCTCTCCTTGTCTCATTAGAATGACGTTGAGTGACGCAGCACCGCCCTGCGGACGTAGGATTCCAACCCGGGTTTGAAGCTGACAACGCAACACCTGCTACCGAGCATGCTGACAACCTACACGAGAGTTTTTGCTCATACTAATCATAAATAACTCGATATAAATACTTCAACACGTCGGTGGAACGATACAATGCAAAAAAGAACAAGGATTAGTAAACGTTTGTGATTGAAAATAAAATACAGAGGTATAAACTGAGCGACACCGGCAATCCCAGATAAATCATTGTCTAGACGATTTATTTTTAGGAGATTATGAGACCATAACGATGAAACGACGATAATATTTAACATGAAGACAAAACTAACATACAACAAGAATAAATGAAATATAGACAGAAAACAGAAACGTCATCACGTCGTTTGTCTACATTTGGAATTCTAAATTACTGAGTGTACCAACTCATTCAATGCATATTTTGATAGTAGATAAATGGTTTTAAGAATACTAGTCTCATTCAACAACAGACTTAAATAATAAGATTTGTTGGTATTTCTTGACTGTTAGTATGATTGTAGGGATGATGAAAATAATTGTAGATGCAGTCGTGGTAAACAGTATTTATTAAATAGTAATTTAATTAACTTTCCTACGTTTCGATTCCAAATTAATCATCATTAGATATTTTTTGACGATATTTTCATATATAATATCATAAGTGGTAAATTTTTGGCGGAAAAATTTTCAGATTGTAGAGCCGGTTGCCTAGCAATTTATTGAGTTGCATTGACAAAAAAATCACGAGTTGTCAAACGAGTGATTTTTAATCAATGTCACGAGATAAATTGGCAACAGGCTCGAGTAAAGCAATCGGAAAATTTTTCCAGGACAAAATTTAACCACGAATGGTATTCGGATGACTATTTCCAAAATAAAAATCAGGTAATCATTTATATAATTTTGTTCTTGATAAAAATCTTCTAATTTTTATTGTATTTTGAGGTATTATGTTTCAGTTTGCTTTTTCAACGTTTTAAATAGATTCCTGTCCGAATCGACTCGTTTTTAATAAAAACTGATAACACTGAAAATATACTGACTTTGACAGGTATGTAAACAATATGTTTCTAAAACGTCAAAAATTTTTCGCTTATCAAAACTCACTTACTTGTAAAAATGCGACATCTTATTGGCTTAAAGGGTGCGAAAATTTTTTTATGACGGTATTTTGTCGAAATGAACCTTGGTAACTAGGTAGAATCCTGAATTTGGATTGGTTTATATATTGATGAGTGAAATAGTCATCTTAAAATTTTGATTTTGTAGTGTAATAATCTTAATTTCCAACTGTACTTTAAGTATCCCTGATGATGATTCATTTGGAATCAAAACGCAGGAGAGTCAATTAAATTACTATTTAATATGCCTTAAATAATAAGATTCGTAATAATAATTAAATAAATCTACTATTTTCTTTGACAATTCGAATATAACATAATTTTAAATTGAATATTTACCTAAAGATTAAAACTGTAACTATTTAACGATACAAATCGATTTGTTAATTTTATATTATTTATCACCACTGACTGGAAACATCGGCATTTACTCGTATTCTAAATCTTATGACATAAATTCGTTTCAAATCAGTTTTTGTTTTATTTTTAGTAAAACAATTTATTTCGTTTTACATGAAAACAAAATATTTTAAAAATATCACGAAAGGGACAAATACACACATAATTTTATAAAATGTCGATAATTGAAATTAGTTTTTATTTGTGTTATAAATGACGATTAAATGTTAGCGCTGAAAATTAGAATATTAAAACACATTTATCACCCAAACCGGTATATACAGTATTAATACAAAAATAATAACAAATCTAGATGACCGTCGCCTGGCCGAACCCGGTCACGCGGAATCCTCCTTCACGCCGTGATTATTTCTGTAAAAGAATTAACACATGAGAAATACTCAGTGAGGAGGCAATCATTGACAAAAGGTTCAGGCATTCACACACCGTACACACATGTTGGCAACTACGGGCAGTACCGCCAGTTACTACGGAACCTCTGCCGCTTCGGTGGTGATCCGGGAACACATCCACAGAGATCACTACAGCCCAAACTGCTGCTAACGTTGGCGACCCAGAAGCGGGTCACTACAGGTCTCCCTTCTGCTACGCTGGCGACCCTCGGGTTCACACGAGCGGCCACTACAGTACCCAGTACTGCTCACACGCACACCCACAATCATACACATGCTAGATTAACTCTCTCACCTGAATCTCTATAATATCGATGTTCTCACACTGAAATCTAGAAATAAACTGAAATAAAATACGTAAATACCAGTATCATTAAATGTAGCTCTTATCCAACAGCATCGGTTACGTACCTAAATAACTAATTAGAGACAAAGCATAATAAATTTAATAAAAATAATCTTACGCAAAATAATATCTGTGACATTTGTATAATATATTAACTCAATAAAATGAAATTAAAACGGGTGAGTAAAGTGATGCGACATTGAGCTCATATAGTATTAAAATCAGGGATGGAAAACGTAACGTAACGATTCCCGATAACGTTATAATAACGTTTCATTTATTAATATTCCAAAATAACGATTCACTATAACGTTATTCCTTTTTTTGATAATATATTATTTCGTATTTTATGAAATGTATAGATGACACTAGGGGCGTACTCATTTTTAAGTTCCAATGTTGAACACTTCATTTTATTTTTAAAATAAAATTAGATTATTTTTAAAAAATATTTGGATTATTTGTTACTGATTAATAATTTTTACTATTAATTTAAGAAAAATACAGTTATTGTAACGTTATAATAACGAAATAAAAATAACGTTACATCATATTATTTGGTTTTTTCTTGTTATTTATGACGTTATGCAATGAATTATTTTTGATAACCTTATCATATTACGTAACGTTTTGTAAGCGTTATCCCCTCTCTGATTAAAATATGGAATCCCTTGTTGGGTCAAGAAATCGAATATCGTAGATACTCGTTCATTTTAGTTTTACTGCAGATTGAGTCCTTAATCTATGTGGCAACCAGTGATACTGTTTTTACCATGGAGGCAACATGAATATTTATCGAAGCTAGTACCAATTCTATTTATGACGCTCAAATGAGCAGAACGTAGCGCTTGTGGCCGATTAATACTTATTAATAGACCGGTACATACTAAGATTCTAATCGAGGTACCTACCTCTGAAATTACAAAGTGTACCTATTTGAAAGTTTTTTACCCATATTCTTAAGTATCACTACCTGTTCTTTACAAATTTCAGTAGACTGTAAGTTTTAGTTCTGATAGAAAATGCGATAGGTACATACATTTCTACAACTTTAAACGGAATTTGTATAATAAAAACTTTTTTATAAATGGCAAATGCAATTTATATGTATATGATGTTCGTCAAATAATTTTACTGGAAACTTACAATAATCAATAATCTTTTTCAAAAAACATTATAATAAAATTTATACGGGATTGAGGAGAGGTTATTGTGCTTGCCATATCAGATTATTTCAAGTAGACTTCTGCGACAATTTAAAATAAAATGTAACATCCAGTACGCAAAGTATACACATGTAACTAAATATACAGCAAATTATTAGAAATGTAATAAAACAGTAATAAGCAATGGTCGTAATTTCTGACATTAACTAATACCCATAAATACATGTCTGGATGTTTTGAATTCCATCTACAATTTCTTAAAGAGATTTACACTCTTTGGTGGTCTGGTCTGGAGAACAAAGATCCAGATAAAATTAGTTCTCGAGTCTCACAAAAAGGATTGCTAAATTGCAGCATCCAACATCTGTATCCTTTCCTTAATCCGTTGATTCATACCTTGACGTTAACTAATACCAAAAATGCAACAGTCTGGCTACTTGGAATTCCTGCATAAATCCGCGATTGTTGAAGGCGAATCAACTTGTTCGTTTAATCTTTCGCTAACTCTTTACTCCTGCATCGATAAAACAATCCTGCCGCTGCCACGTGTCGGATTCATGCGAGGTGAAAGGCCGAGCACGCACTACGAGATGGGAACTGTCAGAGAGAAGGATATGTAGGGAAGCACTTTTTGCTGGATTCCCGAAACGTCATTGTTACACATATACGATAAGCCAGGGAGATTATTAAGCAGAATGGGGATGATGCTTAATAGATTAGAATATAATGAAAAACGTGGTAGCTTAATAATTAACTCACTTGATCACAATACAAGAGTTTATGAAATTAAAGCAGTATTCAGTCTTCTAACATGTATAACACTAGTAAATATGTACATAGTTTTTAGGGTGTACAAATTTGAGATTACTTTTTGAATTACCCGCCATTTTTTGTGACGTAGATATCTGTCGTCACAGCTTATATTTGTGAAGTAAAAGCATTACATTGTTTAGTTATGAAACGCAATGCGCAAACAACGCGTGTTTATAATAAAAACGTATTACAAATATGGGGACAGTGTAGATGTTTTTAGAGTTTCAGCAACATTTTCACTACTGCAGCAATTTTTATGGAGAACAACCACTACGTTGGTAAAAACGCTGCCTTGCATCTTGTACTGTACCAATTTCATTAAATGTCTTTAATAACTTAGCAATAGCTGTTTCGGATGGAGTATTGTTTCTTCCAAATTCCCCACAGCATTTTCTAACTGTTTCGGATTTACTTTCTCTATACGTTTTTTTATAAACCTGCGTTGTTGCACCATATAGAGTTCCATAACTAAACAATGTAATGCTTTTACTTCACAAATATCAAATGTCACACGACACTACAATAAAAAATAAAAATGGCGGGTAATTCAAAAAGCAACCTCAAATTTGAACACCCGTTATATAAGGGGTTAAAAATAGTTCTTTGAAGGTCGAGGCTAGAGGTTGCCCATAAGTTCTGTAAAGATACTTTCAACCAAAGGCATACACAACATTTTTCCTACGTTCAAAGCGATCAATTTTCAAGTGTAATTAATAAAAAAAATGTAATTTACCTCTTATACAGGATGTTAAAAAAGGGGAAAATATTTTAAGGGCATATACATAGTACTGACCAAAATGAGTAAAACAAGCAAAATGAACATGAGTCCGATCTTCAATAGTTTCCGAGATATAAGGCAGTGATAAATGAGTATTTACGGGGTGTACCTCTGCTAACTCGAAAACTATAAGGGTTACGATTTGATTAAATAAGACTTTTTATTTATCTTTCAGGGATCATCTGAGATGTGTTTTTATTTTTCAAAAATAAACCACATGACTCTTCTAAGACCCGGGGTTTTCTTCTCTGGTTAAAGTGTCAATGAACTTAACTACCAGATAAAAAGAAAATATCGGATCGATATTGTAGAGTACATTGACAAAATTATAAACACGTCAATTATATGATGCGATATTTTTCTCTTATCTGGCAGATAAGTTAACTGGCACTTTATCTAGAGGTGAAAAAACCGAGCCTAAGTTTAATGTTGAGGCAACTTTGGCCAATATTTAAGTTTCAAATAATTTCGTAACTACGAGTATTAGAAATTAAGAAAAATGTTTCATATAAAACTTTATTGTTTTATTTTTAGTCTATTTACAGGCAGAAACCAAATTTTATTCGACCACTATCTTTGTCAGTCTTTCTTCGATTTTAATAAAAAATGTCCTCTTTTTTTAAGCACATAGTTGAAGATCAAATCTATGAAATTGTAAATTTTAAATATATATAATTAGAGAAATAATACACTAGTCTGCAAAGTACCTACTTTGTAGATTATTACTATTAGCAACGGCCTGCAAAGAGTTTTGATCTGCAAATTATTCACTTTCTACAGCCAATAAGATTCGATCATACCAAAATAAGTGTTCCTGCTACTGTTAGAAAATTCCTTTATTTCAATATTCATGTGAATTAGGCTATACTTTTTTTTCACAATCAGAGTGGAAAAATATTTCAGTGCAGAAAAGTAACACGAATAATATTAATATGTATTAACATTTTTACACTTATTCCAAACGGCAGTAAAAAAATCTTGTGTGTAGCACGTATATAGGAAAAGTATATTTTTCCTTACACGTCGTGTTACTTTTCTAATCTCGGCTGCACCTCGACTGAAAATTTCACGCCTACTATGGAAAAATAACACTTTTCCTTACTTGTTGCACAAATAACTATTTTCGGTTCTGTTCTAAATTTAACCAAAAATTAAAAGTACTTTATTTGAAACAGAAAATATAAACATCCTGGACAGTCCGTATATTACAAATATATTTGTACATTTTTAGTAATTTTAACTCATTACAAAATGAAATTATGAAGATTATTTTTTTAGTAAAATTTAATAACAGCTCGCCACATATTTTACCTGGTTGTACGCATAAAACGAAAAATATTTTTAAATAAAAATACATATATTCATGGCTCACTACAAAATAATTCTCACATATACTTGCAAAATCTATGGGATATTTTAATATAAATTATGTACAATACATACACTGGCTTGCAAAAAAATCGCGTACACCTTAAAAATCAAGTAACCGAGTTTTGTATTTTTTTAGCTCTGTAAATAATGTAAAACTGACAATGTTGTCACTGTCATCACTATTTGATCTATTATGGAGCGAGTTCTTAATTGTGTTTAATTTACTTACTGTTAAATTACAAATATATTCCAGAAAAATGAAAGAACCAAGCATGTATTTGAATTTCTGTTAATTTTGACATCTTAATTGACACTAGTGACATTGACAAGTTCAAAATCAGGATCGACTTAATACAGCAAAAAGTAGGTGTACGCGATTTTTTGCAAGCCAGTGTACATTTTCTTTATATTCCATATCCTGAAATTTTCTTTTTCTACTTTCCTTTTCTTTTTCTTTATATTCGTCATTTTGTCGCAAATTCCTTTTATATCCTTTTTACGTATATTCTTTTGCGTTGTTGACTTTTTTTTATTTTCATAATCTTCATAATAATGTACAAATATTTTTGACAGTGGCATACAAATATTTTTAACAGTGACATTTATGTGTCAATTACAAACATTTAAATTTCTTGCTTTGAAGTAGTTTGATCTGAGATTTATTACATCAAATTATTTTATATGCATTTCTTTATCTCTAAATCTATAGAAGATATAATAATGAATTTATATTTATCGAATAAAGAATTAAACGTCTTTAATATAAGTATTTACATAAATTTTCGATAAATAATATTTAGATGATTTTTTTCTTGTAACTACTACTTCTGGTTGTCCAATTGTTATCAAAACTTAATCAACTCTTCCCATTATTTATAGATTGAGGAATCCGTAGTTAAAAAAGTCTTAAATCTTATAGTATTTGAGAAATCGTGAATCCTCACATCCACACACCACTGTATGTTAAATATGAAATTATTAAGATATTGACTGTTTACTATCTTTGTTAGTAGAATATTAAATTAATAAAGTTAAGTACCCTATTACCCCGATTACAACCAGTTTAGATCTCTAACCGTGGAAGTGATAGATTTCTCTCTCTTTGTGGGACAATGTGGGAATGTGTGGGTGGATGAGTGAAGGATTTATTTACTCCTGAATCAATTTGCTGAAGCCACCACGTCGTGCACTAATTACCCTAATGACATACGGAACCTTTCCATTCATTAGACACTTCACACATCACCTCACTCTACCGCTAACTGTGTTATACTTCTTCCTAATAAAACGTTTATTCTCCTAGCCTCCGTGGAGATAAGACGTGTTCCTACGATGTAATGGCACATAAATTCAAAAATTTCACTTGTTAAAAAGCGCATCGCATGAATATTTAATACTTTAATTCCGACGGAAATGTCTTTGCCGTTCGCTATTGATTCTCTCACAGATTCGTTTTACGTTTCCTACAAATTGTTTGCTGAAAATTGTCTACAAAAAAAATAATACAATCGAGATTCTGAAGTCATTTCTGTACGAAATAAAACCAAGTAGAAAGCAATATCATAAAATTATGAAAGATACGAACATTACCAGGGTCGGTTTTACTACAAAGCAACTAATTCAAATTACTAAATTTTGAGAGCCCCATTACGAAATTTTTTTATAACAGGAAAAGGATCATTTTCTTGGTTAAAGTGTAAAAATTATTTAAGTGCTATAATTCTGATACATTTTTTTACTTTATTTCAAACAATTATCATTTATTTTTGATGTTTCTTAATTTTTATTTCTTATTATAATTGTTGTGTGAAAATATTTATAAATAAATAAAAATAATACATATATCATTGCGATAAATTACCCAGTGCTGGGTGAGATGATTATGACATACCGTACGGGCGTTTACCAAGCGTTTCCTCACGGACACTCATTGATGGAATAGAGAGGCCACCGCAGACCGCAGGCGTCACTTTTGTGCCATTGCAAATTTGACGTAATTTTGGCGTCGATTTGGATTGTATACTGCTAATCTAAAATTATAATAATTTTAAATTGTGTATTTGCTATGAGATGCTAGAGATGGGGGCCCCGAAAAATAGGAGTCTCGAAAAATGGATTTAAATTAAATCTAAAAGTTACATGAAATTTTATCAATAGTGATTTTTTCCCTGAGTTATTTCCAATAAAAACATATACAGTATATCCCCGGTTTGAGTTTACAAGAGGAAAACAATTTTTCGAAAAAATGCCAAGGGAAGAAAAAATTTTGGTTGATTAAAAACGCATGATGCAGTTATTAAAACTTTTAATTAATGCAAGGTTCCTTTATTATAAAGTTTTTTCGTATTTTGTCCTCCTAATAATACGGTTATTACATCGAATCAAACATCATTTTAGTTATCTTTGAAATATTGACAAATGATGATTAAATGTTAAAAGTAATTCTCATTATCATAAAGTAAGAAGGCATTTTAGTTAGCTTTGAAAAATTGACAAATGATTAAATGTCAAAAGTATTTCTTACTATCTTTCAAAATTCTTTGAATGTGTGATTTGCTGATGCCTAATTGGAGAGATCGTCTTCATAAAGACAATTTTGGATGAGTTCGAACCGAATCTTACTAGTATTGTGAACAATACCTTCTTACTTTATGATAATAAGAATTACTTTTGACATTTAATCATCATTTCTCAATATTTCAAAGCTAACTAAAATGATGATTGATTCGGAGTAATAACCGTATTATTAGGAGGACAAAATACGAAAAAACTTTATAATAAAAGAACCTTACTTTAATTAAAAGTTTTAATAACTGAATCATGCGTTTTAAATCAACCAGATATTTTTCTTCCCTTGGCATTTTCTCGAAAAATCAAAAATAAGAATTTTTTCCTCTTGTAAACTCAATCCGAGGACATAATTACTACGTTTACATGCATTTTTGAGATTGGTTTCAGTTTTCAGTCAAAATTACGCGAAACTGTTTACATGCAATTTTCAAAACAGGTTTACAGACTGATTTTAAAACAGTTTCGGCGCATGCGCATTTGCTCGATGTAAGTAACAGATCCTCTTCACTCCAAGTTCTTCGTTTTGCTATTATTCCAATTATTTTTTCTAATTTGTAGCACTACGCACTAAAACTACACAGCTGTCAGTTTATTTGTAGCTTAGTAACACCAAGTAACACAAGGCGACAGAAACGTTATGCTATATACGCATGCGCAATCTCGAAACTGAATTTTAAGTGTTTACATGAGTAGTTTTGAAACTAGTTTCCAAGTCAAACCCGTGAATTTTAGTTTTGGTTTGATATAACTCAAAACCGTTTTGACACTGTATACATGGCGTTTTCAAAACTAAAAACGTTTTGAAAATGGTTTGAAAACTGCATGTAAACTCAGTAATTGTATAATGAATAGGTAATTGACTTTTTCTAAAAAAATAAAATATCTCTAAAACTACTGCGTTTATCAAGTTTTAGCGAGCGTACCTTTTTGTGTATCTTTGCATTGTATGTAATATTTTATAGGTAAAAATAAAAAAATGTTAACAAGTAAAAATAACGATAAAAAATGTTCATGGCTTCCGCATATGAGCCGCCTCTGGTTGAGATACAGAAACAAAAGAAAGTATAAATAAGTATCTATTTAAGTAGTATCCTCATACCAAGTTTCAAAATTTTAGTGCATAACTAGTACAAGAGTTATTAGTATCCAGAAAAACCTTCATATAACATTTTTTACTCAAAACGACTTCCTTAATATATTAGGCACTCTCTTGCTGAATCACCCTGTATAATAATAATAATAATAATAATAATAATAATAATAATAATAATAATAATAATAATAATAATATTAATAATAATAATAATAATAATAATAATAATAATAATAATATTAATAATAATTTATTACCCAAAAGAAAATATTCATTTACAAGGTAAATAACATTCAGTTTAATTGAAGTCATGGTTCAGCGTTTTATATATCTCTAACTTGAAATTAAAGAATTAGCATTTGGGAAATAACTATTATTAATTTTTTATTCCAATATTCAGATACAGAGTTATCTGAATTTAGAAGTTAAGAAAATATTTTCAGTTTCTTGTTTGACCAGCAGTGGTAATAGTTTTTTTGTACGGATATACGTCATAGCGTGACGCGAACAAAGAAATAAGTTGTGGGTTTTACTGCTAGAGACAATCTCTAGCTGAGTTTACGATGTTTTTCTATAACAACACATCCACAGGGCCGCAGGACAAAGAACCGGCAGGACACTGATGTCTGATAGCTTTTGCGAGATATCATACACTTACTGCCACTCACTACACTACAATGTAGATATCATATGAGTAAGATTTCGAAAGGCGCAAGCCGCAAGGATAGTCCCAAAGAAATCTACTTTTTATTATAATGTACAAATTAAAATAAATATAAATTATTGGATAGTCTTTGCAAGGATTTGGTTTATTTACGGTCAGAATGATTATAATAATGAAATAACTATTTATGTGTAGAGTTGAAAAATGGTTGTCCTTTTTTTGCAAACGACATGAAGATTACCGAACAAACGAAATGCGTTCGGTAACACGTCATATGCGTGAAAAACACACAATTTTGCATGGAAGCAAAAGTTTCCTATTTCGCGTTTGCAAAGTCAGTTTTGTGACACTGTTTTTGGAGATCTTTTTATTTGTAAAGTTGGTGACTTCGTCTGTGTCAGACATACATACATCTTTCATTTTAGTTGTCAATATTGTCATTATAATCGTGAAAATTTACTGCCATTAACTTTTTATATAAAATAATTAAATCAAATAATAAAGCACTCTATTAAAATAAAATTCAAAGTACTAATTTGTAAGTTCATACAATAATAATTATAAATTTTAATTCTATCCTAAATTCTAAATAATGTTAAAGTGTCAAATTGTCAGTGTTACCAAGATTGATATTTTAAAATATCTTTTAACAATTTTAAAATAAGAGTAACTTAATGTGAAATAGGAAAAATAGTATGAAAATCACACGCAAACAAGGGTTATTGTTACACATGACTTTCAATATACTATTGTAATTCTGGTTAGTTACATTCAAGAAAAAAAAATTATCCTGTAAGTTCCCGAGAGCACATTCCAATGTGAACTATATTTAATTTCATTACCTTCAAGAAATGAATAGTTCTAATAAATAAACTATTATTTACGAAAGATGACTATTCAAGGTCATTTGTTCGAATAAAGAATACACAGTGATGAGCACCAAGAAGTGCGTAACGCGTCTGTGATTACCTGCTGTGCTGGCCACCTTCTGACGAAGACTTCATAGGAAGTTGACTCAGAAGGTTGTATACACGTGAAATACGACGAAGCATTATATTTTTGAATAATGTACGTTTTCACGGCAAAATTCGCAACTAGTTTGCAATTTGCAAGAATACACAGCATTTTATAAAAGTAGCTTCGCAACATTTTGTATTAGAAAGAGAAACATTATTTGACGTACGTCTATTTAATTTGTGTGGTGTGATAGATATGCGTAAATAGTGCCATTACTTTCTTACACACTAAAAATACCAGTCACGTATGTCGTAGAGTTATAGACATGGAATTATCTATTATACTGCCCTCTGTACTAATGTTTATCCAGTGGCGTTGACATTCAAATCAAATTATTATTTTATGGTTTACGTCTAGCGTCTAGTCTATAGTTTCGTTTTATACAAAAACGTAGATGAAGAAGATAAAACTTTGAGAAAAGCATTATTTAAAAAGAAACAAAATTTTCAAATAAAATAGGTTTATTTTTTCGGTTAAAATGTACCCATAAATATTTCACATTGCACGCCTACGAATACTAAATGCAATGAGGTTATCTGCAAGTAATATTATATCAGACGGCTCATAAATGACTTTGAATATAATACTATAATATAATTTTTTTGAGATTGGATACTCAGCAATGGGTAATAAGCCGTGATGATATATTTATTTATTTTATTTTGAAAAGTTTGCTATTCTTAAACACAGTTTATTTGTATTAATATTAGTATTTATTGCTACAACTGAATAAACTAATTATTATTATTATTATTAAAACGGCTTTTCTAATTTTACTTTTGCTTAATCTGCATTTTAACTAAATTAAACTATGTAAATGTGCATACTGCATACATTAAGATTGTACGTATGATAATTGTAATATAAAGGTATAATTTTAATTTTGCTAGTTCATATCATTGTACTATATCTACCATTATATTCTGTAATGTGCGGGAATATTGATTTACAAGTAAGAATGTATAAAAGAAAAATTACTAAATCGAGTAAGAGTTTATTGTACATTTTGAAACACTCAAAAATCGTAATATATTTTAGTTCAAGTTTAGTGAAAGATTTAAATTCTGAACATCTAACATATCACATAGGTATTATTAGACAATACCTATGCTTATTATTCAGTTATACTATGTACAGGGTGTTTTAGACCACCCGACCCAGGCTTTTTTTTCAGAACTGCGACGTCCTAGAGGTTCAGGAAAAAAACTAGCATTACATAATCCTATTTAAAAAATTTAATGGTAGTTGTCTCGATTTCCGAAATTTACCGGAAGTAGTAGTAAGAACACTCAGGTTCAGAATTTTAAATGGGAACCTAGGCCATGTGCGGTATCGTAGGATGTGTATGTTGTTAAATATTATTTAATGCCTAATATCGCACAGTTTGGAGAAATAAATGTACACAGGACAGCCAATAGAGCAACACAGTTTATTTTATTCTCTCACAAGGTCTACGACATCGATTAAATATTTGACATGTATCAAAATTATAAAACAAATTTCAATGCCTACTTTTTGAACTACAGTTACAACAGTGTATTCTAAAAACAAACAACTTTTATTGGAAACAATTTTTTATATAAGGTATTATTTACGAAATAAATATTTAAAAATAAATAAATGTTCTGAGTGCCTTCCACCTTGTTTGGTGCATTTTTGCAGCCGAAGTCAATTATTGTTGACTACGCTTAACACAACATTTTTACTCGGCGAGTAGCAAACGTCCCGAATCCTGCCTTTCATGTTATCCCGCGTGGCAAGCTCAGTCTCTCGCCATTTCCATTTTATGTTACATAAGTATCGTATTTAATATTTCTCGTACACACAAAAAACAGCATATTGTCACATTTAAAAACTACATACGAGTGTGAGACAGTAATTAAAAGTAGAATGTCAAATTAAACAAGTGACAAACAGGAATAAGCTGGTTATCAAGGTGGAATGTTCATTGAATATTTTTTTAGTATTTAGTATTTATTTCGTAAATAATACCTATAGTATGTTCCGTAAATACCCGAAAGTCACCAAATTGTGTTTTTCCGTTCCGTAAATATTCAAATCCTGAAAAGATTTGATTTATGGAACGCTCAAAGCATGACTTCGGTTATTTGCAATTTGACAAATGGTATTGGCGCTGTTTGAAGATGATTTTAAGTTTGCTGTTTGCTTTGTGATGTAATATCGAAAATTTGTGACTATGTTTAATTATTGAAATAAAAATTGCTAATATCTTTTTCTTTTTACAAGAGTGAATAATAAGGTGAATACAATTGTGCATACTGCGATGGAATTATAAATTATTAGAATATTGTTGGAAATCAAGAATGCTTTTCTGACGTAATTTGAATGTCAAGCTGTTCCGAAAATTCTCACCACTTTCAGTAACCAACTATTCACCGAAATCACCGATTACGATTAGTCTGATTTATTTACGGAACATAGTACTAATATAAAAAATCTGATTTGTCCAGAACATTACCTTCCGTTAGTTCTATGTATTTTGCATAAATGTCATACAGAAAGTTCCTTGCAAAAGATTCTATTTCTTGTACATTACCTTAACGCAGTTGTATGTATTTTATACAAATTCATCACAGAAAGTTTCTAGTAAAAGATCTTATACTTCCAGTAAAATTATAACACAAACATACTGTCACCTGCACTTGCCACTGACACCTTTCAATGAGAATATATAGCAGCTGTTTCCAAAGTTATAGCATATTTCGTTAATATATGATATTTAATTTCTTTTTAATTTTTTAACCGTATATCCATTTAATACGAAGTATAAAATGGATTTAAATTGTATAGAGAATAAAATATTCTTTAATAATTATAATAATATAATAATTCAACAAACTAGATAATAAAGTTGACTTGTTCTCTATTTTACTTAATAAATTCTATAAAATTATTATTAACCTTACAATTTGATTTAGGTTTGTAAATCTTCACTATGATTTGTAGTTTGCAACATGTAATCTATGTGTAAATTATTGTTTTTCATACCCTGTCATTGGTTTTTTACTGTTGGGTAGTGTATATATTAAAATAAAATAAAATAATAAAATTAAATGTGAAAAAATGATATATAACATCGTTTTTTCAAGAAAAACTGTTAAAATCTTCATATGAGGGTACTTCCGGTTGACCAATTATAATAATAATATAATCAGCTCTTTACATGGATGTAACGAAGAGGAATACGAAAGAATTATAATTTTTGGAATCGTAGTATTAGAGTTATCGCATTAGAAAATTTTGTCACACACACAAACACACACAAATATACACAAACACACACAAACACACACAAACGCACACAAACACACACGAACACACACAAACACACACACACACCCACACGCACGCACGCACGCACGCACACACACACACCCACACCCACACGCACACACACACACACGCGCACACACACACGCACGCGCACACACACACACACACATGCATACATACAGAAAAAATAGTAAAATCGTATTCTAAGGAACCTAAAACGTACTTATTTGTGAAAAACTCACCACCGAATTTTTTGACCAAAGACAATACCTTCCTTACCTAAAGGTGACGGAAGGTAAAAATGTTTCGATACCACACATGAGCTAGATTCCCATTTGAAATTCTAAATCTAAGTGTAGTTACGCCTAATTCTGGTAAATTCCGGAAATCGAGACTACTACCTTTCAACTGATTACGATTGCAGATACTCTAGCAATCGAAACGTTATGTGTTTTTACATTTTGTTAAAAATAAAGATAATGGAAGTCCAGAATAGTGTTAGTATTTCATACTACCTTTAAATTCTTCAGATATGATTATGTTACGCCAGTTTTTTCCTGAACCTGTAGGACGTCGTGGTTCTGAAAAAAAAAATCCTGGGATGGGTGGTCCGAAACATCCTGTATAATAGTTTCTAATAATATATCTCAGCAAAAACAAAGTAGGACTGGGAATAACATTAGGCACGGGAAATATTTTGGATAAGCAAAAACAGTTATTTATGATAAGTTTTAAAAGTTACATTTTATTTTGTGAGAAGGAAGTTTGAAACACGAAGCGAAGCGGAGTGCTCCAAACGTTCGAAAAAAATAAAATCACTTTTAACACGTATATCATACACTATTTTATCTACAAACACTATTTTTTGATTTAAATTTGTATTTCTAATAATTTTTTGGCATATGACAAAAATGTCAATTTGTTGTTCCTTTCGTCATTACCAAGGTAACTAAATCGCTTTAAACACTAGTGTTAAAAGTAACAATGGTCTATCACTTTTACTACTGGTGTCATGGTGATTGGTAGAAAATTTTTTTTTATTTATTACTTATTCTTATTTTTCTACCCGACACAGTTGGAGTACCGGTAGCGCTATCACTCCACGCTCCAAAGGTCCCGGGTTCAAATCCCGGGTAAGGCATGGCTGTTGTGACCTTTTCATAATTTCATCCTCATCGGCAACGTGTAAAAAGGTGATATGTTACATCTATATTACGTTGAAAAATTGTCCCGTATATGATCATTGCTTCGCATCGCTTATACAGGGTGTTTCTCGGACACGGGACACCTCGATTATTTTCTTTATTATTGGAAATAGAAGTAAAACATTCATATAAAAGTTGTAGTAGATGAAGGGGGACTTTCACTTATTGAAGAAATAAATAATTTTTAACCAGTGGTTCTCAAACTATAATATCAAGTTAAATATTTATAAATGGGATGATATATATTTTAGGCCCATTCGATAGAGTATTTTTCTGAATTTAACCATGTAATCATTTTATATCTTTACATTACAAAAATATTGAGAAAAATGCAATTGAAATTTAAATAAATTTTGTTTTTATAGTAATTTTTCAAAATTATACAGGCTGTTTCTCGGATAAGGGACATCCCGATTATTTTCTTTATTACTGGAAATAGATGAAAATCATTTGAATAAAAGTTGTAGGTAGTAGATGAAGGGGGACATTCATGTATTGAATTTTTTTAAACCAGTGGTTCTCAAACTAAAACAGAAAGTTATATTGTTTAAATGGGATGCTGTATATTTTTAAGGCTCATTCGATAGACCATTTTTTCTGAATTCAACCATGTAATAATTTTATGTCTTTACATTACAAAAATGTTGAGGATAATGCAATTGAAATTTAAATACATTTTATTTTTATAGTTATTTTTCAGTAGGTCATGTATGGAAAACAAAACTGCTACATGTTAATTTGAATTATTTAGCGCATAATTATTATTATTCTTGCTATTAATAAAGTTATTAACAAATATTTGTTTTGTTTTAATTTAGGCTCAATTTTTTTCCTGCATAGCCTTCAGAAAAATAACGATAAAAATAAAATTTATTTAAATTTAAATAACTTTTTTCTCAATATTTGTGTAATGTAACGATATAAAAAGATTACACCACCCCATTTAAAAAATAATTTTGTTATAGTTTAAGAACCACTGGTAAAAAAAAAATTTCTTCGATAAATGAATGTTCCTCTTCATCTACTACAACTTTTATTTGAATTATTTTCTTCTATTTCCAATAATAAAAAACGTAAATGTATGTGTATTCAAGCTGCAGGTAATATAATGAAAATATGTCCCTCTAATTATATAATCCATTGCGACGACTGCGTACAAAGCAGATTGATACACCCCGCAATGGGTAATTATATTTTATTTACATTTGCGACGATTTGACCAATTAAACATAGATGGTGCTAGGTGTAAATGGAATATCCCAGCTGCCGGCCTGGTTGCCTAATATTTAGCGGTTGTCGCACGTACTCCAACGGGGGAGTTTTCGATTTTTTTCTTTTTTTATATGTTAAAATATTTTTAAATCTAAAGCGTTTTTACTTTTATATTTTGTAAAATTTTGAAAAATACCGAAGAATAAAAATTATAAACTTTTGCAATATTTTCTTCCCGCCAGTTCCGTAACTAATAGTTCGGGGGCCCGCCCGCAAAATTTTTTGGGGCCCGTTTTTAATTGTAGCGTTTATCATGCAGAACTACATACCACAAGAACTTGTGGAAATTTTGACTAGGCTCACTTTCATCTGAGTTGATATGTTAAGAAGCAAAATAAAATAACCAAAATTGGAGGCCTGAAAATCCAAGATTAGGCACTTTTATATCTCACCAAAGTCATTGTATGTTGTAACATTTACTATGAAAATGTGATTGGTCCGTATATTTTTTTTTTAAATGAAATTGGTGGCACCGTCCACTTGTGAAAGTTATAGGGAATTGATTCATACATTTTTGGTATCCCAAATGAAAGAACTTGGATGCGACAAAATATGGTATTAGCAAGATGGATCATTATCACACAGTCTAAATAATAGCAATATTGCAAAAATCATTCTCTTATCGTTCTTTAATTCCACGTTTTGGTAATACACATTGGCCGCCAGGTGTCTTGTTTTGACAGCCCCAAACTTCTTTTTATGGGGTTATTTTAAAGGAAAACTCTGGATCAGTTGCAGGAAAATATTTGCCAAGAAATCGAAATTCTACCGGCCGAAACGTGATGGAAAATAAAAAGCTTGACTTGACATAGCGAATAAGGGGCCCCTTAGCTAATATTATTTTTGGAAATTGACATTCAAAAAATAAACGACTAAATAAATTTGTATGTTGCTACAAGAAATGATTAAATTCAAAATTTCGCAGTAGTAACAAAATTATAAATAATGTAAATTGGGGCCTCTCTAGAGCCGGGGGCCCGCTCGCAATGCGGGCCCTGCGGGCCAGTTAGTTACGCCACTGCTTCCCGCCATTACGGCGTACATATCAACTATGTGCGAATTAGGCCTCGACATACGTGCTCAAAACGTGCTTCATAGAAAGAGACAGAAGCAAAACACGACTACCTGTTTATGTGTACATTTGACACTTGACAATTTAATTTCTGTGTTTATAATATTTTCTAGGTTTTACATTTACATATTCAAAATCAAATAATTTGCTTTTTGCGATTTGGCATATTGTATGTATAGTATTGCAGTAATATGGAAAAATTACATTTCAACATGACTAAACTCCCCCACTGCACTAGTACTAATCTGGTAACAAAACGAATACCTACCGTACTTGAGGCCTTAGCCCTACGAGGGCTGTTGAGCCAGAGGTAATGTTGATAATTATATTCCTTTAGTTTTTTTTTTCTTTAAAAATATTTTTGATAACTACAAAGAAATTCTTGATTAATGAAAATGTAATCATTCAAAAAATTATTAAATTAATTGTAACTGTATATTGTACAAATTACGATTCATTGAGATGTGTATAGTCACAACTGACAAAACAGATGAATTGAAGTAGGACAGAAGACTGACATGGGCTGCAGCATAAATTTTAATTTTCAATTTGTGATGTACAGGTGTCTCATTTTCGATGTTTTTCAAGGTATCTCGGGTAATATTAATGATAGAGCAAAACCGTTTGCACATTTCAGGGTCAACTTTTCGAGTAAAGCTTAACAGTCACCATAGGAATTTTCGATCTTCTTTTGTTTCTGAGCTACAGGCAAAAACTCGTTTTTCGCTCATTTTGAAAATATATTATATCTTATTTATTATGATAGAGAAAAAATATTTTACAAAAAATTTTAAAGTTTTTTTAAATAGAATAAAATGGCGTAATTAGCTTTTTTGAAAACTTAATAATTCTCGAGATATAACACAAACTTATGTTTTTTTTTAAATGGGAACCTATGTTGATAATAGTCTCGTCTTTTTGATTATTTTACAAGCTTTTAAATGATATATAACAAGTCTACATTCTTTTGTTTTAAACATTAATAAAAGACGAATTATTAATTAATTAAGGTGAAAATATTGGAAATTGTTAAGAAACAAGTGAAAAATTATTACATATCATCATTTGTTTATTTTGAATCAATATCTATTAATTATGTTCTCAAAATTATTCTTAACCAACTATTTTCGGGATAGTTAAATTACTAGTTATCGACGTTACAGTTGGCTTTGACACAATCCGAGAAAGATGTTTTAATATACTTTTGAAGTAAATAAATTGAAAAAATGAGTAAAACTGAAACAAATAGTACAGTGGACCCCCGGTAATCCGGCCCCTGTCTAATCCGGCACCCCCTGTAATCCGACATGACTATTATTATTGAATATTTTTTGATAGTATGTATTAGAAATATGCAAATGATGATCTGTAATTAATTTTTTCCTGTAGTTTCTTAATAATTTTAAATTTTTTCATCCCAATAAATTAATAATTATTTCTTATTCAAATTTAAAACAATATAATGTCGACTTGTTATATATCATTGAAAAGCTTGTAAAAAAGCAAAAAACGAGACTATTTTCAATATAGTTTCCCATTTAAAAAATCATAAGTTTGTGTTATATATCGAGAATCATTAAGTTTTCAAAAAATCTAACTACGCCATTTTATTCTATTTAAAAAATGGTAAATTTTTTGTAAAAACATTTTTTCTCTATCATAATAAATAAGATATGAGATATTTCAAAATGAGCAAAAAACGAGTTTTTGCTTGTAACTCAGAAACAATAGAATATCGAAAATTCCTGTGGTGACTATTAAACATTTCTGGAAAAGTTGACCCTGGAATGTGCAAACGGTTTTGCTATATCATTAATATTATCCGAGATACCTTAAAAAATATCGAAAATGAGACAGCCTGTATACATTTATTAGTATATTTTAATTTATATTTAAACTGCTTTAAATTTTATTTTAACTTGATAGGGCCACCGAGAAATTCCTAGTAACCCGCCGATGCCGGGCTAATCCAAGCCTTGGTACACTTCAATAATATTATAAGTGAGCAAGTTTTCGCGTTTATAGTCTGTAGGATAGCTACATCTGATACCATGTAGTAGTAGTATCTTTTG
Organism: Harpalus rubripes; assembly: GCA_963082715.1. Taxonomy (NCBI): domain Eukaryota; kingdom Metazoa; phylum Arthropoda; class Insecta; order Coleoptera; family Carabidae; genus Harpalus; species Harpalus rubripes. Next base: position 53,342,103 of record OY720452.1, read on the forward strand.
AATATATTGAATAAAAGTATTTTTAGCCAATAATTGTCGGATCAAAACTTTAAATCCCATTACACTTCTTTCTTAGTAAGAAATACAATATCATTCGAGTTGCTATAACGTATTATACAATCCGTTCTTCCTGGATTATTTTTTATTATTCCAACTTCTCTAGAATCCTAGATCTTTCGTAATTGAAATATTTTATCCTTCCCTAGATTATGCATATTTGGAAAGTTAGAGAAGACGCATAAAAATAATTTAGAAGTGTTTGTTTTCTTTTGAACATAAGTTTTGTACGAGATCTAGGGTTAGACTTTATTACGGTACCACGGAATGTAATGACAACTCGTAAAGATTCTACGTATACCATGAAATCCGGGATTACTATTCTCAAGAATAGAAGAATTTTTTTGTTTTTACCTGTGGCACCAAAAGCCGAAAATCCACGAATAACACGACAGTTTTATTAAAAGAAAGGCACCAACATAATATCTCACCATTATAATACACAAGGATTTATATTTGGCAATAAAAGTGCATTCCACAATAATAATGTTAAATACCTACAAATAAAACTTAACATAAAATATAGAAATAACTACACAACTTCATAGAAGTAAATTTTATAAAATCATAGTTACACACACAAAGCCCAAAACAAATGAAAAGAATTTTCAAATATTAAAGCGCAAATGAAATTTACAAATTTTAATGAATGTGTTACCTTTTTTAAATTGCAGCATCCATTGCATCTCTAATTTATAAATAAACACATAGCGCGGCATTTGTCAGATTTATACAAAAACTTCATTAATGTTTCTATTTACTGAAATTAAATTATTTTTAAATCCTGCTTGGCTAAACCAATGTATGAATAAACTTAAACAAATATTTATAATTTGTTATTATATATTAGGATTGTTCCTACAAGACTTTTTGGATGCGTTCATGTTCACATTCATGAACCCTTTTGTGCGCAGTAATCTACCTACTATGAAAAAAAAAAAAACAATTGAAACGCACAAGCATAATTTGTCAAATAGTGGCATGTATTCTAACCTTATCTGCAAAATTTGTATTTATTGTGATAATTAGTTTCCAATTTATACAGTGTATTGTGAGGATAAATGAGTAACTTAAAAGCATTGCAGTGTTATAAAATTTTTGAGAAAAGAGAGCCATCGGGCGAAAACAATCCGTGAGAGAATGGTAGCCGTCTATGGGGATGATACACCATCATATTACACAATAAAATTTTGGTCTAAACAGTTTCGATGGGGACGTGAATCCATCTAAGACGATCCCCGAAGTGGAAGACCCAAAACGGCAACAAATGACTAAATGACTCAAAAAGTTGAAGCCATGGTCCTCGAAGATCGTCGTGTGAAGGTCTCTATCATTGGTATGGCATTGGATATATCTGAACCCAGCGTAATAACCATCTTGCACGACAATTTGAACATGAGTAAGGTGTCAGCCAGGTGGGTTCCACGACTGTTGACACCTGAACAAAAATTGCGCAGGTTGGAAATTTCGGAGAGCTATTTGAAAACTTTGTCCAACGATTCTGACTTTTCGCCACAAATTGTGACGGGCGACGAGACTTGGTGCACCATTGGGATCCTGATTTTTCCAATCGAGAAGTGTTTCTGCTGCATGACAATGCGACCGTGCATAAGGCTGCCAAAATTAGGCTAATTGTGCAAGAGTGCAGCTTCGATGAGATAGACCATCCTCCCTATAGTCCGGACTTGGCTCCGTCTGACTTTTATCTCTTTCGACTAGTAAAGAAAAATCTTAGAGGACGCCGTTTTGTCTCTGATGATGGCCTAAAAGCAGCCGTCGACAACTTTTTTGAGAGTCAAGAAGAAACATTTTTTATAAAGGTATAAGTTCACTGGAGGAGAAATGGCGCAAGTGCATTGATGTAGGGGAAGATTATATTGAAAAATAAAATTATCAAAAAATCGTACGTCTTTTGTTTCATAGCTAAGTAGATTACTTTTCTAGTGCCCCTCGTATATAAGAAACTTTGTATGGTTGGAACGGACAACTGTCATTTGTCATACCATCCTGATTAATTACTGCCTCCTCTGCAGAAAAAAATTAGTCAATAAATTATCTAAAATCAAATATGTATTAATTATTTATCATATTACATACCTAAATATTTACTGTTTTCTTCGAGGTTGGCCAAATATCAAATCCATATCTTCATCGGATGGGGTCTCGTGGCCGCGAGGCTGAGTGTCTGGTCGCGAATCTGGGGAACCGGGTTAGATCCCGATCGACGCTAAATATTTCGAATTTTAAATGGCACAAAATTGACCCCTGTGGTGTACTCTCTACGCCAGCAATGAGTGCCCATGAGGTGACGCCTGGTAAACGCTCGCACGGAAAAATATATCATCAACATTACCGATATCTGCGTACAAATCAGATTGGCACACCCAGCAATGGGTAATATGATATATTTATATTTATTTATTATTTATCATATCTTCATCGGATGAATCAGATAACAAATTCCAAATCACTCATTATGTTCACGGATAAATAATCACAGGTTATGCTTAGATATTTTCCTCGCACCGGGCATGAGCTGACAAATCGTACAGACCTGTGGATGAATATGACAGTCCACGGATGCGTTCATGTACGCGTCCAATATCTGTAGGAACAAAAATACCAACAGTCCGATGGACTGTACTGCAGTCGGTTGGAACATTTTTGGAATGCGCATGCGTCTGACGTACACATGACAGTCCGGACTAGCTGTAGGAACAAACCTTAATTTGTAAAGTAGGTTCTTAAAAATGTATATTAATTTAATATTAGAAGCAGATCTTGTGTAATATAAAAATTATCAAACTTAAAATTTAAATACAGAATCTGAAAACAAGTGGACAAATCATAAGTTGCGCGGTGCAAAATTCTATTGTATAAATTACAATATCACAATAATTATTTTATCCACAACTGTCAAATAATATACCCATAATTCTACCGATTTTTATCAATTAATGACCTTCGTTACTGTTACTAATTGAATAATATTGACAGTTCAATGGAATAATATTATTCAATCGTTTTGCCAAATTCAAATCCTACCTTTCAAAGAGTACACACAAAATTACTTTTAATAAGTAATTCTTTCCACATAAAATGCCAAAATTACACTAGTTTTGTCATTTTTCATACTTTTATTTTCTTCTTAAGCTTGAATTGTAGCTGAATAGTCGGTTTTTAAGATTTTATATTAAATGTCAAATCACTTCATAATTTTGTTACAACTACACCGATGACTAGATTTGTCTATGTAAACAAAAACATTTTTGCATTTGTCAGTGAGAAAATTCTACTTATTTTTCAAAACCAATATGTCACTGATATGTTATTATTTGACAATTGTGGATAAAGTATAGTATTCTATTCGCATGTAATGGTTATTACTCATTCGAATGATTTACATCACTCGCGTTCGCTCGTGATGCAAACTTCATTCTCATGAGTAATACCATACATTACATGCTCATTGAATAATATACTATTCTTTCAAAACATTTGCTCAAAATGATGTCTAAACCTGTAGACAGCACAGATGCAGTTGCAGCAAATCAATGTTTGTGAATTTTTCTAAGCAGGCCTCAATTATTTTTCATTTAAATCTCATAATACCACAATAATTTTTTTACCTTCCGTCACCTTTAGGTAAGGAAGGTATTGTCTTTGGTCAAAAAATTCGATGATGACTTTTTAATCAATAAGCACGATTTAGGGTCCCTAGAATACGAATTTACTATTTTTACGATGATGTCTGTATGTGTGTGTGTGCGTGTGTGTGGATGTGTGTGTGTGTGTGTGGATGTGTATGTGTGTGTGTGTGTGTGTGTGTGTGTGTGTGTGTGTGTGTGTGTGTGTGTGTGTGTGTGTGTGTGTGTGTGTGTAACAAAATTTTCGTCTGCGATAACTCTAATACTACAGTTTCAAAAATTATAATTTTTTCGTATACTTCTTCGTTACATCCATATGAAGAGCTGATTAGATTTTGGTTACAATTGGTCAACCGGAAGTACCATCATTTGAAGATTTTAACAGTTTTTCTTGAAAAAACTATGTTAAATATCATTTTTTCACATTTAATGTTATTATAAATATTAAAGAATATTTTATTCTCTATACTATTTGACTGCATTTTATACTTAATATTAAAAGGATATAGAGTTAAAAAATTATAAAGAAATTAAATTTCATAAAGTAGCTATAGCTATGAAAACAGCTACTATATAAAGAAAATTCTGATTGATAGATGTCAGTGTCAAGTGAAATTGACATAGTGTGTTTGTCTTATAATTTTATTGGAAATATAGGATCTCTTGCTTTCTGTATAAAATTTGTATAAAATACATACAACTGCTTTGAGGTAATGTACAAGAAATAATAATAATTACACTGTATATAGAAAACGTCACAAAATAATAATTTAAGACATAAATTTTCTGTATGAAATTTGCATAAAATACATGCAGCTGCCGGAAGGTAATGTACAAGAAATAGAATATTTAATTTAGCAAGCAACTTTCCGTATGAAATTTGTACAAAATACATAGAACTGACGGAAGGTAATGTGCTGGCCACATCAGATTTTTTCATATTTTTTTCTTATAACCAGAAATATTTTCTACTTCTATAACTTCGAAAAAGTGATAAATCATAAAAGTTTTCTTTCATTTATAACAAAAGTGTGGCCCTGATTGTACACCAGCATTTAAAAAATAATAAAAATTATATTATTTATTATTAGCAAGCAATAGAGACTTTTGCCTGGAAAAAATTCAGGGCCTCGATTATGTAACTTTAAATTCTGTCTTATTTCAAATTCTGTCGGAATTGAGTTTTCCCCACCACGAATTCTACTGCTTCAGACCAGTAGAATTTGAAATCTATTCGGAGAAAGAATTGGGGAAATCGTAATTCTGTCAAATTTCAAATTCTACTGGTTTGGAGCAGTAAAATTCGTAGTGAAAAAAACCGAATTCTGACAGAATTTGAAATCGGATAGAAAATAAAGTTACCAAATCGAGGCCCTGGAGGTTTGAAAATTGGCAGTTTAGTACAGTAACATATCCTGAATAAAATATGAAATTTGCGACCTCGGGGCGGTGCCGCTCGCTGCGTTATATTGGAAAAATGGCGGCCTAATTTGGTTTTTTTTAATATATCTCCTTTCTAGTAGTAGTTATTATATAAATTATACCTTGTATTTTTTTACACAAAAAAGATTTTTACATTTTTTACATTGAATAAAAAATATGCCATATTATGTATTTTTTATTTAGTTTAGGTCGCAAATTTAGTATTTTATTCAGGATATGATACTATACTAAAATGCCAATTTGCAAAACTCCTGGATTTTTTCCGAGCAAGTGGGATTTAAACTCTGTTGCTTGGGCTATATGACTACGTATTATAGCTAGCAAACCATCAGGTTCACAGTAGTATTGAATTGGTCTGGACAGCAGGTGTGTGCGGGTATGTAAGCAGGCATACAAGTAAAGGTAATTTATTTTGGGATCAGGAAAAGCAAATGTCTAAATTAAAGCGGCATCCAATGTGTTAAATAAAACTAATATATGGAATTAATAAAGTTTCGGACTAGCAGTCAATAATACAATTTTATTCGCGCCGACGTTTCGACTATACAATAGTCTTCTTCAGGACTAGAATGGTCCAGTTGAAGGAAAATGTACACTTGTGGATAAGCGTAGATACATAAAAGACGGACATTTAAAAATATAAATAAATAAATAGTTAAAAATCACATATCACAGAGTGAAAATCGTCATTTAATAAAAAAAACTTCTCCTAAATGACTAAAATAAACATTGCTGAATACAAATTTTTTTTAAAATGATTTGATTTTTAACTATTTATTTATTTATATTTTTAAATGTCCGTCTTTTATGTATCTGCGCTTATCCACATGTGTACATTTTCCTTCAATTGGACCATTCTAGCCCTGAAGAAGACTATTGTATAGTCGAAACGTCGGCGAGAATAAAATTGTATTATTGACTGCTAGTCCGAAACTTTATTAATTCCATACCTAACACAGTCGAACATCGTTTTTTTTGAAAACTAATATAAATTTTATTTGCAATTTCCTCAAAAAATTCGTTAAGTGAGAAGTGAATATATGCAAATATTATATTATTATATTCAGAATTAAATTCTCTAACGAATAAGCAAATAAAAATTAAATTACAAATATGTTTCCATTTAAATTAAAATAGTTCCCGTATTTTAAAAACCAGTGGCAGCAGAAAAATAATTTTATTACCTAATATACATATTTGTAAAATAGTAATTTTTGCTAATTTAACCAAATTTATATCTCTTATAATTCAATTGTAAAAGAGGTGGACGCGGATCGTAAATTTTGCGGGTCACGATGGGTTACGTTGTGACCCGCGTGAACGTGAATATATTTTAAATTTTGAGTCGTGATTGAAAGTGAGCGTGACGAACTATAAATGTGTCGTGTGTGAGCGGGCGTGATTGAAATTGTATTGGACGTGGGTGATATGTTTTGTTCTTTTTTTTAAATCTAATTTTAAGTTTTATATTTTATTTTGCATTCTTATTACTTTGATAAAACTTTTCATTAGGTACCAATCTTTATTTTACTTGTAAATAGTTATTTTATAATTTACAAACAATTACATGACACGAACGATGTCCCATCGGGCGTCATCAGGCGTGATTGGTCTTGATTATATTTTTTTTTAGTTTCGTGAGCGTGCGTGATCTTTATCAAAAAAATACTCACGCGTCCAGCGAATGGTGCCAAACTTGAATTGAACACCCTGTATGTGTATATGTTGATGAAATTATAGCGTGGGATCGTGTGTCCCGTGGACGTTCTGTGTGTAAGTAAATGGACGTAATTAGTAGTGCTAAGGAAGAGTGGAAAGAGAAGACGATTTTGTATAAATACAATTATTATGAATACATATATTTCGGGTTTCTGCTAATCCACTTTGTTTATGTAGGTATTTACCTATAACTATACAAAATATATTTATTTCAAATACTATAATTCAAGAAAAAATAAATATATGCAGTGAGGCAATGCCAATTTTATAGGTTTATTTTAGAATGCATCAATAATGACTTCTAATTAGGTACCGTGTTTTGTATATCTATAGACTGATAGCATTTTCTCTTTGGTGTTAAATTTACGTTGAAGAGAGCAAGTATGGATGGCTGCAACTACATTAAACTGTCACCTATGCGCAGAGTAATCTAATATAGGGTCAAAGACTCAGTATAAATAAATTAGCTTGTGTGTCTGATGCACTTGTAACCAGATTTTATCTGGTTTCGCGCCGTCGTAATGGATATCATTAGAAAAATCCACACTTTACACTATCTGCTGGGGTGCTTGAAGAGCCTTGTGTCTGGCTGGTGATGTTTGATGACAATTAGATAGCTGGAAGTGTCTGTATCGGGTTTCTCAAGCTGCACTCGTCGTTTCCGCTCTTTACTCCTTCAGATAATCCTATTGAGGAGATTCCCTTCATTCTCAAACACACACAAACGACACACAGATATATTTACATGCCCTGATTACAACAAGGATAACCCTACTTGTTTTATTAATCTATACGCGATGTAGTGTGAGTGTGTCTATAAAAGATCAGACTGGTCTAATATAGTAGTTTGTACGGCAAGAGTGGATATGATGTCCATATCGCATGAGGATGAAGTTTGAGCATGACGCCGTAGTTGTACAGCATACTTTTTCTACGACTAACGAAAAGAAGGAAAATACGAACTATAGAAATTTGAAATCTTAATGACATTTGTTACTAAAATTTTATTTTATTTTATAAGTAGGTATACAATACTTTTACATACCACTAACGATTTTTGATTGACAAATCTAAAAAGGATAACCTTGACTTGTCAATGTGACATTTTATACCAGTTTGATTCCCATTTTTTATACCTTCTTTTCCAGTACTTACAACTAATTCATAATATAATTCAGTTAATTGTTATTAAATTATTCAGATCTCTTTTTATACCGAAAATATTTCCATCTATATGACAACATTGAAATGTCAAATGTGACATTTGCATCGTTCTTCTTCTTAATCTTGTAATAAATGAATATACATTTGCCTAGGTTACACGACTTACGTGATTTGTGATTCGTGGATTTCATATCCATCCTAGAATGGATATGAAAATATATCCGTTAAGTTAACTAGTATTGCATACATATCCATTCTGCAGATTTTGAAGAAAAGATAAGGTTTTCAAGTGAGAGTAGAAAAAATATTTTTTTCAACACCACCTTTTAAAGTTGTCTTTATTTCACACTTTTCAATGGCTAAAATGTGTCGTTTGAAATAAAAAAATAACTATGAAATAAAAAAATCACCATTATCACTTATACTCTTATTTTTGCTCATTTTCTATCTTTTTGAAGAACTAAAAGTAAAAAATATCAAAATACATTTTATTAATAACCCTAACTTCTTATTCTCCATACCCCTGTTACCCATAATCGGGTGTGGGATTTCCTTTTATTCAGGTTGTGTTGAAATAGTACCACTAGTGACATCTGTCGTCACAATGTGATTGTTGTATTCAACGTTGCAGTTTAAAAAGTTGTAAGTATTAAATTCAATGGTATTAAATTGTATTATTGAGTAAATAAAGTGTAAATAGTGAATAAAGTGAATAGTGAATACATTGAAGTATCTTGACAATTTCAACAAAATGACATTATTCTTTTAAAATTTATTTTAAATTTGTTTAACTGAAGATTGTGGTGTTGCAAAAAATTATGTATATAATTCGTGACTAAATGGTGCTTTGTTTAGCCGCTTGTTATATAAAATACTATTTCTACTACCGATATCGTTACTCGTAGAGACCTTTGTTAAGCAAGAAATAACATGACACATGATAAGTATGTAAGGCTTAAAACTTATGCAGCTAAACTAAGTCCAAAAGCCGTATATTACTTTAATGGGGATATGTGGCAATTTTTCCTCCCATCATACCGTAGGTAAGGTAAGGGAGGTAATGTTATCGGTCCAAAAATTCGATGGTGAGTTTTTGGTGAATAAGCACGAATTAGGGTCTCCACAACACGTTTTTACTATTTTTACGATGATGTCTGTCTCTCTCTCTCTCTATCTCTCTCTCTCTCTCTCTCTCTCTGTGTGTGTGTGTGTGTGTGTGTGTGTGTGTGTGTGTGTGTGTGTGTGTGTGAGAGAGAGAGAGAGGGAGAGAGTGTGTGTGTGTGTGTGAGAGAGAGAGAGAGTGTGTGTTTGTGTGTGTTTGACGATTTTTTCATCCACGATAACTCTTATAACAAACTTCCAAATATTTCCCGTATTTAAGCTTTCTGCATTCATATAAAGAGTTGATTAGATTTTAGGTAATATTGGATAACCGGAAGTGATACTTTACATGAAGCCCATAACAGTTTTTAATGAAAATCTATATTGAAATATAATCCAAAACTTTTCAATTTTAGTATTTAAGACTTTTATATCAAGGGGAACAACATACTAGAATTTTGCTAAAATTGATAAACCAGTAGTGATGCTGTAGTTTAAGCTGTGAGCAGATTTTCGTGAAAAATATAATAGGATATATTCCAAAACTTGTCAAATTTAGTATTTAAGACTTTTATATAAAGGGAAGAAACATATTAGATTTTGGCTAAAATTGATAAACCGGAGTGATACTTTATTTGAAGCTCTGAACAGATTTTCGTGAGAAATATATTGATACAATCCAAAACTTTCCAAATTTGGTATTTGGTAAAATTGATAAACCGTTAGTAGTACTTTGCAGGAAGCTACAAACAGATTTTCTTGAAAAAATATATTAAACATGATTCAAAACTTCTCAAATTTGGTATTTGAAACTCGTGTATAATTTGAAACATTATATTTTTGACTATACCTATATGATAAACCGGAAGTGGTACTTAATTTGGAGCTCTTAACACATATTCGAGGAAAAACATAACAAAATATAATCTAAATGGTATTATAGATTTTCCTATTTATTGGACCAACAAATTAAATTTTGTTAACAAAAGATCAATCGGAAGTGTTACTTTACTTAAAGCTCATTGCTATTTCAAACATGCAACTGAACATATTCCCGCTACGTTTTTATATAACGTCACTCACTTAACTACACATACATACCTATACATGTCATAAGTGCTAAACACGAGGTCAAGCGTCAGAGTATTCCATTATACAAGTCATTATTCATGGCAAGCTCGTCTTTTGGCAAATTAATAAAAAAAAAAAATTAAAACCTGATTCCATGGTTCATTATAAATATATAAGTCAACGTCAAACCTCACTTCTAGTAGTTCTACCAAGATAAACTGAAAAACAAACTTAATGTACATATTGTTCACTAGGGTGAATTGAATCATTGAAATGAGTGATGAGTTATGTACTCAGGCGACAAAGTCTGCCTATTGAAATTTGGAATTAAAGTCTATTTAAATAAATCTAGGATAATTTAAGACAATACAGAATTAGAGATAACGACTTCTTGCTTATTAAATGAGTAACTAATGCTCCTAATTATAATGCATCAGATTCTAAATAGACTAGATTGTTGGTAAACGGTGTGTGGAATTTAGTCTGAAATTCTCCTCCAAAATTTGTGAGAGTGAGTTATTCTAGAGTAACCGCAGCACATAGTTCCCGGTGCAATGCTCTCTGTTAAATTCATGCAAATGAATTTCTATTAAGAGCAGACGTAACTTCTAAAAAATATCTCGCTAATTAAATATCAATATTGTGATTTGTTGAGGGGAAATCGAATTTTCCAGTTAATGAAGGCGGTATTTGATACAGTGGACAATGCAGGGCTGACGCATAAAACTTCTAAATGACTGAAGTCTGAGCCACTTTCCAACAAACTTGCTATTATGTTTGTTTGAAATTTCAGCTTTCAGGCCAGAAACTTATGTTCATAAAATTATCCGCTCGAATTTCAAATTTGTAAAACTTTCCAAGTTTCATCTGTGTTTCTCTTATTACGATATAAATCAAGGTACAAGCACAACTTCTAAATCACCAATTCCAAAGGAAAAAATTACCCGAGTGTCAGCCTTGAAGAATTGATTTATATATGTTAATATACAGTGTTCCAACGCGGGACTAACAACGGATTTTAAATTTTTATATTCACGCGAAGAAAATCACGCCGGTCACGCGCACTACACTGACCGTTCGAGGCGTGACCAAGCTTACGATATTGTTGTAGATTCAAATATTGATATTTTGCCGGCACGTTTCCATTTTCATAATTGATATAATTACAACCTACAACTTGTAGAAAACATCACAATTAATGGACAAAGGAATAGTCGAACAAAGGCAGCGCCAGTTTTCTTTCACTTGCAAGGAAAACTTGATTTTTGTTAAGATATTTGCCAAAATAAATTAGATTATTGACATTTTTATTGCATTCATATTGTCAACCTTTAAATATTATAAAAATCGAATACAAAAATCATTGATCTTACTTTGAACGCAAAGGAAGGCTTATTAAAATATTTTAACATACCTATCACAAATTCTTTAAAAAATGAAATGAAAATTAGAACAAAATAAAAGTAAATATTCAAATGTTTTTAATATTAAATCTCTATAAATAACAAATATATGCTAATATTTTTACCTATGTTTATAAATGAATTTACCAGAAATCAGTTCATCAGTACACCAGAGAGTTGAATCTAATACATTGGAGACTGTCTCAAGTAATAAGGAATACAATGATTCGATTTTATAATTTGGTATTAGGACCCGCTGACCCGCAGGATAGCAAGCGACAACTGTGGAATATTTAGTAACTAAATTAATGGCGACTAGTAGGACCTGTCACATATATATTTCGTTTAAAAGAAAAAGAAGTTCTCGTCTATGGATTTTATAATTTCATTTGAAAATGATAAAAAATAAGCAAATTTAAGAAAATGTATGTAATGTACATCAAAAAGTACATACTGGTGTGAAATGATAACGAGTACAAAAAAATTCGATCGTATCATTTTTTATTTTTGGTAAAGAAAAAAAGATGATCGATTGAACAAGCCAAGTCTCAAAATGGTTTGGCCAGCTTACATTTTCAACGAATTATAAAACCTGCACAAATGGTGAGAAATATCTACAAAATTCTTTAATTTAAATGTATAAAGTTAAAACTTACAAAAACCGTGGGGTCATCTTCTATTCCAGATTTGTCTTCTACCGAGGCCCTTTTAATTTTGCACAGTATGAAAATTCGTAAAAATCCAATGCGTACAATAAAACATACAAGATTATGGGACAATACTCTAACAGAAAAATGTGTGTACAGGATTTGTGGATACAAAACCTAAAGGAACTAAAGCTGTCTTTATAATGTAATACAAGTAATTTTATATCTTGATGCTTCATTTTCACCAACATTTGCTTTTTGACACATATGGCCGAAAATTAGTTATTTGTATATCAAGGCCGCGAAATCACTCTTTAGCGTACCGAGAGAAAAATTGTCGCCGAGGCCGCTAGCGGCCGAGGCAAGACAATCTCGAGGGCGCTAAAGGATTTCGCAGACAAGGTGTACACAATATTTTTTGTGCAACCGTAAAAAATATGTAATTTCAAATTTTATTATTTTTAAATAGTTTCACTGTAAATAGAAAGTTAGCTTTCAAGGTGGCTATGGGATTAACATTTGATAAACAAAACCATGCAATTCTCAAGTGTCAAAGTGATTGTTTACCGAATTTCGCGGCCGCTACCATGACAACGGTCGCTAAATTTAATTCTGCGGCCTGTATTGCGGCTGCGAAATGCTTATTTGCGTCCGGTTGCACAAAAAAGTTATATTCAGTCCATATTTCTCTTCTACAATTTCCTTTTCATTTATAAAACGCAAATATAATTATACGTATTTTTAATAAGAATAAAAGAGTATAACATCTCTTCCATATGCCAACACCCCCGATCGTTGTGGCAATAAAATCTTTAAAATTCAACTATTATAATTTTTAATATAGGGAAAAATAACGGAGCTGCAGTCACTTCTTGTTGAAATTTTATTGAAATTTAAACATATACCAACGTTTCGATCACAATTTGATCATCATCAGGGTAACGTTTAAGGATAAATTTAGAAAAACATGAAAATGAAAAAGTTTTTTAAGATCGAAACTTTCGTCAAAATGACAATAAATAAAAAACGTGCGTACGTATCAACATTGCAATGTTGACGAAAGTTTCGACTTTAAAAAACTTTTTCATTTTCATGTTTTTTTAAATTTATCCTTAAACGTTACCCTGATGATGATCAAATTGTGATCGAAACGTTGGTATATGTTTAAATTTCAATAAAATTTCAACAAGAAGTGTCTCCAGCTCCGTTATTTTTCCCTATATTATTAATTTCTACAGTCGAATCATTCCTAACTATTATAATATTTGCCAAGACATTCAATATATATATATATATATATATATATATATATATATATATATATATATATATATATATATATATATATATATATATATATATATATATATATATATGTATGTATATATTATATTATATTTAGGCAGCCGCCTCGGTGGCTGAGTGAGTTGAGGCAGCGTGCTTCTGCAGCGCTCGAAGCGACCATCACCGCTCGGTTCTTGGGGTCGTGGGTTCCATTCCCACTAGGGGCTTGAATGTTTGTGGCTGTCCTTTCATCATCTCATCTCCATCAACGCACCGTAGACGTGTATAAAATATAATGTAAAATTGTCGCATACTAATCTATATCACCAAATTGTAATAAGATGTAAATATCTTCATATACAATAAAAATTATTGTTTATTATTATTATTATTATTATTATTATTATTATATTTAAGGCATATGTAAATAATTGAAATGAGATTAACACCTTATTTTTAAAGTAAATAGGTAACGTTGGTAGCAATGCACTACTAACACAAAATTCAATCCCTACACATCCCTTTCATGATATTTGCACTTATAGTTTAGAAATAATTCATTTCAACAAATGCGCCAACATACCCGACTTTACCATATCTATATTTCAAACTAGTCGAAAGAAATATGTAAAAATTTCACACCTTTTGCGTAAGTTTGATAATTTGTTTGTTGAAAATGTTAAGCAGCCGATCAATTATGAGCCTGGGCTCGTATGTATTATTAACTATACCTTTGGACAGTGACAGGTTATAGCTTAATATTGAAACAGTTTTTTTGAAAGAAATGCCTTATTATGAAGTTGACCGGTAATCACGCGCAACATCGAACGCACCGTTTGAGTATTCAGTTCAGTAACACACATTTTTAATAATTTACACAGTAGTAAGAGTTCGGTTATTCACTTCTGGGCACCCTGTGTTGCACAGAACGAGCTTTGGACGTGTGGCCTGCTGTGCACGTTCGAGTTAGCGCGCAAAGTATGAAGCGCGAATTAATTTATATTTGAGAAATATACAATTTTTCACAAATTTTGTAAATGTATAAGCTATTACATTAATTAAAATATACCGGAAGCTGTCTTGGTTTTCTAAACACCATATTAAAATCATTGCCTCTTTTTTTTAAGCCATTTTCAGATGTTCCCAAAATTTTTTCTCATTTTATGTAGTTCGCGAACAAGATTAATTTTACTTAATAAATCTTCAAAAGTGTCGGGATACATTCGAAAATAAGTTTTTACCGCATAATTATTCATTTTTCTTATTCTAAAATATTTGAATCATACTTCCCTTCTTCGTCCGGCTCATCGAAAAATATTTGTAAGAAAACGAAAATCCATATTCAGCCGTCAATCAAACGCATACGGTTAATACAAAATCAATATTAGTAATAATAATCTGAATTTACACCGATTATCAATTGCTAAATATATCTGTCACGAAAATATGAAACGCACGGGCTGCAAAATTCGTTCTTTTAATTCCAATCCATAGAGTGATCACGTGACACAACTTATGCACAGCGCCGCTCAAGCACAGCATAAAATAACCGAACGCACCTTGTGTGTTGGGTGTCATGTGCCAACTAGTGATGGGTCAATTCCCGAAATTGAATGATAAGGTAAAATTCCCGGAAATTTCTAGGGAAATTCCCAAGATACATATATTTTTTTTTGAAAATTTCCCAAGTAATTTCATATATTCCGTTGTACCACAATATTTATTGACGGAGTAAGAGTATCTAACAGGCAGGCATAAGGTATAAACATGCAAAAAAAGAACAAGCGTCAAGGTATGAAATTATCTAAATTAAACTACAAAAAAAATCCGGGAAAAAGTCAAGATTTTTTCTCCGTAAATCGTAATTGCAGAAATTTCCGGGAATTTTCCTGGGGAAAAAATAAAATTTCTTGCGGGAATTTTTTAGTGGCACATCACTGGTACCAACTGTCATAATTCAGGGCCAGTCTTCAATTTATTCGTTGGTACATGGTACGTTTTACGTTACTGTATTTATAATTTTTAAATGAAATTTTAACAAACAGATATTATCACATAATTTTATTCATTTGCATTCGTATATACACTTTGAGACCACAGGTCACTTACACTAAAATAAAAATCTGATTAAACATAACCTTTCAAATAACTTTAAAAACTATAATATTATACTTAATAAGAGAAATAAACTGTCATCCATCATTAGTAGAAACTACAAAAATTACTTGGTTAAAGAAAGGAGCTTATGCAACAAGTCAGCCATGTCGGAGGTTCTAAAAACTCTGAGGAACAAAGGGGAGAACTGGAATTATATACCGACCGGAGTCAGGGGCGAATGAATTTCTAATTGAAAAACTAAGATTAATCATTACAAGTTAAATCTTAAATCGTCCAAAAAATTTAAAGCACCTACCAAATAAATGGAAGTATCTGTAATTTTAAATATGATATGGGAGTGAGGTCTGACACAAAAAAGACCCCGGTGGTGCACCCTCCACCCCATCAATGAGTGCCCGTTTGGTGACGTCTGGTAAACACACGCACGGTACGAATATGTCATCATTATTACTACCGATATCTGCGTATAAAGCAGATTGGCCCACCCAGCAATGAGTAATATACCTTGATGATATATTTTTACTTTTTGTTTTAATTGTTAATTTAATATACCTACCGTAAACCGGGTGCAAAGTATACCAAAGAATGGTATACTGTTGCTGATGCAAAAAAAACTACAGAAATATAAACTTTGTACCTTTACGAATATTTTGTTATTTATTTTAAAATGCTCTCTAATTTTTTAGGGCAGTAACACACGTTTTTAAATTAATGTTGTTTATTGCCTTAAACCACGCTTCGACATTAGCTGGGGTGTACTTATTGCACCAAATATTTTGACCCAATTATATCATATTTCGTCGCGTTTTTCGGACTACTTCCAAAATTTTAAGAATTTCACCATAAAGTTAATCAAAGCCCCATTTTAAAAGATGTTATTACACCGGGGTATATGTTTTCTTCTTGTAAAAATAAATCATATTCGCCTTTTAACATCTTTTGAGGTTAATTTTTTAAGTTTTTCAGCAATGCTTACTCCCAAAGCGCCTGTGCAAAGTATCCCCATTTTCAGAATAATAAAGTGCACTTACGAACAAATAATTAATTTTTATAAAATTCTTTTATTAAATGCTTTATTCAAACTAGTATATGCATAAAATAGTAATTGTATGTGCCTTTAAACATGTACTCACCAGTATTAGCTGGGGGTTTCGTGGTAGGATGAATTCGTAGGACTTCAAAACGCCATATTTTTTCAAGGTCTGCTTTGCGCACAATTTCTGGATGACTCATATTTAGTGATGTAAAATGGCAGTCATTTTAAATTAAAATTACTTGACAGTCATTTAATGGTTATTTTCAGTCATATTGGGTCATTTTTGGTCATTTTAGTTTTTTATTAATTTATGGAATAAATATAACATATACAATATATTTGATTGAAAATAATGGAAACGAAGTACCTAAATGTAATACATGTCATACAAAAATTAATAGTTGCATATACAGGGTTGTGACTGACACAGCCGAACATAGGACGTTAATATGGAAAATTATACTTTCATATTTTTCTGCTTCTTTCTATTTTAAGTAAAAAATCTTCAAATAAAAATTGTAGAGCATTTCTTCTTCATCTGAATCAATAAACAAAATCAAATTTGCATGCTTTGTAACAACAGAAATTAGATATGAAAATATCCAAAATCGCCCCAAAAATAGCGATAGCCATGGAATTTAATAATAATAATAATAATAATAATAATAATAATTTAACAAAAGATTAATTATTAATTTAAATTAATTGACAATTATTTACTTGAATAGATATTATAATTAATAAAAATAAACTAACCTAACTTGACAGCACCGCTTGACAGTACTACTATAGTTCGTTCGCCGAAACGAGAGAATGTGGATCTAATTCTTGAACAGAGACAAGTCATTCTGTTGGTCAAAAGTGAATAATTTTGGCGCCGAACCAATAGAATAACTTGTTTCTGTACAACAATTAGTTCCACATTCTCTCGTTTCGGCGAACGGTGTATATTAATATTTCGTTCAATGAAATATTTGATGGCAACGCTCTTGCGCATTTTCACTATTAAACATTGAAGATAAATTTTCAAGCTTAGAAGTGTATTCTTTGAATATATAAGAAAAATTAAACAAGTTTGTGCATGTTCGTGACCGACATTTTCAAAATGACAAACGCGTCCTTTTTAAAGTGATGGAATATTTACTGTCATGGTCATCAACTAAAATGACCTGACAGTCATTTTGTAAATGATGACTGACCACTGTCATATAATCGACTCATATCACTACTCGTGGGGTGGTCTAATGGGTTTCTATGACATACTGTAGTGTCCTCTAATGGTAGAAATCGAAGTGACCGCAATAGGGCTAAATTGGGAACCAGGATGACTAAAACTATACTTTTACAAAACAGGTGAAAAGTTACCCGCTCCGCTGCAAAGTAACACCGGTTTACGGTAAACATTTTTGGCCGATTTTACTTTTAATGATTAATCTTAGTTGATCGATCATGTATTCGCCCTTGAGTCCCTTCCCTATATAATCCTACTCTTCTTCCTTATTGCTCATAGTTGTTAGGTTATTTGCAGTGTCGTGACTGATCTAGATCATTTGATCTAAATCACCGATCTAGTTCATTTAGTATGGATTTTGATCTGATCTAGATCTTTCTATGTATTCAGATCTTGATCTGAATCTAGATCTAAAAACAATAATATATGGTCTTAAAAAAGATCAAATATACGGGTATGCGCCAGCGTGTGCAAGTTATTAAAATCTGTCGTTATTTGTTACCTTCAGCAGTGTGCCATCCAGGGGCGTCACTAGGTACTTTGAACAGGGAGGGCGCACCTTTAGAAAGAAATAATTTTTGACAGTCTGATTCTGCATTTAAAATTTTTCATGTTTAAAACATAAAAATATTTCTTTTGGAACATTTTCAGATGTAATGAAGCGAACACAAATACTTATCTGTTCTTCTGCAGTGATGTCCAGAGGATCATCTACTATTATTGCAAAATAATCACAATTATTAATTTCCGGAGTTATTTTGCGTATTATACATTTTGCACTACTCTCTATAACATGATTTTGTGACGTAGTGAACAATAATGTGCATTTTGAGGTACATTGTAATTCTGGAGAAAAGGATCAAATTTTTTAAAAACTAGAGTATAAAATTGGCCTTATTTGTTGAATTTTTTGTTTCATTATGTCCTTGCAATGGTATAGCCTTAAATAATTTCGTCTCTTTTATATAGCCTGAATGGTGCATCATTTTGATTTCTTATATTACCTTTCTTAAGAAGAAAGGTTACCCCTGTACTAAAATATGAAGCGAAAATTCAATTAATTGTTTCGAACTACTAACATTTTAAAAAACTCTACACACGACACGCATACTTGCGATATTAACCTGAATTAAACAAAAATATTATTGAAATCTATTAGTATTTGACTTTGATTTTAATGGCAAAACGAGAAAAGTCCAGTATTAATAGATTTCAATAATTTTTATTTTGAAATGCAGGTTAGTATCGGAAGGATGCTTTTCGTGTGTTGAATTTTTAAATGCGTTAATAGTTCTAATACAGAAATAATTTATTTGAATTTTCGCTTTATATTTTAGAGCAGCGGTAACCTTTCCTCTTCGGCTAAAGTCGTAGGTACATAATCGTCTCGCTGTAAAAAAATCAGATTGATTTTTAATAATTTATTTAAATAAAAACACGGAAAGGGGGCGCAAAATTAAACAGGGAGAGCGCAAGCCCCTTCAGAAATGGTCTATCGACGCCACTGGTGCCATCCATTTTTACTGGGTCGCAAAAGATGCAGTGATAAACATTAACTGAAACGTGTGGATTATATTTGTAACTTCTTCACAGTGTGGATTTCACTATGCTAGGTATATTCTTCGTAATTCATTTACTTTTTGTATCCCTATTTAATTAATAAGAAGTAAAATTTGAAAATCGTTACTGTTCTTTATTATGATCTAAGAAAAACTGATCCCATATTCCTGATCTGATCTGAGACTAAAGATCCGGTCGCATAAATTGACCTATGATCTGATCTAGATCATATTAATTGTGAAGATCTTGATCTTGGTTTAAATCCTTCATAAATTGATCTGTCAGAACACTGGTTATTTGGCATGGTTGATGTTCACTTCTCTATTTGTGTCCGATTTTTACATGGCGTATTTGTGACGTGTAAACTCACAAATATATAACAAAAAGAGCGTTCCAAACTAGTGTTTTTAGTATTTTAATAGTGTATTCGTAATACGGATCACTGTTTTTGTTGTTTCTACTGTTGATGAATTCTTAGACTTCGAAATAGGTGTTTTACGTTCTTAAAAATTATTTCTAAGGTTAGTAGTTAATGTTTTGTTTTATTTATAATTTAATCTGAGACTCTTATTCAATATTTATTTATATATAAAAGATTTAATCTTTGTCTTAAAATTCTTTTTAAAGGCACACTCTATTTGGAAATGGCAGCATTACCTTCTTAGACATTTGTGGCGTGGCTACCATCTTTTCTATAAACTGTTTTGCTGACATTTATTATTTATTTAATAGCAACTTCCTATAATATCTTTCCAATAAAAAGGTGTAAAGTTATATTATTTATAGCTTCCCTTCAATATAAAACTACCCATAACTTCTTGGCGATTTATACGGCAATTAAAATTCCTGAATGAGTAGTGGGCGAGCGAGCGCTACTTGCGAGAAATAATAAAGTAAATGAAACAAACATTCAAATCAAGATAAGAGCATTCCGCGGTGCTGCTGTGTCGCCACTTGGCCCCACCGGGAATTTAATGGCCTACGCCACTGACGCATTACGACGAGATGCCTCTTTGATTTACACGACGAGCAAGAGGGAATGAATAACAATTGTATATAAGATGATTTTGATGTGCTGGAGCTGGTTTAATTAATGGCCGGCGCATGACTTCCTAACAGCACAATCATAAAACCATACAAATAAATATAAATTTATATCTAAAATGGAACGTTATTAAATTTTTTATTTTATGAGGCCTCCTTTCAACAACGAGAAGCATAAGCTAAGAATTCCGCCTTTTCATTAACAGTTTAATTTTTATTATAATTATACTCGTATGTATTATAGGTTGTTAAATTAAAAACTCTGTAAGGACTTACAGTTCGTAGAGGCTTTTAAACCAGAAATTAATCTGAAATGGTGATCGCAATTAAAGTGTTTATTTAAAGTTATTTCTTTTTATAAAGAAAATCAAATGAAAAGGCAGTACCTACAAACTTCATCATCATTAGTATTATAGGCACTATTGGCCTCAACAACCGTAAGTATTAGTTTCGATACTAATTCGTACCATTCAATTCTTTTAAGAGTTAAGAGCTGGTAACGAGATATTCCTGTGCAACCAACCGGAGTACAGTGGGTAGAATAAACTAACGAGAATGAGTAAAATAGATATAGCTATATCTTTTTTTTTTGCTCGCATAACTTGTAGGTATTACTTCGCATCGCACATATATAACGTCATAGAAGTTTTAATGTAGTTTTTCTGGAATTTTATTAATATGTATTTCCGTCTCGTGGCCGCGTGCCTGAGGGTTTGGTCGCGAATTTTGGGGAACCGGGTTCGATCCCGACCAACGCCAAATATTTCGAATTTTAAATGCCACAAAATAGACCCCTGTGGTGCACTCTCCACGCCAGCAATGAGTGCCCGTGAGATGACGCCTAGTAATTGCCCGTACTGCTGAAAATGATTCTTGTGAATTTTATACAAAACAAATATTCTAAAAAAACTAATAACATTATATTTGATTTAATTATACTTGTATCCATCTGGAATATTGGAATGCATATAAAAAATCTGATATAACCAACAGATTGTCTCCTGCAAGTTCCATTGTATTTCATATGATTGCCACTTCCAGAATATCGATTTTTTTGACATTTTCTGGTTGGTAGTAAATTAGATAGAGCGTTCACCGAATCCGCATATACACACCTACACGTACACGTTTCTACGCATTTTCATTGTGCTTGTTTATGAAAATATCGATATGTGATATTTAGCACGATCCCTAATAGTTTACACGTAAGATGCAAGAAGCGATTTCTCAAAAAATATTCATTTAGGCTACAGGAGAATGAATTACAAAGGGGTTTCTAATCTAGTGTAGTAAAATTTAAAGTAAAATATGTTATAACATTGTGGATTAGGCTAAACAATAACCGAATAATGTAAAAAAACCTAAATTTATTTTTTCTAAAATGAAATTTTTGTAATTTATTTTTGCGCTAAAAAGGTATCACGTACTGTCCTGCTGAGAAGTAGTTGACGCGACGTCAACTGTCTTGTTCGTGTTTATTACATTTTGTATGTTTGCTAGTTTTCTTTTTCTATATAATTTCTTGAATGTCCTCCTACAACAGATCAGGTAAAATTCAAATTTTGAAGAAATATTTAAAAATTCGTATCTCGCTGAATTATTTTTTTTTAAATTTATTTATAATATAAATAATGGATCCCGGGTTCACACGTGATCCTTTTTCTATGGCCAATCCTTGTTTAGGGGGTGTGCCTGTCACTTTGCGTTGGCGGCAATTTGAATATTATTGTTCTGTGGGTGAAACTATCAAACTGACGTAAAAAGTTAGGTTGTTTCTTTCTATTCGCTCGAAGTTTTGTTGTATCTGTTTGGTAACATAGTGTGTTTATTCTTTTAATTTTAACTGCTGCTTTGAACTTATTTAATATTTATTGTATTTGCGTTGTATTGGTGTTTTTCTAGATTATAGTCTAGCGGGTATAAATACTCTTATTATGGAGTTTTTGCATGACGTACGAGAAGATTCCATCAACGCTATCGTTACGTCTTTTCAAGGGTTTAGATTTTGCATTACGTTTTAACCACACGTACGTTGATTTTGACGTTCACACGACAGTTGTTTCAATATCTGTCATATTCATTGTATTTTGGCATAAAGAAATCAAACACAAATGGAATTACTATTTAATGTTTGATAAATAGCTTTAAAAGGTGTTCCACATGTTCATTGACAGCTCTGAAAGAAAAAAATTGTGGTCCTACTCAGGTTATTTTTAATGATGTTCTAACTACACATATTTTCATAAAGGTTCATCTCTGTTACATTCCTTAGCAATCTCAAATCATCGTCCATGGTAAATTCTCTCAATTTTAAACATTTTACCCAATTTAACAAATAAATAAGAAATTTCGAATTTTTATGACTGTTCTGACTGCAAAACAAAAAGGTACTGACGTTTTAAAATAAATTCTGTGCCTACTAGGTTAGCAGACGTACGTCAACTGGCTCGTCTTCTACCCCTGACGAACGTATTACGTCTTCAAATTTCACGTTCGACAGAAAACAAATATGATATTGCTTAGCAACCAAGAAGTTAGCGTATACGTCTTTCAAGAAAACGGTATGCAAAAACTCCCTAATAAATATAGAATAATACGATATAACCCAAAATGTAATATCAGGATATAAATCCAGATTTCGGCAAAAAATAGAAATTATTAATATAAAAAGAAGACATGATGAGTACAAAACAAAATAAACTGATACTGATGCAATGGCAAGCCCAAAACAATGACTAGTTGTAAAAGCTTAAACGGCTTAAACGGTCAAAAACAACAGAAAAATACTTTCAAATTGCCGCCAACTTATTCACATGCAAAGTGACAGTCACCATCTCATATGTGGATTGGCCACAAACTACTAAAGATCACGTGTTAGCCGCCATGAATATGTACGTAAAAATTGCAGAAAATAAAATGATATTTTTTTTATTAGAATACTCCATTCTGTATTAAATTCATGAAATTGGATATTTAACTATAAAGCGCGAAAACATTAAGAATTAATTTGGAATTTTTGGTGAATTTAGCAATTTCATCAAATACACAGTGTTGTACTTTTCTAGATATTTTTTGAAAGCTATTTGCGTTCATTTCTCAAACAATTAATTTTTACAAGAGAATAAAAAATTCTTGGCGATAATATTCTATTTTTTATTTTTTGGAATTGACTTAAGAAGAAAGAGAGAAACCTCGAATTATACACATGAAATATAATAATATTATTTGAAATATCAAAGCAAGCATAGCTAAAAAATTCAAAAAATATTGTACAATTTTATTATATTTTGTTACAGTGATTTTTAAAAATGAACAGAAATACTCACTTCTTGGATGGTCCTGTATATAAGTTTCGATAGATGTAAAAGTTTTTCGATGTTGTAATTCTTCCTGTTGCGTGGTATTGGTTTCGGATAAAATAATGATGTACTCTTCTCGTCGCAGATGTCGTAAAGAGCACGATAAGCCGCGTGTGCATCGGTGTTTTAATGGCGCAATTGTCCCGCTGCCGACTCAGCTGTTCTGGAATCGGTTAACCCAATATTTCCTCATTGGTGGTATGTGAGTTTTTACTATCTGGGCCAGTAAAGATACCCGACTATCTGCACCACGCAATTGCTAGCAAACGGTCAATTTGGCGGCTTTCTCACAGTAATGTGCCCCACATCAAGATTACATCTGCCGGCCAACGGACAAGCCACATAATCACTCCACGACTTTTAACCGAGACTACAATTAGAGTGATTTCGACTATTACCGAAAAAGATAGAAAAACTTTAAGAAATTTGCCAAATACAGATACACTACAAACTTCAACTAACAAATCAATTCGGTTAAACTCAAATTAATAAAGTGAAATAATTCTTAAACGTTTGCTTTATATTGCACTTTTATGTACCAATATTTAGTTACTTTGGTTATTTGTTTCCTGAGTTATTATTCATTATAAAATATGATAAAAAAAAGGACACTAATGCATGCATTAGACATTAGACAGACGAAAAAGTAAAACTCGAAAATATACGTAAATAGACGGAGATCCCAGCTAGCAAAAGTCACGTGATAAGATACAAAAGGTTTGACCTTGGGGTAGGGTGCGGATTGGCTCCCCATACAAAAATAATCGTGTCTTACAAGTCGGACCGGGGGCTTTACGCCATGGTAATATTTTCCAAATTCAAAAAAGTACCAAAAATTACGTGATGAGGTATATTCAAATTTTTTGTGCCATTCAATGCGGGCTTGTGTCTAGTTTGCTAATATATCTTGTAAGACATCGAAACCGGGGGCTTTTGACATGTAAGACACGAAAGAAAATTTCAAAAAAGGACCGAAAATTACGTGATAAGGTACATTCAAACTTTTTACTGTATTTTATGCACCATTTTTCAAAGATCACGAATACACTTTGTAAGACATAAAAATCGGGGGCTTAATGCTTTTAAGACAACCAAAAGTGAAAATGGTGTCCCAAACTACATGATGAGCTACATTAAAACTTTTTGTATCAATCGACGAAGGTATTTGCCTAGTTTGCTAAAATTGATTTTAAAACATAGAAATCAGGGGCTTCTGAGTTTTAAGACACGAACCAAAATTTGAAAAATGGCTGAAAATTACGAGATAAGGTACATTCTAACTTTCTGCGGTTTTTTATGCACTATTATCCAAAAACCACGAACAGACATTTTAAAACATAAAAATCGGGGGCTTAATACATATAAGACAATCAAAAGTGAAAATGTTGTTTAAAAATTACATCACGAGGTACATTAAAACCTTTTGTGTCAATCGACGCGGGTATTTGCCTAGTTTGCTAAAATTCATTTTACTACATTCAGACCAGGGGCTTTTGACTTTTGACACATGAACCAAAATTTTAAAAAATATTCCGGGATAAAATACATTCAATATTTTTGCAGTTTTTTATGCACTATAATCTAAAGATTACGAAGACTTTTTTAAGACAGGATAGAGGGCTTTTGATTTTAAGACAAACAAAAAAGAATTCAAGTGAAAAATTACCCAATATGAGATGAATTAAAAATTGTTGATGCCTAATTTTCCAAATACATTTTAAATAATCAAAATAGAGTATTTTTGCGTATTACAAATAAACACAAACAGTAAAACTTTTAAAGACATGAGTAGGTACAATATTTGGGTATTATAAAAAATGAAATTGAAAAGCTGCTTATTAAATAAGAACTGGGATATTTATTAAAGCCAAAAATGAAATCAATATTTATATTACAAATCGTCGAATAATTCGTCATTGAACTCGGATTGAGCCTCTTCTACTTCATCTGATTCGATTATTGCTCATTCTTCGATTTCGCTTAGTGACTGCCATTACTCTCTAGAGTTACTAAAGGTAAAGTGTTGGTATTATTTGCATTATTTCTCATTTTGCAGACATAATTGCACCTTATTTTGATATCTTGGAATGGTTTATCAGAGCTCTTTGGTATACTAGATTTGAAGATGTTTAGACGAGCTTTGAGAGATTTTCACAAGTTTTTGTCAATAAATTTCACATATAACCTGTTCCAATGAGTTATGTAGATACTTCATCTGAGATTTTACTTGTGCCACAAAACAGCGTGTATCAAGACGCACTCATATCTCTGGGTACTACAAGAAAATCTCAGCTGAATTTTGTGTTTTAAAAGTCAAAAGCCCCCGACTTCTATGTCTTAAAATGAATTTTAGCAAACTAGGCAAATATCCGCGTGGATTGACACAAAAAGTTTTAATGTACCTCATCATGTAGTTTTAGATAGCATTTTGACTTTTAGATGTCTTAAATGCATTAAGCCCCCGATTTTTTTGTCTTACAAAGTGTATTCATAATCTTTGGATAATGGAGCATAAATACCGTAAAAAGTTTGAATGTACTTTATCACGTAATTTTGCGGTCCCTCTTTGAAATTTTGTTTCGTGTCTTATAAGTTAAAAGCCCCCGGTTTCGATGTCTTACAAGATATATTAGCAAACTAAACACAAGCCCGCATTGAATGGCACAAAAAATTTGAATGTACCTCATCACGTAATTTTGGTCCTTTTTTGAATTTTGAAAATATTACCATGGCGTAAAGCCCCCGGTCCGACTTGTAAGACACGATTATTTTTGTATGAGGAGCCAATCCGCACCCTACCCCAAGGTCAAACATTTTGTACCTTATCACGTGACTTTTGATAGCTGGGCTCCCGGTCTAAAATTAATGAGTACTAGTGAAAGAATTTTATTTAGATATGAATTAGTTCGCAAACTACAAGTGATTGAAATCGATTAATAATTAGGACGACGTACCATGGCTTTGCAATTTGATTGGTTGCCTGATTTTAAAAGCGAGACTAGCGCGCCTCTTGAGCCCACCTACCGTGAAATCTTCAATGGAAGAACACTACTTCATGAATATAACGTATGTTCATAAAAAAAATATTATAGCTATGCGAACATGAAACATTTGTACTCTCTAAAACTAACAGTTTGTCGACCACTGGTGCAGACATGCAATCACGCAATTATTACATATTTTTTTTAGTTCATATTCTCCCAGAAAAAAATAAAAAAATTGGAATAGACCCCCATTGAAATTTTAAAAAAACATGATTTACAATAGCACTTTTTTAAAATTCACATTGTCAGAGCGTTGCAATAAATTTTGAAAACAGAAATTTGTCATTTCGTGTTTTTATTGTTTATTTTCTTATTGTCCTTAAATGATATATTTTATTTTATGAAAAAGTACCACAGCGAATACACTTTTAAAAACTTCAAATTTTTATATATAGATATCTAAATACTTGGCTGATAACGAACCACGTAATGTCTTGAAAAGAGTTGTCAATTATAATATTAAACAACATAGTAGGAACTCAATTACCTGGCTTTGCCGTGAATAAGATATGAGGACCGTAACCTACTCAAAATCCAAGCAATGCATATTTTGCACACGGTAATCGTATTGTTAAAAATTCGTCAGGTCACAAAATCCTCCTCCAACACTATGTCATTCGCTACGACACAAGGAAAGTAAGATTAGTAAATCTCCTGTTCTAAAATAGGTTCTTTATGTCTATTGTTTCCAGTTTCTCCCATGCAGCCTATTGTCTACGTAAGTTTAAATTAAGTTAGTGTAAGTCATGTTAGCTTTTGTTAATTGTAATTACAATCTAACCTTAGCATAAAGATAATATTTAATAAAATTTCTAAAATTTAGCATCGTCGCTGTGACCTATATAATGGCGCGAGGTATAATGTAAATCTGATTTTACACTCATACTCGTAGTCAGGGAACAGATTTGGTACCGGGTGTCTTAGGCCGACCGACACATGGGCGATTAACATGTAAAATTAGTTAATTGTGAATAGTATCTCCCCAGTGCAAGATATTAAGATGAAATTTTGCATGCTTATCCGGGGATACTATTTCTATGGATTTCAATTCAAATCAGTCAATTTACAAGTGTAATATTAGAATAAATTAAGAAAAATTGTAGAAGTACCATGAATGTTATTCATATCTTGAAAATAATAGTATCTAAGCAACAGCTCTGATAGAGTAGGGGTAACGTGCGCGCTTCACAATTTAGAGAGTCGGGTTCGAAACCAACCGACAGCAATATTTATTTTTTAATTTTTTCTTTTCAAAATAATTTTTATTATTAATATGTTTTTAATCTTTTATTAATATTTAATTTAATAAAGTGGATACATTGTACGTAACAAGATTTATTTATTTAAAAAATATTTTATTATTTGCTTTATTGGTTTATTATAAATTAAATTTCTTCAAATTATAGTTACAAAGTAGGTAACCATCAAGAATTGCGAGACGGCGACGAAGAAAGAAGAGCAACTTATTGTGAAACAATTATGGATAAAGCCAATGAAAACAGAAACTTTTTGTACTCCCTCTGTTATACCGATGAATGCACATTTACTCTTCATAACGAACCGAATGTGCAAAACTTTCGCCACTGGTCAAAAGATAAACCAACTCTTCAAAATTTATCAAGAACCCAATATCCCCAGAAGGTTAATGTTTGGGCGGGAATTTTGGGATCACACATTATTGGACCATATTTTATTGAAGGGACATTGAACGGTCCAAAATATTTAGATTTATTGGAAACAGTAGTTGGGCCTAGACTTACAGAATTAAATATGGAGAGGATATGGTTTCAACAGGATGGGTGTCCAGCGCATAACGTGCAAATTGTCAAAGAATATTTGGACAATTCATTTCCAGATTCTTGGATTGGTTTAAATGGACCAATTAATTGGCCGGCAAGGTCTCCTGATCTAAGACCCTTAGATTTTTTTCTTTGGGGTCATTTAAAATCAAAAATTTACGGCGATTATGAATTGACCACTTTAGAAGACCTGAAAGCGGCAATAAGGAATGAATGTAGGCTTATTTCTAATCGACAGCTAAGCAACGTGAGACAGCAATGTTACGATCGTCTCGGGTTTTGCTTAGCGCAAAACGGCGGCCATTTTGAATATTTATTATAATTTTTAAATTTTAATGTTGTAATTAGTAGGTACGATTTAATATTTTTTAAATAAATAAATCTTGTTACGTACAATGTATCCACTTTATTAAATTAAATATTAATAAAAGATTAAAAACATATTAGTAATAAAAATTATTTTGAAAAGAAAAAATTAAAAAATAAATATTGCTGTCGGTTGGTTTCGAACCCGACTCTCTAAATTGTGAAGCGCGCACATTACCCCTACTCTATCAGAGCTGTTGCTTAGATACTATTATTTTCAAGATATGAATAACATTCATGGTACTTCTACAATTTTTCTTAATTTATTCTAATATTACACTTGTAAATTGACTGATTTGAATTGAAATCCATAGAAATAGTATCCCCGGATAAGCATGCAAAATTTCATCTTATTATCTTGCACTGGGAAGATACTATTCACAATTAACTAATTTTACATGTTAATCGCCCATGTGTCGGTCGGCCTAAGACACCCGGTATATATATATATATATATATATATATATATATATATATATATATATATATATATATATACATATATATATATATATATATATATATATATATATACATAT
Organism: Harpalus rubripes; assembly: GCA_963082715.1. Classification (NCBI taxonomy): domain Eukaryota; kingdom Metazoa; phylum Arthropoda; class Insecta; order Coleoptera; family Carabidae; genus Harpalus; species Harpalus rubripes. Next base: position 53,371,735 of record OY720452.1, read on the forward strand.
ATATATATATATATATATATATATATATATACCGGGTGTCTTAGGCCAACCGACACATGGGCGATTAACATGTAAAATTAGTTAATTGTGAATAGTATCTCCCCAGTGCAAGATATTGAAACTTTGCATGCTTATCCGGGGATACTATTTCTATGGATTTCAATTCAAATCATATATATATATATATATATATATATATATATATATATATATATATATATAAAGAGTTGTTTTTATTAATAATTTATTTTAATATATTGCCATTTTTTAAAAAATTATGTGGTTTCATGGCCGCTTGCCTGAATGTCTGGTCGCGAATCTGGGGAACCGGGTTCGATCCCGACCGACGCCAAATATTTCGAATTTTAAATGGCACAAAATTGACCCCTATGATGCACTCTCCACGCCAGCAAGGAGTGCCTGTGAGGTGATGCCTGATAAACGCCCGCACTGTACAAATATATCATCATCATTACCGATATCTGCGAACAAAGCAAATTGGCACACACAGCAATGGGTAATATGCCGTGATGATATATTTATTTATTTATTTTAAATGAAAGTGTATACAATATTTTTCATAGTAATATAAAAAATAATAATAATTTATTCTTATTTTCGTAAATAATTAAATAAAAATATTGGCGTCAGAAATAGTCATTAAAAACAACCCGCCACTCCTGTAACATACAGTACGACATTCATAGCCAATAGGAAAACATTTTGCGTTATTTATATTAATAAAAGTAGGCGATAGTTTGTCACATGTTAAATTGTATGAGCCCTGACGTCACATTCTGTTTCAGATCACGTGACTTTTTACAAAATATTACGCAAATTTCAATAATTAATTGTAAAATAGCTAATGGATATTTAGTGATGCTTTCAAATTTGAGGCTCTTCAAAGAACAATATCTTTTAAAATGTAGTAATTAGAAGTCATATAAAAATTCTTGCAACAGCCCTATTCTATCCTGACTGGTCGATAAAATAATCTCCCGCTGTGACCGGGTTTACCTCATCATCATATCATAGTGAAGTCATGTCAATTATGTAAGTTAGTAGGTTAATATAGCCTAAACTTATCATTTGCACGTTATCTTACGAATCTCAGTCTATCATGTAACTATTAGTACCTTTTCTTACCTCCCGCTACCCTTGGTAAGGAAGGTATAGGGGTCGTGCTAAAAATCGCATATCGAGACTGGTAAATAACCACGTTTTAAGGTCCCTAGAATCCAATTTTAACATTTTCACGATGATGTCTGTGTGTATGTGTGTGTGAATCCTCCACTCTAACTCAAATACTATCATTCAGAAAATATTGAAACCTTGTATTTCCAAATATTTCTGTAATGGAAAGAGCCCATTACATTTTGGTGAAAATCGGATAACTGGAAATGGCACTTTACTAGAAGCTCAAACTAGTTTTTCTTCGAAAAATACCTTTAATTGTTATTTATCGAGATTAATGTTATTATAAAAATTAAAGCTTATTAAATTTTCTACAGATTTGCATTAATACTTTTTCTATATATTTTATGAATAAATTTATAAAATTATCTAAAATTTAAATCCCAGAGCCTACGCTTTAAACAAAGAAAACGCAGTTATTCAAATGTATGTAACTGACAGATAAATGTCACTATCAAAGAACTAATCATTTCAAAATAATATTAGTAACGTTTTAAAAAGGAAAAAGTTAACAGTAGAAAAGGAATTCAATACAGTTTCCACCGTAAGTAAATATGTAGGTATGTATTTAGATTAATAAAAATTAACGATTCACAAAAATGTGTAAGCTAATCCTCATTTTTGGATTAGTGAATTCCACGGGTGAATTCTATTCTATCCCGGTATTTAAAATTTAACCTTCATTTTATTATAGCTCCGGTAGCTCTATGGTTAGAGCATCGCCTCATGTCATGAGTGCCCTCGGGACTCTGGGTTCAAATCCCACTAAGGCATGGATGTGTGTGAATGTGAACCTACTCTGTAATTGGGATTTAATTCTGTTGAGGGATTTAAAAAAAGGTAGCTACTTAGATTAGATTGGATTATATTTTAAGAAATAAACAGTCAAAATTAGAGTAAAAGTCGCTAATCCAAAAATAAGGATTAACTTAATCTTTTTGTGATTCGGGCTGTAAATGGGGGGAGGTATTGTGTTCGCCACACCAGATTTTTAGGTTCTTTATATTTTGCTCAACTTCTTCAAAATACAAGTAATATTTCTATATTTTTTATACTGTAGTTTAATAAATATATCATCACGGCATATACCCACTGCTGGGTGTGCCAATCTGCTTTGTACACAGAAGTCGGTAATGAGGATGATATATTTGTACCGTGCGAGCGTTTAATTATATGCATATTATAAAATGGCGTCTTCCACCTTCAATTTATGTTTTTTGTTAATATTAGGTATTTGTCAAAGAACGACACGATAAGTTGCTTTAGATAATAATTAATTCTGTATGAATGACATGAACGCGTATTGACATTTCTTATTATTAGCAACAAGAAACTTGGTACTTTTAATTAAAATCTGTCTTGGTTTTCATGTCACGTTGATTTGGTCTGCAATGCACAATGCAGTTTGACATTTCGCGACGCCTAGTTAAAACTTAACACAAGTCAAGATGAGCTGCCGACGGCCGGGGAATTCATGTAATTGGATTACGAAAAGATCCACCACAAGAATATTAAAATGCACACATAGGGCCAAATAAATCTAATTTGAATATGATGAATTAATTCTAAATAATAATGAACATATTGTTTCTAAAAGAATGGCCCGTATTACGAGCGCACTTTTATAATAAAAGTGCTTTTATAGATATTTGTGTCAACACATAGGACTCAATACACATACCACAAAATAAATGTAACTAGATAAAAATAAACTTTATTTTATGGGAAATATTCGTTTTCCGGGAATGGACTGTCATATTTTGAGTCAGAGCTCAACGTTTCGCCCGCCGTCGTATGGGGTATCTTCAGAAGCAAGGGGGATAGTCCTGTCTTAAACAAGGTTACCCGACGTGTCAACCACGCTAGAGGCCGAGTTTAAGGAAACAAGGGGGGGAGACTCAGTTTACAAGGTTACCCGACGTGTAAACTACGCTAGAGGCCAAATAAACCAAGTGGCAACCTTGTTTAAGACAGTACTATCCCCCTTGCTCCTGAAGATGCCCCATACGACTGCGGGCTAATCATTGAGCTCTGACTCAAAATATGACACAGTCCATTCCCGGAAAACGAATATTTCTCATGACTCAGACTGTGGAAGCCTACGCAACTTTATTTTAACTCAAAAATACAAACAAATCATCCAAATATCATTCATACAAATTGTGACTAGAGATCATTGCAACTTGCGCCAAAAAAAAAAAAAAAAAAAATTGGCGTGGCAAAAAAATTGAGGAAATTTTTCCAGGGAAGACGGAACGAGATGGCCACTTTCTAGCATAGATCTTGCTATTAGGCGACTGATAACAATTGGATCATTTGTAACAGATATTGACCTTCCATTCCCAGGTCTTCTGCATTTCGATCCAGTTTCTATAAGTCGCCTAATAGCACGATTTATGCAAGAAAGTCACCTCCCTGGAAATTCTTTCCCAATTTTTTTGCCATGCCAATTTTTTTCATGACAAGTTACAATGACCTCTAAGGGCCAGTTTTTCAATCACTAATTAAAATTTTAGCTATCAGTTAAATAAACAATTTTGAATCGAACTATTAACAGCACTGATAAATCTGCCATTTGACAGTTCATTATGTTTCAAATTTGTTTATTTAACTGACAGTTAATATCTTAACCAATGATTAAAAAACTAGCCCTAAGTCAGATTTACTTACGTGAGATGACCTTATTAGAATCTTGAGATAGTTGAACAAAACAACAAAAAAAAATTTTATGATTTTCATGTTAAAACATACAAACAACTAGAAATGTCATTGACAATTTCATTTGTTTCAATAATAGCGTAATTATTATCAACGTGTAATAGTAAATTTGAATGGTAAGTTTAGAAAATCGTTATGTATGTATTGACCTCTGTGGTATATGGTGTGTGGTGTGAAGTTTGTTCGCCGTGCAATTACAGATTTTCATAGTTAAAACATCTATATTAATAATTATTTATATATCAGTAGATTCGGTATAGTCTCGCGGTCATTTTGATATATAATATAATTAGTGCAGAGAAGAGAAAATTTGGCCGTTTTGAAGAGAAAAAATTAACCTTACTTCCAGCTAGGCGAACGGAGTATAGAAAATTTATTCTTTAACAACAACGAGGCTACAAAATTATATGATGCGCACACTTCGGTCAGCTGGATTTGTTGAGCCAACCGGTGCTGAAAATGTGGGTAGTAATAAGGACGAAGATACCTCATTAAGTGTAAGTGACTTAAAGGACTCTGAAGTAAATAAATTACAGTTTTTGAAAGAACTAATTAAACAAAAAGACGATATGATTTTATCACAGACAAACACAATCAATATACTTCAAAAACAATTAGATATTTTAAATAAAATTATTATAAATAGTAATAATTTTCAACAATCATCGCCATCTAAGCAGAAACATATTAAACCAAATGGTAAAGCAAAGAAACCAACCAATCTTATCGAGTTACCGGCAGAATCGACATTAATTAAGAAATCTCAAGACGGTAAAGTTATAAATAGTGTTATCGACCAAGACAAGCGTCAACAAAATGGCGTGATAAACAATGAATCAAAACAGAGTGAAACTATATCTAGAAATAATGGAACTACTACAACAACTGAAGAAAATAAAGTAGAATCAAATAAACAACAAAATGGAAATAATAAAACTGGATCCCAAAAATATTTAAAACAGCGTAACAATGTGCCAATAATAGGGAAGAAAGACAATCAAAATAATACCAACTCTTTAAAATCTGTTCCCAAATATGTATATCTTCATGTTTTCAGACTACACCCAGAAACTACCGATATAAATGTAAAGAGTTACCTTCATAGTACGTTTCCAGAAGTTCTAGTTGATAAAATTGATGCAAAACATCCCGATCAGTACTCATCATTTAAAATAGCCATCCATGAAACAAATTTGCAACAAGCAATGGATCCAAATATTTGGCCACAAGGAGCTTGCATTAATCGTTTTTTTCATCGAATTGCCAGAACACCCTTAAACGTGTAGTTCCAGAAAACCAGTCTACCAAGTGCATCAGTCTGACCCACTTAAACATACAGTGCCTCAGAAACAAAATAGAAGAATTAGAACTATTTTTAGAACAATATCCCTGTGATGTGTTATGTATTTCAGAACATTGGATGCGTAAAGAAGAAGAAATTTTATTAAATATTAATAATTTCAAATATATATCTGGTTTCTTTAGACAAACTCATATTCATGGTGGAGTTGCAATATTTCTTAAAAACAATCTATATGGTGAACGTATTAACTATATTGAGAAATTTAACAATGAAATAACATTTGAATGTTGCGGTATTAAATTTAAATCAAGTGATAACATAACTTATATAATACTGACTGTCTACCACTCTCCTGATGGTAATTTCAGGGAGTTTTTAACATTACTCAACAATTGTTTATCATTAATCACATGTCATCATAACCAAGTAAATATATTTGTTGTGGGTGATTTTAATGTTGATATTTTGAGTAACAGTCTTGATACAAAATTATTTATTGATTTAATGGCGTCTTATAATTTACATGCTACCATTAAAGAACCAACGAGACCCAGTTCAGGAAAGTGTGTTGACAATATCTTTACAAACTTAAATCTAAACTCTTATAATGCTAAAGTAATACAATACATTATCTCAGATCACTCACCTCAGAATATCATCATTAAAGTTGATAATTCGAACTTTAGAGAAAATAACTTAAAAACTTATACTCGTAATTTTAACCCTAGAAATATGAATATGTTTAAGTTTTATTTAGCTAAAGAAAATTGGAATAATGTATACATATCTGACGATGCAAATATTAAGTACAATAATTTTATGAGTTCTTTCCAATATTATTTCGAACTATGTTTCCCTAAAGTTTATCAGACAAATCACAACAAATACAATAGCTGGTTGAGTAATAATGTTGGGAAATTCTCAAATGACTTACGTGATTTATTTAATCTCTATAAAGCTGGGTTAATATCATCAGAAAATTATAAATTAAGTAAACAGAAATATAGAACATTGCTACTCAGCAGCAAAAAGCAATATAATATGTTCTTAATAGAAAAATCTGTCAATAATAGTAAAAAAATATGGAATATTATTAATAATAACCTTAATCAAAGTGAAAAAAATAACAATTCAAATGTCTCTTTCATGTCTCATGGTGATGCTGTGGCCAGTTCGCCCAAAGAAGTAGCAAACCTGCTAAATGAGTATTTTGTAAACATTCCTGCTGAACTGCGTGACACTGCGAATAACAACCAAAGTATCTCAAACCATATCATTAATGACAATGTAACTAACAATACAATTTTTTTAGAGCCTGCAACCGAAACTGAAATAGCTTCGGTGATAATGTCTTTGAATAGCTCGTCTTCCGCAGGACTAGATGAAATTCCAAGCAAGCTTTTGAAAGAGTGTTGTGATTTAATTATGATCCCACTAACACATTGCATTAATAGTTCAATATCGGATGGAGTTTTTCCTGAAGCATTAAAAAACATTAAAGTAGTTGCATTACATAAAAAAGGTAATAAAGATCAAGCGTCCAACTACAGACCGATAAGCATAGTATCAGTTTTCCACAAAATTTTTGAAAAAGTTTTATTAAATCGAATTTTATCTTTTCTCACGAAGAATGAAACATTGATTGCTGAACAGTTCGGTTTCCGTAAAAACTGCAGCACCAACACTGCTCTGTTTCAATTATTGGATAATATCTATAAAAGTTTAGACGCAGGTAATGCTATGACTGGAATATTTTTAGATTTATCCAAGCTTTTGACTGTGTTGATCACAATAAACTAATAGAAATTGTGGGTAATTATGGACTACGGGGTGTCTTTTCAAATTGGCTCGAATCTTATCTGTTCAATCGAAAACAGTGTATCTTTTACAATAATAATATATCTGATTATCAATCGATCTCGTGCGGAGTACCACAAGGTAGTATACTTGGCCCAGTATCTATAATACTAAAAGGTTAGATTCACTATCTATATATATTTTCTTTAATCACGACGATCGCCCAACTTTAGACAAGGCTACAGCTTAAACGGTACGACCGATTTTCATGAAAGTTGTAACAAACTGTACGAAATGATTGGCTTCAGGGCCCTTCTAATGGGACGAATTTCTGTAGGATGCATAGTTTTCTGGTAAAAAATTATTAAACGTAAAATGAAACAGTGGATCGTAGAATACATGTAAAACTTTAGAAGATAAAAATGCTGTCATGTGTAAAATTTGGCATGATGTCAATGTCAATAATGACAAATTATGAATGTCGTATGGGTTGTCGACCATTTCAATGCTAAATATAAATAAATATATTGTGTAAAATTGAAGAAAAGAATATGAATTAAACGAGGTAGGTATACGTAATGAATTTAAGCAATATTTATTGTTAATTTAGATTTTATTTTGTAAATAGATTTTACGAAATGTCAGAAGTTACTAAAAACTACGAAAACGTTGATAAAGACTAGAAGAGTTTCACAATCGAACGAAGAATACATGTATAAAATTAAAAAGATAAATACGGTCTTCTGTCACATTTGAAATGTTAATGACAAATTTAAACTACAGAAAATAGTCAGTTTAAAATTGAAGAAAAGAATGTGAGAATTAAACGACGTAAGGTACGCTATGAATGTAAGACATGTTTATTCTTATTTTATAAATTATTTTGTAAATAGATTGTTGAAAATGTTCGAGGTTATTAAACGACGAAATGGACGAGAAATGTAGGAAAAGCATCAACGACAAGAAAGACTGGGAGGACAAAGTGTACAGTGTACAGAGAGAATGTCAAGGATTGTTTTCTGTGCCGGTCAGTGTATTAATTTAAAATATGTTTATTTATTTTTATTTGGTAAATAGATTTTACAAAACTGACAAAAAGAAACTGGTAGTATTTGGGTTGGCAGTCCAGCGTGTTTTATTCGCACGGCTTTACCCGTATGTTCTAAACCTAAACCGTACACAAATAACGGAGTGTGTGGGGCTCTTTAGATTGCGTGGGTAGTTTGGGTGGCATGTTGCGTGGGTAGTTTGGGTGGCATGTTGCGTGGGCAGTTTGGGTGGACATGTTGCGTGGGTAGTTTGGGTGGGCATGTTGCGTGGGTAGTTTGGGTGGGCATGTTGCGTGGGTAGTTTGGGTGGGCATGTTGCGTGGGTAATTTGGGTGGGCATGTTGCGTGGGTAGCTTGGGTGGGCATGTTGCGTGGGCAGTTTGGGTGGGCATGTTGCGTGAGTAGTTTGGGTGAGCATGTTGCGTGGGTAGTTTGGGTGGGCATGTTGCGTGGGTAGTTTGGGTGGGCATGTTGCGTGGGAAGTTTGGGTGGGCATGTTGCGTGGGTAGTTTGGGTGGGCATATTGCGTGGGCAGTTTGGGTGGGCATGTTGCGTGGGTAGTTTGGGTGGGCATGTTGCGTGGGTAATTTGTGTGGGCATGTTGCGTGGGCAGTTTGGGTGGGTAGTTTGGGTGGGCATGTTGCGTGGGTAGTTTGGGTGGGCATGTTGCGTGGGCAGTTTGGGTGGGCATGTTGCGTGGGTAGTTTGGGTGGGCATGTTGCGTGGGTAGTTTGGGTGGGCATGTTGCGTGGGCAGTTTGGGTGGGCATGTTGCGTGGGCAGTTTGGGTGGGCATGTTGCGTGGGTAGTTTGGGTGGGCATGTTGCGTGGGTAATTTGGGTGGGCATGTTGCGTGGGCAGTTTGGGTGGGCATGTTGCGTGGGCAGTTTGGGTGGGCATGTTGCGTGAGTAGTATGGGTGGGCATTTTGCGTGGGCAGTTTGGGTGGGCATGTTGCGTGGGCAGTTTGGGTGGGCATGTTGCGTGGGCATGTTGCGTGGGTAATTTGGGTGGGCATGTTGCGTGGGCAGTTTGGGTGGGCATGTTGCGTGGGCAGTTTGGGTGGGCATATTGCGTGGGCAGTTTAGGTGGGCATGTTGCGTGGGTAATTTGGGTGGGCATGTTGCGTGGGCAGTTTGAGTGGGCATGTTGCGTGGGCATCATAAACCACTATCGGCGGAGCCCTAGGGAAAACTCGGCGAAGCCGAGGTTACGCTAGTTATTTATACTATACATAAATAATATAAAACAAGTTATTCAACAACATTCTTTCGTGGCTTACGCTGATGATATTTCTATTTTGATGCCATTTACGAACAGTATTGAACATTCAGCCAATATATCTCACTTAGTAAGTGAACTGTCTGAGTGGTTCATGTCCTTGCAACTCACACTCAATATTACTAAATCTGTTGTGATCAATTTCAGAACCAGTATACGAAATGAAAGTATGTTGATAAAATGCAACTCTCAATCTCTGCCACAAGTTGACAGCAACAAAATTTTGGGACTACAGTTACATGAAAAACTGTGTTGGGACATTGATATTAATGAAAGGTGCTCAAAATTAACTGTTTTATGTTACGCAATTAAGCGCTTAGCCCAAATTAGTGACACGCGAACAGTACGAATGTTTTACTATGCTAAATTCAATTCTATTGTTACCTATGGCTTAATCTTTTGGGGTTCCGCGCCAGCTGCAATACGAATATTTAAGCTTCAAAAAATTGCTATAAGAAATATGTTTCACTTGAAGTACCGTGAATCTTGCAGAGATACTTTCAGAATTGAAAAAATATTAACTGTGCCCTGTATGTACATTTTTTCTGTAATATTATTTGCACGCAATAATTCAAGTAAAATACTAACACATGAAAATGTACATAACTACAACACGAGAAACAAATCGAATTTTATTATTCCGAGACATAGATTAAAATTAGCTTCCAATAACCCATCCTCAATGGGTATTAAATTATTTAACAAACTCCCTCAGTCCATAAAAAATATTGAGTCAAATAGTTTGTTTAAATATAGATTGAAACAATTCTTAATAGAAGGAACATATTATAGTGTTAATGAATATATGGATGATGCATAATTTTTTTGAATCTGTATTGATGTATTTTGTACTTTATTGACTTGCTACATATCTGTACTGGATCACTTTAGCCAAATAAATTATTATTATTATTATTATTATTATTATTCTCTTGTTGTTCTATATAAATATTTGAAATTTCGTTCGAATACTTTTCAACTCTTTGTTTGCCAGAGATGAAAATTTGAAACTCAATGAACTCCGGAGTTACGGAGATTAAAAGATTTGTTTATTGAAAGCCGCCCAGTATTATACAGTATTACACAACTTCGAGTACAAACTTTAAGGGCATACAGTACCAAGTACCAAGTACCAGTAACCAAAATGAGTAAAAGTAGGTTAATCAATGTAAGTCTGATTTTCAACTATTTCCGAGATAGAGGCTATTTTGTATTAAAATAAAAAAAAAAACTGACAAAGATAGTGATCGAACAAGTTATTTCAAAATTAAATATTGGTCAAGATCGCCACATCATTTGACTTATTAATTTAAAAAAAAAACTATAGCCCATCTAGGCTTTTTTCTCATAGGCAAACAAAAAGTCTATTTAATCGAAATCGTAACTCTAATATTTTTCAAGATACAGTAAACTAATTTTTCACTGTCCGAAAATATTGAAGATCGGACTCTTGTTAATTTTCTATTTTAAATTGGCGCCATATTGGATTTTTAGTAAAAAAAAAATACTTATTTTTTTTCTTTCCAATGGTGTAAGGGTTTTGCAACCGCTTGCTGAAAAATCTAACCGCGGTTATAATAGCATGGATCCTTTTTCGAATATACCTTTGAGAAGTAATTGCTTCACTGTTAATTTAGTTGCATGTAAACCTCGATGAAACTATCAATGTTTATAAGAAGCCCTTATTGTATGTTTTACAAGAGTACAATTTTGAAGTGCTTGTACAGTTAGAAAAACAAACAGTGAATTATGAAAAAGTGGTCTGCATCTCAACAAGCTGTAATTAAATGTGTAAAATATAATTCTGAGAATTAATTGCTAGGCTCGTTACCAGGCAACATTGAATGCATCGAGTGAAGAAAATGTGTAATTACCTCTTTAGGGATCGCAAATGTTATTTTTATTTTTAACCTGCATCCTAACTAATTATTTTAGTTCATCAGCTCGTTATCTTATTTGCGAGATGTAATATTTATTCAGATGAATGAATTAACGACATTTGCGTTCGTAAGCAGGATTTATGAAAGAAAACTCGACTTCCAGGTTTTTCCAAGGATGCTTGTTTTTCGTAGAATAATTTAATTATGAGCGTACTTCATCTAACAATTCTGAATAAAACTGCAATGAAAAGTTTTCTATTAAGATTATAATATATATATATATATATATATATATATATATATATATATATATATATATATATATATATATTTCCGTGAAAATGTGCATGTGGCGGCTAGTTCGCGCTATAATCGACCACATCTTGCTTTCGTTACCAAAATTGGCCAATTCCGAACTATACTCACCGGCGCAAATAAGTATCCATTCCATTTTTTAAAAAATAAATACTTGTACAAAATGTATATTTGAGTATTTCCTACAAAATATTACGAGTATTATTGCTTTGCATTAACTAAGAGTACCTGGAACTCACATCACATTACTTCTTAGAAGCATGATTAATTTACTCCAATATTCATATTATTATTCGTGCTCAAACCATATACATAAGTGACCGATTTTCAGTAGCGAAATACCGCATCCGGACCACACGGAATGAGTTAGCTGAGCTTATTTTTATAACCATACAAATAGTCAAATTTGGAAATAGGCCTTGTGCATCGCCCAGCATTAACTAGGACGGAGAGGATACATCTTCTCCGAAGATTCTCTTCTTCATGCCAGAGGAACAATCGTCCGCAAAAATTGGCAGAGAAGTGGCCTATCTAAATAGTATTCATCCAAAAAATTGGACAGTTTATAGCAGATAGTGTTAGCCTTATCCAGATCTTCTCTCGTGCATTCCTCTCCTAAGTAGACGCACGTGAGCAGGTGGGCCATTGTTTGTTCTTGACCACAATGACATAAAGTGGGTTTTGCTTGGTACCCCCAGTTGAACATGTTTACTGCACATTTTCCTACTTGACTTCGTAGGCGATTTAACGATTTCCAAATGGGTCATTTCTGATCATTACCTGGTGGTAGTTTCTCATCTGGAAGGATACCCATTGCTTTGTCTTCTGGCTTTAATTTTAATGTCTCATCCCACATTAAGCGTCTTGTTGCAATCTTATTCATATTGTAACGTGGAACGCCCGCCCTCGCCACCGCTGTAAGCGAGTGTCTATTTATAGCGGTGACTTCCGGTCGCCTGAACCTTTTGTGTTCATTGTTATTATGTGTTCGAATATTCTAGAGCTGTTCTGGAAAATAATGGTAACTGTATATAAGGAACGTAGCTCGAGACACAGTTAGTGACATACAGAGTCATAGAGACACATGGAGTGTTAGAGAGTAAAGTGTTAGTGAAAAGCACAGTAGCATCGTAGTGAGCGTATGCAGTTGGTGTCGAGTAGGTACTCGGGAAGTTACTGGTATATTGGGATAGCTGTGGATGTGAATACTCGGTAGTGTTGACGAGTATTGGGAAGCTATAGTTCGCAAGGACAGTAATGGCGAGTCGGAAAGTTACTGATATATTGGAATATCTGTTAAAGAGAATACTCGGTAGTGTTGAAGAGTATTGGGAAGCTAGGTATACGGGGACAGTAACGACAAGTGGAAGTGAATACTCGGCAGTGGTGTTGAAGGATTGTGGCATACAGAGAGAGAGAGAGAGAGAGTTACATAAATAGACAGATAGTGTTGTGAAAGAGGTGACTTCTGTCCGAGCAGTTGAATATACAGACGCTGTTGAGTCAGTTGAGTATATAGACGCTGTGGAGGTCGGTAGGCGAACAGTTGAACGATATAAGTATATAGTGATATAAATATAGGGACATAAATATCGCGTAAACAGTCTACAAGAGTCTGCAACAGACCGGCAGTCTAAGATTGGAACGCGTATTGAAATAAATAATTTGTAATATCGTGGAAATAAATAGTAGTGTTAATTGGTTAAATAAATAGTGTTCGTGTTATCTATTTAATTATAGTTTTGTCTTAATTAGTTTTTAATACTAGTTTAATATTAGTAATAGTAACTTTCATTATAGTTTAATAAACACTTAATTTTAACTAATAATAGTTGTCTAATATTTACACTTCACCCAAATAAATAATAAAAACGTTACAATATTACTTGCCTATAGTAACGGAATAATAAAATTAATAAAATGTATATGTAGGTATATTTATATTAGGTAAGGTTCTTTCAGTCCCTTGTTTCGTCATTTTAATGCGTTGGAAATGTCACCAAGCGCAGATACCGTATTTTCTGTGGATTTGAACTTGAGATGGAAAAAGTCTGCGTTACTTATCTAACAAATATGGTATCTCGAAGTACTGCGAATTAATCTTTTGTATACCCTAATTGAAAATAATTCATAATTATAAAATATAACGGAGAGATAACAACAATTTTCTTATTTAAAAAAAAAGGATTCCTTTCAATACCGGTGAGTGAATATCAGCAGTGCCTATGGCCAACCAAATTTCAATTAAAATTTATATAATTTTTCTTTATATTCGCCTCCAAATTCTACGCACTTAATCCACCTTTTACGTTTTTGAATTTTGTCGTGGAAGGAACTTCTTTGCCTCGTACGCAACCATTTTTGCACCTCTTGCACCAAAACAAACTTAGCCACTTTGTCTCTGGTTTAACGTGATGGATCCGCAGCCCGTCAACGAATGTCTCAGACACGCGTATCCTGCTAAATATCTATAAATAAACACTAAAAAAATGTAAAAATTAAAGTACATCTTATCCTCTTTTCCCATACCTCAGATCTCTCGCTTCAATACATTTTACCTACAGTTAACATAAGCAATTACATTGCATTATTAAAAATGCAAGCCTGTAGTCTAGAATCTTGGATTTTTTGTAACTATAACTAAGGATTACGGTACGAAGGCAACTGTGGAACTGTGGCACACTGTGCTCTCCAGCGACTCATGTAGCATAGAGTGTATCAATAAAATTACTTTTGTAAAATAATAATTTCATATAATGATACAAATAAGTGCGAATGAATTCGAACCACCAAGGAATCTATAAATGCACATGAATACAGACCTTAGATCACCACGAACAATTTATTTAAAATTCTATTTCGTAGATTAGGTGATGATAGAAATTACATATTGCCTTATTGTCTATTGTTATTGTTTATTGTTATTAAGAAATGTACATTGCAGTGCTTGTGCATTAAATAAATGACAGATAGTGTAGCTGATATTCCCAATGCGAATTTGACAAAATCAATTGAGTGGCTAAGCGCATTGGATTACGATTCATTAAAATGTATACTGGTACTAAAGCAATACACACCAATAGAAACGGGATTCAATATTATAGGTTCTATATTATTCAAATATGATTTAATTTTTTTCCAAAAAACATACTTCATGGCCGTGAATCTGGGAACCTGGGTTCGACCCCGAATGACGCCAAAAATTATTTCGTATTTTAACCAGTAGACCACAAAGACATATGAAGATCATTTCATATTTCATAATAAAAAATGAAAACAATTATTTATTTACAAATTTTTATTATTTATTGTAACTTATGTAATACTAATAAAGTAATTGATATTAAATAACGTACAGAAGTTAATGTACTAAGTATTATCATAACTAGTATAATTAAGATGAATGTAAGTTTTTTATTTGAATTTAAATCAAGGAAAGAAAGAAAAGAATGCTAGCCGGCGGGATTTGAACCCACGATCTCAGCATTTGTACTGCTGCGAGTTACCAACTACACCACGGCTGGGCTGCAAATCCGCCAGTCTATACAATCTTTTTTGAAATTATATTCTCATGTATGAGACCCGCATCACATGTTAGGTGTATCTAAACTACCACTACGTTTAAACACCTGTGAATTGTCAAACATTATTATTATTATTATCATGTTCAATATCATGGCTTAATTATCTACCGGACACTTTTTATTTACAAAATACTGTTTTCTCATTTTAAACACCTCTATGTTGATTGCTTCTTATTTGGGGCACCTCCCGGTACGCACAGGTTATCCAAAATAGCAAGGGATGGAAAACCACATGAAGGAATAAAAAACCACATAGAAAAAGAGATGTGGGATATTAGCGTTGAAGTTGTTTATCAGGCGTCACCTCCCAGACTCGCAAAACTGCCATGAAGAAAATACTAAGTCATCAACGTACTGATTGGTATCAATACAAAACGGTAAGTGAATTTTGGAAAAAAGCAGGGTTCAGGGAATTTCATTTACTAAAATTGACCACTGTATTTCTCATAACAGCTATTAGTTACCATGAGATGACATATTACATTTTGCAAACGCTCTCTATCTCGTGTCTTTATTACCAACATTTGAATCAAAGCAGAAAAAACTTGATATAATATAGATGAATATTATTTCTCACAGAAAGAATGAAAAGCGTAGCACTTTTTCGGGAGAAAGTAAGAAAATTGTCGGAGGTTATCTCAACATGAGTGTGTGTAAATATTAATTCTTGTGGCCGTACTCATGGTCTGGTGAGGAAATTGAAAATATTAATAGAAGGCAGGATAACCGGGCGCGGTATTGGAATAGCTGTGGCGACGCCGGCATAACATTTACGCAAATATTCCTCCAGGTTATTTATTATTAATATTGGGATTATTACCTCTAACAACGCGCCACGCATTATTCCCCCTTGTGAAGCCGGACCCTAGAATTCCACACAGAGTTATTTCATCGCACCTCACCACACAACGAACAGAAGGAAGAAGAGATGAATTTTCTTATGTTCAATATATGTATTTCAAAATAAATTATCATTAAAAGAATTTTATTTTGTTAGATATAACATTTTCTTGGAGCAAATGAATTTAAAGTTAGCTGCAAATTTCAGTCCAAATCCGGAACTTGGAATTGTGATTTCTCGATTTCTATTTCAATACGAGTACCTTATCACCTAATATGACAAAAGGTCATAGATGAATCTTGGTTGAGAGCTAAATTCTTTATAAACTCATAGTTAAGTATTCTTGATTGATGTCTAAACGTATAATTATAGCGTTTCCAATTTACATATATATATATATATATATATATATATATATATATATATATATATATATATATATATATATATATATATATATATACAGGGTGTTAATTAAAAAGCGGGCCATAGGCGTTTAACATGGGAAATCAGATTTTCCTTGCGCAAAAGTTCCCAATTAATTTTAGACAAAAGTGTTTCAAATAAAAGTTGTAGATAATTAAATCATCACTAAACAGATTTTATTTTGCATGTTTAGTAAACTGTAAAATCCGAATTGAAATTCTATATATATTGCTTATTTGCAGTGAGAGCCATGGAATTTAAACAAAATTACAAAGAAATACATATCGTTTGAACTGTCAGAAATTCGATTTTCAAATAAAAATTACTGATAATTATATTCTATCCTCAGTCCTTAAAAATATTTTGTTTTTATAATCTACATCTAAATTATTGCTTAGATTTTATTTATTTTTATTTTGTAACCTGCAAAATCGAAATTCCGACAATTCAAACGATGTGCATTTCTTTGTAGTTTTGTTTAAATTTCATGGCTTTCACTACAAATGAGTAATATTTATAAAATTTCAAATTGGATTTTACAGGTTACTAAACTTGCAAAATAAAATCTGTTTAGAGATGCTGGTGTAGAATTTAATTCTCTACAACATTTATTTGAAACATTTTTGTTTAAAATTAAACGGGAAGTTTTGCGTAAGAAAAAACTTATTTCCCATGTTAAACGCCTATGGCCCGCGTTTTAATTAACACCCTGTATATATATTTAGTTTTGCACTTGTGCAGCTAATGACTCCATGCCTGACCCGACACTAGTTATTACAACACATGTTAAAAAAGTTATGTACAACTGCAACTGTTTATTTGTATATATATTTACAAACGTGCATATCCAATAATTCTTTTTAATTAACAAACTAATTTTTTTACTTCCATTGTATTTACACAGACTTTTTGTAATACTTAAAATACATGCATTTGGCAGACTGCACTGGCAAGAACTGACGATCGCAGTAAGTGCGCACTACTCGAAAAATATAAACAAAACACGCAAAACTCAGCTAGTGCGCACTGATTATATAAATGGAAAACGAGTTATACACTCAATGCATAAAAGTTTGCACTAAATATATAAATGAAAAACGCTATTATTAAACGTAGTGGGACCGATATACAGAATATCCCAGGACGAACTTATGCTATAGTTATTTTATAAAGAATTCAATATTATTATTAAATTTATTTTCTGAAATTTGGTGTCTAGAGGTTTTCCGACATGCCAGTTTTAACTAAAATATTTTCAAAGCAGTAGCACTTCCTGTTTAACCGGAAATAAAACCTTACTTTCTTATTATAAATGTAATGCTATATTTTTTTATTTTATTATTGAATTCAGCTGAAAATTTTAGGTATGAAACCATAAAAACATTTTACTCATGGTCGACCACTTCCGGCGTAATTAAACTTTTTTATTTTTGAACAAAAACCGCCACTTTTTATCACTCTATATTTCGAGAATAAAATCGAATTTATAATCTGTAAAACAGTTTTATGATGAAAGCTTTTGTTTAGACTAGGATAATAATATAATAATTGACAATTTTTGAAAAATGTAATTTTTGTCAACGTAAAGTTGAAATTCAAAAAGTTCAAAAAACTGAAGTTTTTTAAATGAAACACCTCATAAAAATCTATCAACTTTCAAAATATATTTTTTGACGAAGAATTTATTTAAATAATAAAAAATGTGGTGTTCCATTATTACTTTACGTTGTCTTGGAAATAACACTTTTCAAAATTTATCGATTATTAATTTATATTACTGTAAACGAATGTTTTCTTTATAAAACTGTTTTCACAATAGAAGAATTACGCCGGAAGTGATTGATCATGAGTAAAATATGTAAAATTTTCTGCTGAATTCAATGATAAAATAAAATAAATATAGTATTCCATTGAAAAGTTGGTGTCTACTTGTTTAAACCGGAAGTACATCTGCTTTGAAATTTTTAGTTGAAACGGGCATGTCGGAAAATCCCTAGGTACCAAATTTCGGAAAAATAATATTGAGTAGTTTTTAAAAAAAAGATAGCGTAAGCTCATCCTGAGACAGCCTGTATAAATGGACAGCCATATTCACTGTTTGTACCCAAAAAGCTTAATTTAATTTATTCAAAAAGACATCTACAACCCAATATGTGTAACGGTACAAATATGCGACGACCATTAAAATCTGTAGAAAAAAATATTAATAAACCACATTTCAATAATATTTGATCAATTTCAATTATTTTATTTGTGTGGTATGCACAAATAAAATAATTCCAGGAATCAGGAATATATAATGAAAAGTAGTCTAGGAAAATATTTTGTTGAAAATTAAATAACCTTTTATTAACCCGCAGAATTTACAAAATATAATATAATATTATAAAGGTCAATTTACAAAATGTATAAATTAACAAGAATATTAAAGGATAATTAATATTAAATATTTTGCAGTACAAGGAATTTATTAGCATCCACTTTGGTTTGGTAATACGAGTATCGGTATGTAAGTCGATATTATGAAGATATTAGGGTCGAGATGTAAAAAAAATCATCTCCCATTATAAGGATATTTTAATATAAAATTATTAGGCTCGTACACCATGACATGTCATAGTTTACTATTGGCCCTGCCGGACACCAAGGTTTTATAATTAACAAAGAGTTAACAGTCTAGTCGGATATATTTGAAATACATATTGTTACGGTTTTTTTTTTTTTTTTTTTTTGGTAAAGTGTAAATATTAGACAATTATTATTAATTAAAATAAATGTTTATTAAGATGATAAATATTTATTAAAAGCATAATAACAATGACGATTACTAATATTAAACAATTACTAAATACTATTTTAAGTCTACGAATATAATTAACTAAACACTAACTATTTATTTACACGATATTACGGATTATTTATTCCCACTATTTATGTCATTTCACATTAACTGTCCGACCGACCGACTTCCACAGCGTCTATATTCTCAACTGACAACAGCGTCTGTATATTCAACTGCTCGGACAGAATTCACACCTTCCACCTCACTGTCTGTCTATTTATATAACTGTCCTTATGACAGAGCAACACTCTGTGAATGACTGAATGAATTCGCACACACGTACGTCGCGTATATAGTTGCACTCTCTTACGCGGGTAATTATGCTTATCTCCCCTTTTTATCTAACCGCCCGTGTATCACGCGCTGCACTGTTATTGATCGCCTACCTAGGCTCCTCCTCCTACTAGAATGCTTCCATTTATAAGCGTCGGCTCGCACACGCCGGTCGGGGGCTCGCGGACCAAATGTAGGTACTCTCGAGTAACAATGAGTATTCACAAGATGTTTAAATGCAGTGGTAATCATCTAATAACATGGCGAATAAAATTATACATTAGCAGTTAAAGGGGAAGATCATTTCAGCCATCGTGATAGACAAACCTTCGCTCAGCTGGTTAGAGCGATATGCCGGCAAAGAAAAGGCTCGGGTTCAAATCCCGGTGGCTAACATAATCATCTCAAATTTATTTCAAAAGCTATATTTTCGTCTATATCTAGTGAACCATAATATTTTTTTCGCCTAAACATCACACCGTTAAACTGGGCTCTTAATAGGACAAATTTAATCTAAGTTAACCGATATCGTATACTTCATAGTTGGAAGCATGTTCGTGAACACCATATAGGTTGTATATGTCTGTAAAAATTACACCAATAATAATAATAATAATAATAATAATATTAGTAGCTGTATTTATTCTATATAGAACATGGGAAAGGAATTCCATTTATTTGCAAATATGCTTCGTTAATTTTCCATTCTTCAAACGTAAAATTGTATACATTTTTATGCGTTATGATTGTATACAAATCTTTATTTCTTGGAACAAGTTATTAGCTAATAGCATTGTTAAGGGTATTAGTATTCATATGGCGAAGTATAACCGTCCAAGGACGAAATAGCAAGCAGCAACTAAACAATCAACAGTTGACGAGAAGTGTCCTGTGCAGTGTGCAGCTCTATGAAGGAAGGAACAGGGTCCTCTCTCTGCGTGAGGAATGCGGGGTGCGTTCCCATTGTCACCGCGTATATTAGGTTCCCTCTCAATAAAACCAAATACGTGGACAGCATACGGACTCCCTCTCGCTCAATAACCAAACGCAGCGACAGAATTTATTTCAGAGAGAGAGAGAGAGAGAGAGAGAGAGTATTTATTTCCCGTAATCCACTTGTCCATTATTACAGAATTTTTAATTTGGTGGTTCATGTTGAAAAGTTGATGTTGAGTAAAAGTAAATGAAGCCTAATTTGTAAGGATGGAACTTCGAAACACAGATTAATTTCAGCCGCTTCTTTAAGTTGGAGAGGACATTTACTTCTTACACTTCACTGAAACTTGAATAAGACACCGCAATTACGCGTATAAGCCAGGTAGGGAGAGCTTCATTTCTCTACAACGAAATTTCATCTATTTTGTTTGAAATAATATTACAATTGCAAGAAATTTACTCTTTATTGTCAAGTTTGTATTATTTTGCTTTACTTATTCGTATTACGTACTCGTAGTTACCATAGTGATAATCTGTATCGAAATGAAAAAAAAAAAAACTGTGCCGTAATAATAATCTGTACCGAAATGAAAATCTGTATCTTAATGGGTATCATTGAAGTACATATGACACATACATAACAAGTATATTAAAGCATAGGAATAGAAAAAAGATATTAGTGTTTGGCAGATAAAATAAAGACCACGCTAAAAGTTGCATGTAATGTCTTAGATTCTTAGATTTGTAATTATTAATTGCAATTGTATTTTTTATATTCTCGTGTCATTCTCAAATTAATACTCGTGTATTACGGTGCAATTTATAAAATTTAATTAAGTAAATTCATATTCTGAAACACATAGAAATTAGTTACTTTTCATACGTCTAATTGTTAAAATACTACATACATTGCGACACTAAAATTAGTGCCTGTTCTGTCGTCACATATTGAGATAAAACATTAGAATTAGACATAAAAATAGTTATTTATGTACCAAGTGAGTAAAGTATATCTTTTTTCACTAAAAGGAAAAATTTGCCGAACGAGCTGTAGGCGGGTGCGCAAATCCTTCGAGTGAAAAAAGATATAATTTACTCACGAGTTGCATACAAAATTTTTTTACGTCTGCAATGGGAGCGTGAAAAAAAGTGCCGTAGCGTTTCATTATTTTACTCCGCAGCGTTAAAAAAGTACATTTTTTTCACACTTATATGTATTAAAAAAGGCATACTTTATAAACCCATTTTAATGAAAAAAGAGTACTTTTTTAACAAAAGTAAAAAAATAAAATTTCATTATTTGTTATGTGTACCTTATGTGTGCTTAAAACTTCGAAAACGGTTACGCATTTCTGTACACATGTATATTTTTATCTTGAAAAAATGCAGATATCATTTTTTGATATATATTTTTTAAAAGAATGAATAAGATTTTAGCGTCTGTTACAGTATGCAAATGTGTTATTGAGATATATAATTTTATTAAAATTTCACTGAATTTCAAATTAGGTACTTTAGTGGCCACTGTGCACTGATCTAATGTTTGGAGGTTATCTTTTTCAATGGGAACAAATTAGTTTCACTTTAAAATATTCTTCAATATTTATATAATTCAATCTCTTTTACTACACGAGATGTGTATAAAATGAAGAAAAATAGTTTTCTAGTGCGATAAATACTTTTTATCTCAAATCGTATTATTTATTTTGGGGCCCCAGTGCTTGAAATAGACTGAAAACTACTAAAATAGCTCCAATTCTTGATCATTGAATTTGACTCACAAAACAAAATAGTACCGCTATTGAAATCATTCAAAAATTCCAAATACAGCAACGGTTCCCCACAGGAGTATACTCAAATTAGATCGGTAGTGAACGTGCCCCTCCTAGTGAGTAAAGCACGAACTAAAGTTGTTTACACCTGTCAGCAATGTCGTCAAACCATATGTTAAATAATTTTGAATAATATAAAATTATATTATTTTTACTTAGTACTACTATAATTAGTTTCAAGCACTCACGTTATACCATTCATTATAGCGTGAATAAATAGTTTTTATTAAAATTATGAAAAAATGTTTTATAACTTAATAAAATATTGGTACAAAATCATTTAAAATTAGCCGTAATTTGTAATATAAAACATGCATTTTTAGTGTTTTAGTATGCAACTTACACAAACAAATCCTATACAGAGACTAAATGTCAATATGAGTACAAATAATTCTTACCGAGAAAAGGCAAAATATATTTCCCTTGCTACACATAGTAATTGTAGGATCCATTATTTTGTCGATACATAATTCAAATGCTAACACCTAAATTATCCATTGTTCTCTTCAAGGTAAAAAATGTCAATGTATACATTAGACAGGTGCTGAATAACGCAATATGATTTTTGAATACCCTTTTCAAAATCAAAGACAGTTATAAATAACAAATTGCTCTACTTGAATAGGTAACAAGTGATGGATGGACTAACGAAAGTCGCTAATTTGAATTCTATCTAAATTATGAACATTTAAAAAAAACTGCAAATTCATCTATGACTACTTATAAATCAGATTGTGTTATCATAGAAATGAAAATCTAAATATTCCGGAGTATATTGTGGACTTATATTTTGAGAAACGTAGGTATAATACTTGTATATTATATTAAGGTCCAAGACGAAATCGCTCAGTAAGCAAAAATTAAAATGAGCCAGAACGCGTTATTAATTTAATGTAAATTTATTTATTTTCTAAAAAATCCATAAAATAATGCACAAAATTAACGCCATATTCAGTACATACATATTTTTTAGTTTTCTAAATATATCTTAACTTAATTTAACGCACAAATATAATGTGATTTCGGTTTTGTTCGTTGTAAATTAAGCCACAATGCATTATGGCTTTTCGCTTACAGACCATTTTCCGTCTTGGAGCCTAACATTTCCTTACTATTTATACTGTTTGTACAGTACTGCCCTCAAAACACAACTTGATATATATTTAGTTTTAATTATCTGCAGAATAAAAATTATCTCTTAGTTAAAAGTTTAGTCTTTTCCAGCTGAAAACATAGAAGGACGAGTATTCGCGAGTGAAGCAGAGGCTGGGTTTAGCGCGTGACTTAGCAATAAGGCCGAAATAAGGTAGATGCTTTGTTTCCCGCAATAAAACTGTCTATTCAATTCTCATATGCTGCAGTCTTTGAGAGGCAAAGTAATATTAATAATGTAGTTAATATTAATTAAAAATAATGTTTCATAAAATTGATAGAACCTTGGATATAACAGATGGAAAGGATATCATTATTTTAAACATGAAATATTAGTAGCATTTTTTGTAACAGCTATTTTAAAAAATCTGATGTGGCCAGCACATTACCTTCCGTCAGTTATACGAAAATTCTACCGGTGAACTGTTACCGGTAAACAGCTGTTTATCAGGTTATAGCTACCAGAATCGATATTTTAAGAGCGCAGGTGGTAAACAGGGTAGATCCATAACCTATAAAAAAAATTGAAACAGGTTAGAAATTTGATATAGTTAACAAACTTTTAACGCGCGCGCTTCGCTTTGCATCACTACCTTTTTTTTGAGCTTAGATTCTTCATGAATCCGGTATCTACCGGCAGAATTTTCGTAAAGGCCTATGTATTTTCTATAAAATCCATGCAGAAAGTTCCTTGCAAAAGATTCTAAATTTCTTGTATGTACATTACCTTTCTACAGTTGTATGTATTTTACACAAATTCCATACAGAGAGTTTGGAGCAAAAATATCCTATATTTCGAGGTTTCGAATAAAATTATAACACAAATATACTACGAATATGTCAATTGACACTGACATCTTTCAATCAGAATTTTCTTAATATAGTAGCTGTTACTAGCATAGCTAGCTAATTTATGAAAATTAATTTCTTTGTAATTTTATAAGTCTATATCCATATAATATGAAGTATAAAATGCAGTCAAATCGTATAGAGAATGCAATGTTCTTTAATATTTATAATAACATTAAATGTGAAAAAATGATATTTAACATCGTTTTTTCAAGAAAAACTGTTAAAATCTTCAAATGAGGGTACTTCCGGTTGACCAATTATAACCAAAATCTAATCAGCTCTTCATATGGATGCAACGAAGAGGAATACGAAAGAATTATAATTTTTTGAATTGTAGTATTGGAGTTATCGTAGACGAAAATTTTGTTACACACACACACACACACACGCGCGCGCACGCGCACGCGCACACGCACACGCACACGCATACGCATACACACACGCACACGCACACACGCACGCACACACGCACACACACACACACACACACACACACACACACACACACACACACACACACACACACACACACACACACACACACACACACACACACACACACACACACACACACACACACACAGACATCGTAAAAATAGTAAAATCGTATTCTAGGGACCCTAAAACGTGCTTATTCATCAAAAACTCACCACCGAATTTTTTGACCAATGACAATACCTTCCTTACCTAAAGGTGACGGAAGGTAAAAATGGTATTTTGATTAAATTCAAATATAATGAAGATTATTTTATTGTTTATCCAGAAATAGTCTAGAGCCCAGTTGCACCACTGACACTTAAATTTTATACTAGGCTTAAACAAAAAATACAAATCGAAATTTTGACAGCAATATTCAATTACTCATTTGACGTTTCGTTTCGATTCGATATTGTCAAGGAACACTTAAAATTCAGCAACCGGGCATAAATGTTTTAAAAGAATTATTTCGAATTGATTTCAAGTGCGTTTGGGCACAAGAGAAACATTTAGCTTTATAAAAATATGACAGCAAACCTTTATTAGAACACAATTGTTATTAAATAAAAAATGTAAATTTTAAAAGTCTGTTACAAAGGAAATACAGGATAATAATATATTGGCAAGTTATCCAAGCACTTCTTCTTACCAATCTCACAGGTACTTTTATACTTAATATATTCATTAATCATATCTTATAGGTATGCATGAGAAACTAAGAAATTACTTGATAATTTGAAGTTAAAAATTAAAGATGAATATATTTTTTTTATTTATAGCATCTATATTTCTCCAAAATTTGTTTAATCATGCTAAAAACCCTGAAATGTTTACACTTTTTATGCGCCACTAAGAGAATATTAGTTGATTTATATTTGTGAAAAATATAATCTTGCTTCTCAAAGTGCAAGGAGCACATATGCATATTTTTCTGGGTACCTTTCCCATTTTTCACAGATGGATCCACAACTTTCGTTCATCAACGGTTTCAAACTGTCCTAATAAATTTTTCCATAGAATTTTGATTCCCGTGTCCTGGAAATTATGAAAACTAATTTATGGACTTCTGCCTGCTAATGACGTGTATAATGACGTGTATCCATAAACGCAACAAAAGCCTGATGAAATTTAAATTTTGTTAAAATTGGATATTTCATTCCACTCATGTTGTATATGTCAAACAAGTAACAGAAACGTTGCGTTTGCATAACAGTTCGCCGCTACTTCAGCTGGGACTTACTACCCTATACTAGTTCGTCGCTAGACGTCATGTTGCTCTATTTCACTAGCGAATAGAGTAAGTGGTTTATAGTATTTTACGATTTCTTGGACATATTTTAATATATTAAACATAGCTTGCAGCTGGTACAAACGGCGTAAATATTAAAGAGTTGTCTCAGTCTCAATGAATTATTCTAATCGATCAGAGGTACTTCGGTTCGAATCTACTGGCCAGTTGAGTAAATATATAATCGTAAAAATGCCAATATACCAAGCATTAATCACATTTAAATATATGTAATGCTGATTG
Organism: Harpalus rubripes; assembly: GCA_963082715.1. NCBI lineage: Eukaryota > Metazoa > Arthropoda > Insecta > Coleoptera > Carabidae > Harpalus > Harpalus rubripes. The sequence continues at coordinate 53,398,016 of OY720452.1, forward strand.
CATATGAGTATCTAATTGCCACCTTGGTTACATACCAGTTTAAAGACTAATACGATTAGTTCTGTAGTAATATATTAAGTGCATTGAAAATGATCGAAAATTCTGCATGAAAATATGTGTTGCCTAGAAACTGGATGAGTTTGTTTTGATAGTAATTTGACAAAAAGTGCCCGAAACGAATTTGTTTTATTTATATTGTTAAAATTTTTATACATTCAAATAGGAAAGGTAAATTTAAAGAAAACACACGTGTAGTAAACTTACTATATGTTTATTCACTGACTACCGAACATGAAGTGAAGTGACGGACAAGAACCAGTACAATTAATTATTATATTTTTACAATAAGATTGTGGTCAGTGTTGCCAATAGTTTGAATATTAATATAAATAACAATAATGAATACATATTATAACATCTCCCTTTTATAATTACATACATACATTATAAATTTTAATAACTATTACAAACATACAAGAAATTTTTAAGCTACATATTTATCAGGAGGTTTAGAAATTCTTCCAGCTCTAGTTACATAAAATTGAGTATTAAATCGTTCATTATTTGTATTACTATTATTTAGATCAGAATTAGAAATTTTGAATCTTGGTTCATTTAGTGATCTTCTAAGGTCAATAGTATTACGTCGTTTTAGACGATTATTTTCATCTTGAATTACAAAAGATCTCGGTGTATTATATTTGCTTACAATTTTTGCAGGTTTCCAAGTATTGTTTTCTCTATATGTAACATTTTGGTTTTTGTTAAAATCATGATTTCTAGTTTTACAATTTCTGTCATAATATAATTTGTTTTTATTACCTTTTTCAATTAAAATATCTCTAAAGTTTTTAACAATTTTTGGTTGTAACATATTTGAACGAATTGGTAGTTTTGTTTTTGTAATTCTACTAAATAATAATTGTGATGGTGAATATTTTGTGCCCAATACAGGCGTATTACGATATTCTAAAAGCATTGATTCTATCTCTATATTTCCCTCTTCTGATTTTTTGAGCATATTTTTACAAATACCTACACCCTTTTCAGCTAGACCATTACTTTTTGGATAATAAGGACTTGATGTTCTAATTTTAAAATTCCAGCAATTAGAAAACTGTTGAAATTGAAAGGAATTGAATGGATTGTTATCAGCCACCAATATTTTTGGAATACCATGAGTCGAAAAAATAACTTTTAAAACATTAATGATCTCATTTGCAGTTTTTGTCTTTAATTTAATAAGTTCAATCCATTTAGAATAATAATCGACTAAAACAAGATAATTTGAATTGCTGTATTGTAATATATCACATGCTACTTTTTCAAATGGTAGGCCAGGTATGTCTTGAACTATCATAGGTTCTTTCACATTTTTACGTCTAAATTTTTCACAAATTCTACATTTTGAGATTTCATTTTCAATATCTTTTTGCATGTTTGGCCAATAAAATAATGATTTTGCTCGGCTTAAAGTTTTAGAAATACCAAAATGTGATTCATGTAACATCTTCAATATTTTTGGCCGCAAATTCATTGGAACAATTATTTTATTTTCAAGAAATACTAAATCATCTTCTACATAAATATTATTTTTGAATTTATAATAAAATTTGATGTCGTCATCTACTTTGGATTTATGATTAGGCCAACCATTCTTGAAATTAGTAATTAATTTGTTTAGAACATAATCATTTTTTGATTTTTGTTTAAATTCTGCTTTCATTGGGTCACTCATATTTATTGTATGTATAACTTCGTTTAAACAGTCATCTGTGTCTGTTTTACACGAATTTGAACAAGCTCTGCTTAATGCATCAGCAACGAACATATATTTTCCAGGAGTATATTTTAATTCAATGTCATATTTTGCTAATTTTAACCTAATTCTCTGAAGTCGAACTGAAGCTATTTTATGAATATCTTTTTTCATTATTGTTATTAATGGTAAGTGATCCGTTTGTATTAAAACTTTTCTGCCATAAATATAAGTATGAAATTTTTTACAAGCATACAGGACTGCTAAAAATTCTTTTTCAATTTGTCCGTAATTTATCTCAGTGTCTGTAAGACTTTTTGATGCATAACATACTGGTTTATTTTCTTGCAATAATACACAACCCATTCCGAATTTACTACTGTCTGTTTGTATTGTTATATCTTTGGATTCATCAAAGTTTTGTAATAAAGGAGCATTGCTAATTGTGTTTTTAAGAAAATTAAAGCATTTTGAATGAACGTCTTCAAGCCAAACAAATTCAATATTTTTCTTAAGTAATTCTCGCAAAGGTTGAGAAATTTCAGCTAAATTGGGAATAAAATTTCTTAGATAATTAATTAAACCCAAAAATCGTTGTAAATCTTTTTTATTTTTTGGAACATCATAGTCAATGATGGCTTGAATACGATCATTGTCCGGTTCTACCGTTCCTTGCTTAAAAGTATGACCCAAATATTTTATTTCTTCTACTTTATATTGAAATTTAGATTTATTAAATTTAATGTTATAATTACGAGCTCTATTTAATGTATTAATTAATGCTTGATCATGTTCTTCAATTGTGTTTCCATAAATCAATATATCATCAATATAAATGAACACATTATCAATGTCTCCAAATATTTCTGTGTTATACTTTTGAAAAACTTCACTTGAAATTGTTAAACCGAAAGGCAATCTTTTAAATGCATATGTTCCAAACATTGTCGTAAAAGTACATAAATTTTTACTATATTCATCTAATTTTATATGCCAAAATCCATCTTTTAAATCGAGAACTGAAAAATATTTCGCGTTTTGTAATTTATAAGTTAAATCAGATAATGTTGGAATAGTAAAGTAATCTTTTTTAATTGAATTATTTAAGTCCTTGGGATCAAGACATAGCCTTAACGAACCATTTGGTTTCTCTACAATTACTAATTTATTTAACCATCCATTAACATTTTCGGCTTTTTCAATGATATTATTTTGACATAGTTTATCTAATTCATCTTTAACTTTACTTCGTATTGCTATTGGTATTCTATTGGGAGGCTTTGCGCTGGCAACTGCATTTTCTTTTAATTTAATTGAATATTCTTTAGGAAAACAGCCAATTCCTTCAAATACATCCTGATATTGTAATAAAATTTTTTGCTTTCTATTTATATTACTGAGAGCATTTATATTTCTACTAATTAGACGTAATGTCATACAAGTTTTCAATCCTAATATTGCTGTTTTACTTGAGTTAGTAACAATAAAATTTTCATTATAACAAATTCCACTATGATATATTTTCAAATTAATTGAACCCAAAATTTTAATTTTTGATCCTCCATAAGCTTCTAATATAATTGAACAATTTTGTAATTTTAAATGTTTTAAAGAATTTTTTATACATTCAAAAATTTCGTAGGATATTATGTTAACATCAGAACCAGTGTCTAATTTGAATTTTATATTTAAATTTTCAACTTTAATATTTTCATTCCATGTAAGTGAACTAACAAATTTTGTTTTAATTGAACCGCAAAAGTATTCATTATCTGATTCATTATAATTACTACTTTGTGTATTAGTTTCATGTATATTATTCATTGTACTTAAACATACCTTACTGAAATGATTGAATTTACCACATTTAGAGCATTGCTTTCCTTTGGCAGGACAATATTCCCTAAATGTATGACTATATCCACATCTTTTGCAGTTCACGACTTGACCCTGGTTCTGGCTGCTTAACATCTTATCCTGTACATGGTTGTCTCTGGTTGATAGATTTTTCTTTCTAGAACTAAAAGAAGGTTTATTGTAACTGTAATACATGTTAGATTGAGGAGCGTTACTTCCTTTTTGAATGTGTTGTTGTTGTTGTTCCGTTGGCTTGGGACTGCTATTGCTGCATGATGCTGCATCAATGAAAAATTTCGGTTCTTCTCCTTTGGAATGGATAATCTTCATTTGTTTCCTTGTGATTTCAGCAACTCGGAAGTGTTCAACAGCTTCTTTTAACTCGATGTTTCCCAATTTTATTATTTTGTCTTGAATTTCTTGATCATTTGAAAATAATACAATTTTATCGCGTAGCAGTTCATCTGGATCTTTAAATTCACAATCTTTAATTAAAGTTTTTATATCGGTTAAAAACGCATCAAAGCCTTCTCCATCTTGTTGTTTCCTGTTGTAGAATAAAAATCTCGAATGCAAAATGTTCTTCTTTGGGTTGCAATAATTTGCAAATGCTTCTACTACTTTATCATATTTCTTTTCGTCTCCTACCTTTGCGTATGTGAATGTATCATGTAATTCAACGGCCTCTTCTCCAATTATATTCATCAGTATTGCGATTTTCCTTCTATCTTCTTCTTCATCCAAATCCGATGCGATCATGAAATTTTCAAAATTTTGTATGAATTTTTTCCAGTTTTCACTTAAATTTCCAGTTAATTGCAGTTTAGACGGCGGTTTCAAATTACTTGCCATTTTTATGTATAAGTATTTTAAATTTTGTTATTTTAGTTTAGATTATTTTAGTTTATATTATTTTAATTTTGTTTTATTTTAATTTATTTTTATTAACGGCTGCGCCATGTTTTATTTATATTGTTAAAATTTTTATACATTCAAATAGGAAAGGTAAATTTAAAGAAAACACACGTGTAGTAAACTTACTATATGTTTATTCACTGACTACCGAACATGAAGTGAAGCAGTGTTGCCAGTCTAGTAAATTAAGATGTACTAGAATTATATTTAAAAATGTACTAAATTTTAAAAAAATGTACTAGAATGTAATCTGAATGTTTATTTACATAACAAATTATATTAGTATACATAATGTTACAAAAATGTGATATAGTATAATTTCGCAGTAAATAGAGCTGCAACAGAAGGAAAACAAATTTAGTCTAAATCAAATCAATCCACCACTCATCTAGAAATTAAAATCTTTCCTACGCAGTATTACAAAATTATTGTGTGTATACTGGTCTACTAATCTTTGGAATGTGAATAGCTAGGTTTTTTTGATAATAGGGACGTGGAAGGTTCCCAAGATACACAGTTGTCTGCTCCTAACAAATCTTTGGCATGGAGAATTGCATCACAAGTATTGATATCTAATCTATTCCGCACTTTTGTCTTCATCAGATTTAACTGTGAAAAAATACGTTCAGCACAAGCTGAAGAATGTGGCAATGCCATTATACATTTAATTACATTTTCTAAGTTAGGAAATAGTGGCATATCTAAATCGTTTTTAGATCTGAGAATATGTGTCCAAAAATGTTCAAAGTTTAAATTCTGTTTTTCTTTTAAATCAGCTATATCAGCAAGTAGTCTCCATTCGGAATTTAAACTTTCTAGGTCGACTTTTAATTGTAGAAAAAAGCGCACAATTTCTATTATACTCAGTACTTTACCAGAAATTGCCTGAACTGGATCAAAATTTGCAACAAAAGTTAAAACAGGATCATTAAAATTAAATCTCTTTTTTATTTGAGTGCATAATTCTACGTAAAAAGCAAGAGCGTTAACTTTAAATTTTTTAACTTCTGCTCTATCTAGAGCCTCACTTTCAAGCATTAATTGAACTTTTGCTCCAAAATACATATTTTCTAAAGCTAAAAAATTTTCAGGATTAGTGACTGAAATAATATGTAATTCTGTCTGATTTAGATATGCCACAGACATGTAGTTTCGTACAACAGTTCTGAACAATTCTGAAATTCTTTTTGACAGCAGATGTATCTTGGGTCTTTCACTTTGAAATTCTAAATTAAGTTTATTTACTACATCTAAAATATATGACAGAAATAGTAAATAAACTTTGAAAATAGGAATACTTAAATTATCTAAAATTGTTTGAGTACTTCGAAGTCCATCTACCATCACAGCACTTGTAAAATAAAGTCGAAGAGCATCCCATGATGATAAAATTCTATCCACGACAGCCTAAAACAATAAACATTTTCGTCATCATTTTATACCAATTTGTTACATTTTTTACCTGTAAAGACAGCCACCTAGTTTGAGATGGATGTAGCATTTTACGTGGTTTTGAATTAGTAAAAATTTGGAATTCATGCAATTCTTCTATCCTCTTGCTACTGTGTGCAAAATAATTGCATATTTGTCGCACAAAATCTTCTAAACTTCGGGGTAGTTTAGAACATGCTGCCGATGAACATAAAGCAAAAGAATGGCAGACACAACCCATAACAAATAAATTAGGATTCCGTTCTTTGAAATGTGCTTGAACTCCCTTTTTATCGCCCATCATAACATTTGCATTATCCGCCGCAAATCCAATTAAATTTTCCAATGGTATTTTATTTTTAGACAGCATATCACAAATTGTATTAAAAAGGCTTGCAGCAGTACCCGAATTCACTGTCACTAAACCTAAAAATCTATCTTTTACAGAAATACCATCATGGTAACGAATGACAACAGCAAGAGACTTCTTAATAGAAACATCGGTTGTCTCGTCTATGATCAACGAGTATAAATTACTTTGTGTCTCCTTTGAAATTATTTCCAAAGCTTCAGTTGTGAAACATTCTCTTGTAATTTCTGTAGCTTTTGTCCTTGAACATTTTAGGTGTTTAATAATATCTGAATCTGGAAATGCTGAATGTAACAGTTTCGGCAAATGATCCATTAACAAAAATGGAAGGTTATTTTCGTGTAAGAACATTACTAATTTGTATTCAGCAGTTTGTGTTTTTCTGGTTAATGCCAGAGTTCTATTTATGTCAGGTAAATTTGTCAATTTCGGTGTGTTAATACATCTTTTGTACATTTTTTCGTGTTTTGCGGACTTTTCATGTCGTTTAATATGACTTAAATTACAAGTCAAACTTGTATTGCAACATTTACAAAACACGTTATTTCCTGCGCTTGGCACTATCCATGGAAATTTATTTTTCCAATTTTTGTTATACTTTTGATGATAGATTTTCTTTCTTTGCTTTCTTTGTTCTGTAGATACAGTTACAGATGATTGCGTATCAGATTCAGACGAACTTGATTCCGATTCCGAATGTTTACTGGTATCACATTTTTTTGGTTCCGAAATTTCGGAAACGTGTTTAACACTAACAGATCTGGCATTCTGCTTATGCAAGTATCTACAATTTAAAATTAAATAAAGTTGTTAAACCTAATTTTGTACCTTACCTGTCCATTATTGTGTCTATATACTAATCCTAATCGAATAATAAAATATCAATATCTTTCACTGTTTCACTAAAAACATACCAACAACAGTAACACATTTGCGCATCAGGGACAAATATCGCGGGAAATTTTACCGCTGTGCATTGAGTGGTGCTTGTGTATTGTGAAGTTGCGCAGTAGAAGGAATACAGCTTCACACGATACGCAATACGCTCATGCGGCTTTGAGAGGTGTGGCTTAATGTAGTGTCTGCCAATCGGAAAAATACATTTGAAATTGGCGGCTAAAATTATACGACTGATTCGCAAATCGCAAGACACATGTGGAGAAAATTAACAATAAAAAGAGAAATGAGAAACGGTGCAATTACAGAAATCTATTTAAAAATTAAATGTATTTTATGTTTATTACTCACTGTTCATCTTCAAGTCTAAAATGTACTAGATTTGTCTTGGGTGTACTAGTGTACTAAAGTTAGTAAAAATGTACTAGATCTAGTACAATTGTACTAGGTCTGGCAACACTGAAGTGAAGTGACGGACAAGAACCAGTACAATTAATTATTATATTTTTACAATAAGATTGTGGTCAGTGTTGCCAATAGTTTGAATATTAATATAAATAACAATAATGAATACATATTATAACATTTCTGTCAAATTACTATCAAAATAAACGAACCCAGTTTCTTACAGACATCACATTTTGAATGCTGAATTTTAAAATCATTTTTACTGCACGAAATATATTTGTTAGACTATTTCCAGAACATTAAAATTCAAAAAATCATATTAATTTTTATTATTTAAATAGATACTGTAACGCCAATAATTCAAAACTGTGTTGGCAGCAGGTGGCAGTACTTGCTGACACGCCAAGAAATATTTCCCGCGCAATGTGAGCGTGAGCTAGATAACCTATAATGGCCGTATTTGTTTGGGATCTTTGGATACAACCCTAAACTGATCTTAAACCTACCCATGTTGGTACCAAATAAACAGTGGATTATTTTACTGTTGGTGAAAATGTAAAGCGGTAAATTCAAATAAATACGATTTGATTGCTTTCTTCTTCATTGTGGTATATTAAATTATCTATTTGCGATATATCACAGATATGATTATCAACTTCTGGCAGCGATAGAAAAGCACTATAACCAGTGCACAGGTACTGTTCCTAATCCATATTTGTTTTCAGTAGTAATATTTTTAATGTAGATATTAAGTTATAAAAGTAAATAAATTATTTACCTTATTTAATTTGTGATGTAAATAAATAACCAAACCAAATAATTAGTGTATAACCTATACCACCACAAATATCAACAAAAAGTGACAGTCTAGAAAGGGATAACAATACATAAACAAAGATGAACACGGGTTCAACTCACCAACCCAGCAAAATAGCTGGGTGAGATAGATCAGTTCGGGAACAGTTCTGGGTTATTTAAACCGTGCCAACTAAACAGAATTAACCTACTAGGTTACTTAAAAAGTCCCAAACAAATACGGCCAATATATGCTGAGGTACAAGTTTTGTGTGTAAATAAAAGTTGTGTATAAAATAAACATTCACTCTTGTTTTAATATATAACCAGTGTTACAGATCAAAAAATCTTCGGGAGAATAAATAACCCGTAACAATATTTATTTATAGGTATGTAAAATTTGGCTTTAGTATTCCAAATGGTTTTTAATGTTACGTCTTTATAATTTTCTTCGTCGCAACATTATCTGACGTTGTATTATCGGATTTCATCACAAAATATTTTAAACTGCTTCCACACATAGGTACGCTTTAGATCTTTTAGTATTTTCAGTAATATTTTGTCAATACTATTTTCAATACCTATTTTCATAAGATAACGTTTCAAAACGATTCATTTTGGTATGATTATAAATGTCGAAATCTATTTATATATTACCACCTTCGCAACATAAACAATTTAGCAGCCCTACTTTTTAATGCGGATTTACTTTAAATTCCTAAATGTCTCAATGCACAAAATTCCATTTTAAACAAAGAAAATTATAATTTTGTTAGAAGATAGCATTAGAAAGTAATTGGGTTATTTCTATTTCACTTATAAGTTTGTAATTACAAAAAACTTAAAAGATTGCTTAAATATGTTTGCAATTTTAGGCTGACAATTGGGATTTTATATATCAAACCAGTGCAATATTCGCTGTAAGTTTGCTCTGATTGATCCGAATATTTAAAATCTTTAAACTGTCAGATTAAGTAACAAATCAGGTGTATTTCGCTAAATATTTAGTGCGCATGTGCAATATATATAAAGTTTACCTAATTTACGCATTGTTTTCATTTGACATCATTCTTTACATTGTTTAAGCATTATATACGCATGTAAGTAATCTATCATACTTTACGCGTAGACGCGAAACCCTCATACTATACAATATATACGTTAGCCGGGGCTACCTAGTTGCCTACTTATATAGCGTTTTCAGTTTACAAGTCGAGTGCGCACTGGTGCGCCGTTTTTGCGCTGAGCGTTTTCAGCTTGACATTGAGTGCAACATTTAGTCAGCTGATGCGTTTTCAGTTCCGAAAAAGTTGCACCGTGCACTGGCTCAGTCCGACTTTTCTGCACTAACTCCCTAGACAAGTGCAATAGTGTCAGTGCAAATATGGCGGCTAAACAAATCGTTTTCAGCTTAAATTGTACTGCCACCGGTTGAGGGCAGAACTTGTTCAGTGTGATCACGTGATATGTTGCACTCAGTGCGCACTTGCACTGTGGAAGCTGAAAACGCTATTAGTAGTTCTTAGTCGCGAGTTCAGAATACCAGCCATTGATTTTACTGAAAGGTATACATGTGTGAAACAGTTATTAAAACAGAATAGAATATCTAAGTCAGAATCGTCGTGTGGAGTTATGGCACAAGTAGTAATTAATCCAGAATTTATGACTTGTAATAAACAAATTTTTACATCCTTTTGTATAATTATGGAATATGATTAATTACAACCACTATTTGATGACTATGTGGTTGACCACAAAAATTCATATACATATATGTAATTTTTGTTCCCCCAAAATTTTAGGCCCGTTTTGTGGTTTGGTGAATTGCGTAGCATTCGTGGCAGCGCATAACAACATAAACAGTGGCAGTTATTCGCGCTTTTGTGCGGCCGCTCTTAAACAAGTTACGGACACGAACAGCCGATGTAAACAGATAAATGTGCGCGGGGCGAATGAAACACCGCGCACAGACACTTGCCGCATGTAATCGCCAACACACATGTGCACGGCTCAACAAATACAATGCGAAATTAAGGAAGGCAAGACTCTGTTGCCTTGAGAAATACACACTAATCGTTAAATTCCATATCTTATTCAAGACGAGCAATTCCTTATTTATTACCCCTCATTTCTTCAAGTGGGTTGCAGTAAAATGAAACTTCAACACTCGTCAAATGTAAAAATTCTCTGTAAAAAGATTACGTGCATACCAAATTTAATTTTGAGTAAAATATTGTGATAATATATCGTATGAGTATATAAAGGCTGAATGTGAGACCCTGTAGGGATGGTCAAATTATCCCACATCCAAAGGAAAAACAACCGGATTAAAAAAACACTTAAAAAGCCATAGAAAATTTGTCTGTTTTTCTTTTAACGTATGAAATGCAAAATAATCAAGTTAAAATATGTACAATCAATGAAAGGAAACCGATTTGGTAAGGGAGAGTATTCCACGTAATCGTGATTCTCTAATAAAGCATGGGCATTGCTTCGGTAAAATCTATTACTCGTGGTTGAAGTGGTTCACGTATTACGTGTAACAAGTCAAAGTAAAATATTTATAATCATAGTGCCGTTTACAGAAATTATGCTAACCCTTAACAGTCCGCAGATCCGTTTCTTTCATGTCATCGACTGTATGTGTGTATGTGCCACTGAAATATAATCTGGAACTCGCCTGAATACCGCACAGTGAAACAATTTGAACACCAATGCTTGGTCTACTCGAGCTACATTCGCGTATTATCGTGTACCTTCGGATTTCAAATGCATGGTGGGAAATTTAAATAAATTGTGTAAATTTGTATTTCTATTTTAAATACAGAATTAAACAGATCATTAATTGATATCAAAAATACAATCTGAAAAGACATTCCTAAACAAAGTACCATAAATAGATACAAAATTTGAACAAAAGTTTCTGTATTAATATAAAATTACAATGAAAATTAATTTTTTATATTTTGAATATGATCGTTTTATTATTTTCATTTATTTTTTGTTGTGGAAAATAAACTTTCTTAAATGTATAGAACACAATCTACAATTTACTCATAGATAATTTTCGTTCATGCCAGTATTGACTAACTACTATTTATTATTTATTTCCAACTGTTGTCGCAGAACAAGATTATATGGAAATCTACAAATTGTAAAATATAGCAATATGCAAATAATATTTTTTTTATACTTAAATTTTATCACCTCACATGTATGGATACTATTTGTGTGTTGTCATTCGTACTGTTCAATAGTTATAAGAACAATATTTCGGTATCTTACCATGGTACCGAAATTAAACCCATAAAATTAAATGTCACAAGCTCAACTAGACTTAATAACCCAGAACCACAAATTCAAACCATAGTCAGTCACACAATACATAATACAAATAAAGCTGTATATGGTAGGAGGATAAGATCTATTCGTTTAACTTCGGCAGCGCACGAATATACTCGAGAAGACCAACTATCTCTTTCAAATTGCTTCACAGCTTCACTGTCGCATGTAAAGCAGAATAGCACACGCGACATCCAGATAAGTAGTATATATTCAATGGTATGTGCCAGTAACTGAATGATAATATTACAAATTAAGTACATTTTTATTTGTTAATCTTATGTATTTTTTTAAATGCCTTTTATACAAAATACTACTCGTAGTAACTATTAAATTCAATTAAATTTAATAACTCTTATTAGTAATATTAAGTTTTATCACCCAAAAAAGCCCAAAACACTTTCTGGGGTTTTACCAGCCCTGATAATCCGTAACATAGGCGAAAAACAGTTTTTTAATAGTATCTAGCCCATAAATCATTATTTGGTGCCAAAATTTTTTAAAGATTTTGTAAAGTAAATTTAATTTGAAAATGTGATAAAATAAATCTAATAAGTACTAGTATTTCTTTTCAAAAAAGCCTACTAAATTGTGAAACTTAAGTAACAAAGACAAAATATGTACAAATAGTTAGTGATGTACGCGAGGCGAGACGAAACGAGAAATATAAAATATCGATCTCGTCTCGTTTTCGGATCTGCAATCTCGATCTCGCTCTCGTTCTCGCAAATTTTTTTGGGTCTTGTCTCGTTCTCGCGAGAGTGTCGCTGTGAAAATAAGCGCTTGCGCACTACGTATTTACCTCGGTATTCACGTTACCAGTTGAACTACAAAAGACAAGTTCGCACCAATCGTTCCGTCTTCCGTGTATTTACAGTCGTATAACTATAATATATGTAGAGACGAAACACTAAATTCTAGTCACCAAATTATTTCAATTCGAACATTTGTTAATACATTCTGTCATCAGTAAAATTATTTAAACATTAAAAAAATATTTTTTGTAACTAAAAGTTTCTACACTTTATCATTAACTATATCCCACTATTTAAGTAAGATTTACTCATAAAAAAGCGCTACACTGGGAACCCGCTGGCAACCAATCACTCCGCTTCACTCTGTGTTGGCTCCTATCGACGCTCAATATAAGATCCTTTACTTTTCAGGGACGACAAGAATTTTTAACTGGGATGAATTAGGGGCTGAAATGTTGGAGAAAAACTAGTTCTATTGGATGCAAAACCGATTTAGTCTTTATTTTGCATTTCCTGGCTCTGCGACCGATATCATACGACTCTAGACAGTCAATTCATATAATTTTCACATCCACCTGGTCTACGCACGAATTACCGTTGACTCCACTTCCTGTACGGTGCATTTTTCATTGAATTTATGAACCAAAGCTATAAAGTTACAAATATTTTTTACTGCGAGACTCTCGCGAGAATCTCGCGAGATTTCTCGCTTCTCGCAGTTGTTATATCGATCTCGCCTCTAATTTTAAATTGCAATCTCGCTCTTGTTCTCGTCTCGCATAATGCAACGAGACGAGACGAGATGCGAGAGTACTCTCGCCTCGTCGTGCATCACTACAAATAGTATCTGACAGTTAATTCGACGCTCATTTTTTGTAATAATATAAACTAAATCTACTTTTAAATGCCAAATTTTAGCATTGTATTGTACTCTGTATTGCTTAAGTCCACCTCTGATATTCAACCACATTGTTCGCACAGTTTAGCCAACAATATTCCGGGTTTTATAAAAAAAAAGATGTGTTTTGCGCTACGCTGGATTTTAAAATATATTTGCAACGAATATATTCTTTGTGTACGTGTACACATAGGTTGTTGAGCTACAACCTCTGTAAAGAACTTAGAATGTGTGACTTTTCACAAATTCACACACAACAGTATATTTTTCTTCTAAAAATACTACTTTCGTGCTAATAAGTATTGCTTCTTCATTTATAAAATGCAAGTAAAGAAAAAAAAAGTTGAACTTTATTTTATTTTTTGTTCCACGCAGGAGTTGTGGGATCTATTATAAAAACTTCTGCACAAGTTAAAGGTTCATTGCGGAGGTTGTAACATTATAAAACATAGAAAAAGTTATAGAAAGATACCTAGTCTATGTTTTGTATAGAGAACTAACAATTATTCTCCACAAAACAAAATCAGCTTTCAAAGTTGAATTCCCACACGTTTGAAAATAAAAAATGGTCTCGTATTCTAAATCAACATTTACAAGTAAATCTGTTTTCCGAGAGTCTGATCATCTTGGAAAAAGAAAACTTGAACAATATAACAAAATAGAAATAAAGAAGCAGGCATGAACAAGTTGGAAATACAATTACGGGAAGAATGCCGTTGTAGGCGGCATAAATTCCCGATAGAGTCCCGCGCTCATACTCGGGAAATATTGTAGCTCGCGCCGCCAATTCCAACTATTGTTTTAGTTGCCATTGTGCCGGATTTATCGGTTGTAAGAGAACAAAAAAGCCAGGGAGAATCGCCGAAACAAAAACAATTTGATGGCTTCCTTCGTTCGCAGGCCGGAAGCTCGATGGCACGTAAGAGGCAACTCACCCGTCTGGAAATTTGTCCACCACTGGTCACTCTCATCAAACAACAAAAATTGAATAACCGCCCAGGTAACTTCGATAATTGATTGCCAACATTTCTTCACTGAAGTCCGTGTAAACATACACTACGGACCAAAAGCTTCTGAAAACTATGTCCGTGGTCTTACATACAAAATAACGCTTAGAATGACACTCCCTCTATTAAAACAAAACAATATTAATAAATTTAATAAAAGTGTTACCCATTTCATATATTTATTGTTAAATTTACAAAGGAAAATTGTTCTTAAAAAAGAATAAAATTCATACATCTGAATGGTGCTCTCCTCCATTCCAAGATGTGGACCTCTACGTCTACAGTGTGTTCATTTAAAACTGCCAGCAATGGAATTATATATAACTTCCGTTAAAGAAGATTTTATAGTGCCCTTGATGTAAACAAAGATATAAATTCTACAGTTTTTAATTTTTCAAGGATGAAATAATATTGGATTTTGGTTTGGTAATATAACTCCAAATGCAAGGAACTCTGGGAATCTGGGGAACCGGGTTCGATCCCGACCGACGCCAAAAGAAATATTTCGATTTTTAAAGTGCACAAAATTGACCACGCCAACAATGAGTATCCGTCAGGAACAATAATATGTCATCGTTATTATCGAAATCTGTGTACAAAGCAGATTGGCACACCCAGCAATGGGTAATATGCCGCGATGATATTTATTTATTTATTTCTAAGAGAAAAAATATTGAGCATCATCATTCGAAAAGATTTAAAAAAGTGCAAACCAAATCTAGTATTATTTCACACAAATGTTATTTGTAAAAATTAAAAACTGCAAAATATATATTTTCACCTACATCAAGTATGCCATCCATTTTTATAAATAAATAATCCTTTTAAATGCAAAAAAATGCTTCAATAATATGCAACATTAAAGAAAATGATTTTAAGCCGTGTTTATTATTATGTTATATATTTTATTATGTAAATAGAATTTTGGAAAATATATAAGGAAACACGTCGAAAAGGATCAGAAAGGCAGAAATAATATCACAATCGATCGAAGGGTACATGTACAATATAAACATTGTCATCTGTCACATTTGATATGTTAATGACAAATTATGCCTGTCGTATCGATTGTCCTTTTCAATGCTAAAAACATTTAAATAATATGTAAAATTGAAGAAAAGAACGTAAGAATTAAACGAGGTAGGTAGGTATATGTAAAAAAAGCATTTATATCGTGGAAGTAAAAGTGCAAAAATATGAATATATCTGCGTAGACAGATTGGATGTACGTACAGTATATCATAAAACACTGTCGGCGGAGCCCTAGGCTAGTAAATATACTAAAATAAATAAGAAGTACACAATATAAAGGGATAACTTTTGCCTAAATTAACGAACTTCCTATCTCTTATAGTCCAACTTATCATGGACACCAGTACATACGTATTTCATATTATATGTAATAATAATAATAATAATATGGGAAATTTCTCGATTGTGTTATAGGTTAAGTGTTCACAATTATGCAGAGTCTCAGTCAAACAGCATTTATTTACTTTCATTCAAAAAACAATATTGTACCGTACATCAATAACATGGACATTATCAAATTTACAAGTATGATCTTACAAAAATTTACATACTCTCATGAACACAAAATACATTTTTTTCATTCAGTTTTTAAACAGTTTTAAAAATTCATAAAAAATCACATAAACACATCAGTTTGCTCTCGAATTCGACAACGATAACAGAATAAATCGGAAAATAGCCGGAAAAATCTTGTGGAAGGTATGAAAGAGAATTATATGCTAAATTTAAATTTTCTAACCGTTATTCTATTTTTAACCGAGTTAGGGCCCTATTCTGTACCTCGGTCGTTAATTTTTAACCAATGGTTAAAATTTTTATCCAATAGATATTGATTTGACAACTAAAAATCCCTCCTTTTGTTATATGTCAATATACTTGATTGGTTAAAAAATTTAACCAATGGTTAAAAATTAACCACTGAGTTACAGAATAGGCCCCTTAGAGAGGTGGATTTAAAAATGAAAATTTGTTGACAAAATTTATTTAAAAATCATGAATAATTCATTTCATTCGATGCCACAACAAATGCAAACTGTTATAAATAGTAAAAGCTATTAGACTAACTATTAAATAGGTAATTCTTTTTTTTATGTTTGTAGTTATGTTTTCACTAAATTCCCTGCACTAAATCAACTTTTTACATTGATATATGAGGTAGAGTTAAATTTTGCTTAATATGTTGAAACTTTTTCTTTGAGTAAGTACCTTATTGCGTCGATGAAGATGTGATGATAAAGGCACACAGACAAATAACCATAACTTACCCGGGATTCGAACCCGGGACCCTTGGGCCGTGAATCGGCAACGTTGCACACTACACCACCGACGTCTGTTCTATAACATATATAAAAAATAAAATAACGTCTGGACAGTTTTCGTCGGTAGTGTACGTGTAACAACCACAAAAACGTAACTGAAAAAAATACTCGCAAAATAAGAAATCGTGGATTCAAATTCTTGCATTCATGAATTGGTAACCAAAAAATAAAGTCGCGAGTGCCGCGTCCCATATGCACTAGATAACTAATATCTTCAACATTGTTACTGCCAACATGTGTTCAGAAAAAAAAAACAAGTTGGCAAAAAAATTAACATCGTTTTGTTAGTGAAAGTTTGTGAGTTCTGTTCCTACGGCGTGTGTAAAAGGAATTGCAGCATATACATCATGGTGGCTTTGTTAGCACTGTAAAGAAGCAGTAAGAATCAAGAGTTTTGGAATCACGAGGTGTGAGGCAGTCAAAATTCATTAAAGAATGTTTAAACATAAGGATTGCCTCTATTGATGACAGAAGTGTGTACAAATACGTTGAAAAGTGGATGTACACCGAACACGAGTTTTCTGACAGGTGGCCTACCAAAAATCATTTTATTCTGACTATTTCACTCATAAATATATAAACCAATCCAAATTCAGGATTCTACCTAGTTACCAAGTTTCACTTCGACAAAATACTGTCAGAAAAATTATTTCGCATCCTTTAAGCCAATAAGATGTCGTATTTTTACAAGTAAGTGAGTTTTGATAAGCGAATTTTTTTTGACGTTTTAGAAATATATTGTTTACATACCTGTCAAAGTCTGTATAATTTCAGTGTTATCAGTTTTTATTAAAAACGAGTCGATTCGGACAGGTATCTATTTAAAACGTTGAAAAAGCAAACTGAAACATAATACCTCTAAACACAATAAAAATTACCAGATTTTTGTCAAGAAAAAAAATATATAAATGATTACCTGATTTTTATTTTGGAAATAGTCATCCGAATACCATTCGTGGTTAAATTTTATCCTGGAAAAATTTTCCGATTGCTTTACTCGAGCCGGTTGCCAATTTATCACGTAACATTGATCGAAAATCACTCGTTTCATAACTCGTGATTTTTTTGTCATTGTCATTCAATAAATTGCTAGGCAACCGGCTCTCGTAACAATCTGAAAATTTTTCCGGCAAAATTTACCACTTATGATATTATATATGACTATTTCACTCATAAATATATAAACCAATCTAAATTCAGGATTCTACCTAGTTACCAAGTTTCACTTTGGCAAAACACTGTCACAAAAAAAAATTCGCACCCTTTAAGCCAATAAGATGTCGTATTTTTACAAGTAAGTGAGTTTTGATAAGCGAAAATTTTTTGACGTTTTAGAAATATATTGTTTACATACCTGTCAAAGTCTGTATAATTTCAGTTTTATCAGTTTTTATTAAAAACGAGTCGATTCGGACAGGAATCTATTTAAAACGTTGAAAAAGCAAACTGAAACATAATACCTCTAAACACAATTAAAATTACAAGATTTTTGTCAAGAAAAAAATTATATAAATGATTACCTGATTTTATTTTGGAAATAGTCATCCGAATACCATTCGTGGTTAAATTTTATCCTGGAAAAATTTTCCGATTGCTTTACTCGAGCCTATTGCCAATTAATCTCGTGACATTGATCAAAAATCACTCGTTTGACAACTCGTAATTTTTTTGTCAATGTCACTCAATAAATTGCTAGGCAACCGGCTCTCGTAACAATCTGAAAATTTCTCCGGCAAAAATTTACCACTTATATTATATATGATAAAATAGAGTAGTCGTTGCGAATTGAGCGAGGGCGACTGGGCCATGGATAACTGAGCGATTTATTTAATCGTATTCAGCAAGTACATATAAACATATAAACAAGTATATAAAGAGTAACTCAAAAGGGAAAATAATGTTAAAAACCATTGATGTTGATGTTCCTCGGAAGTATGTCTATAACTTGTTGGAAGATTAGCTGGTGTTGCAGAATTCATACTGGTTAAAAAACCAGTACCCAGCGCCGCGACGAAGACGCTTCTGCTTGGCCCGTTTTATAGTAAATTTTATTTTTGACAGCTGTCAATTACTTCTCCAAATTAGCATTCAAAATTTTAATTTCCAAATTTTACATATTTCCGGAATCACGACGAAATTATATTAGTACCATAACACGCAAAATTTAATAAAAGACTGAATACACTTGCAACATTTAAAATTGTTAAAATAATCCAAAATTTAGTAAGAAACTGCACAAACTAACAATGACGTTTACATGAAACAAAATAAAATTCATAGCGATTGTCAATGTTATATTAAGGTACGTTCAGAAAAATCACAGCTTCACGATAACTATTTTCTGTCACTTACCTATGCCAATTTGTAATTCCGCAGTTGACGTAACGATCCGAGAACTTTATTGAAAAAGACAATCTCTCTACTTAAGCAGAATTACATGTCAATTTTATGTTTACTTGAATTATTTATGACATAACTTTTACAATTCATATTCCAAAATGATTCCGCCAGTAAAATTTATTGTTGAAAAAAAGGAAAAGGTCATGCTAGAGAGACCAACAGTAACAGTCCCGAGTTTTGTACGACAAAATAATCTTAGACAGGACACCATTATCATATAACCTAAAATAAATAAAAAATATAATAAAAGTTACTTTAAACATAACCGATATCACTAAAAAGAAGATAATTAATTAATCCCAACCTCTCGCTCAACCTATATCTCAATGTCAAAATAAGTCTAGGAATATATTAAATTGAAAGCAAATTTTACACAGAAGTGCACTCTTAGATGACAAAACAAATTATTAACAAGTCTTTCACTTATTATAGTACCTACTCACACCAATTATTAAATGCTCTTACCAATCAAAGAAATATCGATTATTCTGGTTATGCCTAATTTTTTAAGGTTGACATTCCAAAAGTGATAACCAAAGTAAAGGTCAATTCTCAAAATGGGCTACTTCTCAAATTAGGTAGAATCTTTAACATATTGGTGAGAATTCGTGTTCTATAATTTCTGCAACTTGGCTAGTGCTCGAAGAATGTTATAATTCACATTGCTTTATCATATTAATCATGTCGGTTCGGTTAGGTTAATTTTCATTGTGCATAAATAACAGTATCCTTGCCAGTTTCTTACGGCCATATCTAACACAGGCCAGGCTAATTTTGGCCAATTTCTCGGGCACGGTATTTTCATCTCTGGTTAAACTGTTTATTAACTTAACTGTCAATTAAAACGAAAAAAAAATAGCATAAAAAAATGAACATGTGTAATTTTTACAACGTATGTTAATATCGCTGCTATGTATATTTATCCATTTAAATGACGACAGTTAACATACAGTCACACAGTTTAACCAGAGATGAAAATTCCGGACCTTATACAGTCATATGTGAACCCGGTATGCTAGTATATTCAGTCCTTGGTTGCTGATTAACATTGCCTAAACTAGAAGTGGTCTATCAGTAAATACAAATTAATATTGTAATGTGAGATTAGCTATGTGTAGAAGGAGGAGGAGCCTAGGTAGGCGATCAATAACAGTGCAGCGCGCGATAGGCGGGTGACGTGAGGCGGGCTTTTAGGTAGACAAGGGAAGATAACCGTAATTACTCGCGTATTGTTTATATAGTTCGAGACGTCAAGAGAATATTCGAGAAGGTGTTACGAGCCACTATATAAGCGACATACGTGTGTGCGAAGATAAATTCATTCACATAGTGTTAGTCCGTCAGAAGGACAAAAGTAAAGAGTCAGCAGTAACGTGGTGAGCGTATGCACTTTTGTGTCGAGTGGAATACTCGGGAAGTTATTGGTATACTGGGATAGCTGTAAAAGTGAATACTCTGTAGTGTTGAAGAGTATTGGGAAGCTAGGCATATGGGGACAGTAACGGCGAGTGAAAGTGGGTACTCGGCAGTTGTGTTGAAAAGTTGTGGCATACGGACAGTCGGTGATACTGAAGCAGTGGAAATACGAGAGTTACATAAATAGACAGATAGTGAGGTAGAAGGTGTGAATTCTGTCCGAGCAGTCGAATATACAGACGCTGTTGTCAGTTGTGTATATAGACACTGTGCAGGTCGGTAGGTCAGACAGTTGAATGTGAAGTGACACAAATAGTGGAAATAAATATTCAGTAATATCGTGTAAATAAATAGTCCTGTTAATTGCTTAATTAAATAAATAGTGTTAGTGTTTAGTTAATTATAGTTTTAGTCTTAAATTAGTATTTAATATTTGTTTAACCATAGTAATAGTATTTTTATTATCTTTTCAATATTTATATATCGTTTAATAAACAACTATTTTAATTAATAATAATTGTCCAATTTTTACACTTCACCCAAATAAATAAAAACGTTATAATATTTTTATGTACTTACGTAATATTGTCGTTTCTATTAAAAAAACTTAACTACTCTAAAATTTATTGAATTCTCTTAGGAATAAGATTTCATTATGATAATAGCATTAATAAATTTACACTGAGTGTCAAGATATGTATATGAAATATGTAGGCCCGTATTCTCCACACCTCTTGATGTAGCTCTACTTCCGAAAAATCACTACTTCAACTGTCAAATAACAACTTTAACAAAACAAAAATTAAATTGCATTTACCAGTTACTTTGAATATTATGTTTGATTTACCAGAAAATGAAACACATACTTATCTATTCATAAAATAAATTTTAAAAAAATCGAATGGCACTACCTACTTCGGAAGTAACGCTACATCAAGAAAAGTAATGCTGGAACTATTTTTCAAATGGTTCAAATATGAAATGTATATAAATGAAGCAAGAATCACATACCGTTCGAAAGAAGATTCAACATGTGTGTATACATACCTGTAACCTGCTCGTATAAGTAATATGCAATATTTAAGAGATTTCATTACGGATAATAAGGGATTCCACCATTTCTTTTAATATAATTTAATCTGGACGTATAAGTAAAATTAAGATTGTCGGTGAAAATCCGGTGAAAAATTCCTATTAATAAGCGAGTTATAGTCCCCCGAAGTTTGAAAATATAGATGTGACGTCACGAATATGTTTTTATATCAAGATGTTTTCTTCGTGGACCTAAATGTTCTTGAAATATATGCTATTTCTAAATTATATTTATAAAAAATCTGGTGTGGCCAACACAATACCTCCCGCCATTTACAGCCCAAGTCACAAAAAAGATTAAGTTAATCCTTATTTTTGGATTAGCGACATTTACTCTATTCTTGACGACATATTTCTTAAAATATAGTCTAATCTAATCCAAGTAATTACCTTTTTTAAAACTCCTCATCAGGATTAAATCCCAATTAGAGTGGGTTCACATTCACATACATCCATGGGATTCGAACCCAGAGCCCCCAGGGCACTCATGACATGAGGCGTTGTTCTAACCATTGAGCTACCGGAGCTAAATAAAATGAAGATTAAATTTTAAATACCGGGATAGAATAGAATTCACTAATCCAAAAATCAGGATTAGCTTAAACATTTTTGTGAATCGTTAATTTTTATTAATCTAAATACATACCTACATATTTACCTCGATATTTACTTATGCTGGAAACTGTATTGAATTCCTTTTCTATTGTTCTATTTCCTTTTTTATTTTTAAAACGTTACTGATATTATTTTGAAATAATTAGTTCATTGATAGTGACATTTAGCCGTCAGTTCTATACATTTGAATAACTGCGTTTTTTTTTTTGTTAAAGCGTAGGCTCTGGGATTTAAATTATAGATAATTTTATAAATTTATCCATAAAATATATAGAAAATGTATTAATGCAAATCTATAGAAAATTTAATAATCTTTAAATTTTATAATAATATTAATCTCGAAAAAATAACAATTAAAGGTATTTTTCGAAGAAAAACTATTTTGAGCTTCTAGTAAAGTACCATTTCCGGTTATTTGATTTTCACCAAAATCTAATGTGCTCTTTCCATTATAGAAAAAGTTCGAAATACAAGTTTTCAATATTTTCTGAATGATAGTATATGAGTTAGAGTGGAGGATCCACACATACATACACACCGACATCATCATGAAAATGTTAAAATCGGATTCTAGAGACCTTAATACGTGGTCATTTACCAAAATCTCGATATACGATTTTTAGCATGATCCCTATACCTCCCTTACTAAGGGTAGCGGGAGGTAAAAATAAATGAATAATATTATACTGTACAAGTCTACATGATTTATAATTGGAAGTGTATTTAAATTATTAAGTTTAATGCAAAACATTTATATTCAAATAAAAACTGTTTGAAAATTGCAGTACTGGACTGATAGCCACGCCTCCGCTATATGAATTTCTCTACTTCCATTGGTAGTACGCTCCTCCGCCTAACTGGGTATTCGTTATATATTTACAGGCCGTCTATGAATCGCCAATCAAAATCATATGTATGGACTTCATATGAGTGACGAGCTCCTATAACAAAAATCCCCTTATATCCGAAGTATTTCAATTATATCGTTTTATTTCTTTATTAATATTCATTATTAAGCATATACTTTCAATATTTTTTCCTAATTTCTCTTAATTCAATTGCGCTGTAGTCCCCTATTTGTCATTACTTAGTTCTTAGTTCATATAATACAGCGAGTAGAATCTATGTACTTCTTTTAAAAGTTAAATCAACCATAGTTTAAAAGAATTTGTGTTACGACCAAAGCCCAAAATAGGCCCCTTCGCGAATTGGCCGATTTAGGCTAGGTGCGAGTTATGATAGTTTTGCTAGAAGTGGCCTTGGTTAATCCACAAAATGATAGAAATAACCGTATCCAATATGCGAAATAAATGGAGTTAGAGCTTCGGCCGTAACACACGTTAAATCTAAATAGATGAGATCATAAATCAAGTGACATTTTGTGCGGACGTATCCTGTCTTATTCAATTACTCTTTTTATCTTTTCAATTATTGTTCTACAAAGAACTTTAGATTCAACAAAACAATCTTCCAATTAGTCATCTAAAAACTATGAACGTTGCAGAAGAATTTCTTCTTGTTTGTGCTTCTTGTATGAATGGTGTACATCTGGCCAAGCTAAACTCATTTCCACTTGAAGTTATTTTAAGCCAGGTTGAACTTACAGTAACTTTGCAACAAAATAATATGCTTCTATTTAGAGATCAAGAGCACAGGAAACAAGAAATTAAGAATAAGTCATCTGAAAATATGGACCGACTTTCATACTAACTTTTGAAGTATGTACTTATCAAAGAATCTTTTCGTTTAATTTTCGGAGCTACGATATGACATAGGATAAGTAGCAACAGATGAAATTTGGGCAGGAGTTTTTGCACATATTGAACAAAGTTTTGTCGATATGGAGTTGTTGGAGTTGCTTGTTTTTATAAGAATTTATTTTTATACCCAATTTTTCTTCTTTACATAACCAAAAAAATGTTCAAATCGTATTATAAATAGTAAATAATTTGTCCTAACACTACAAGTAGTATTTACTCAAAATTATAGTGACCCTAACCTAAGTAACTAATTACAGTAGCTTCCCTTTAAAATTACATTAGTGTAATTAAAAAACAAATGAATCATTCCTGAGTAAAAATAAATAATACCAGTCATAGTTTTTATTATAAAATATGTTTAAAAGATACTATTATTATTATTTAGTCAATTATTAATAATAATTTTACAGTTACTTATATTTTTTATTATATGTGTACAATTTTAACCTTTAGAATGTACCTAGGACGCACTTAGTAGCATAGTGATATTTTCTGTGGAGATTACCTATTTAAACATAATGATCACAACGATATTAACCTAGGTATGTTGGCGTATAGCCGCCAAACAATTATTTAATTGTCATTTCATATACATTTTATTATACAGGGTGTCAGGAGGGGTTTAACATGGGATTTTAGTTTTTTTTTCTTTTGTAATTTCCTGCTCTCCTGTTAATTTTGCGGCATAAACTGTAGAGTGCAAAGTTGTACAGAAGTAACAGTTGTGTTATTTCTAGTTTCTTCACAATTAAAAAATAAATTTTAAAATTTCGGTTTATTATAGCCATGACAATTGTTTTCTTTTTTCAGGTTTTCAGTTTTCATAAATTATTTATAAACGTCAAACGTCAATTAAATAATAAATCTTTATTCGAATGAGGAACGTAGCGGAATTTATTTTCTGTATGTCAAATTGCGTTTGACGTTTATAAATAATTTATAAAAACTAGAAAAAAGAAAACAAATGTCATGGCTATTGCTACCAATAAATAGAAATTTTGAAATTTGTTTTCAAAATTGTGTTGAAACTTGAAGCATAATAAAAAATGTAACAATAGTTTTTGCCGTAAAATATAGAGATCATAAAATTGCAAAAAACTAAAATCCCATATAAACTCCCTATGTTCGCATCTGAGCGTCAACACCCTGTATAGGACATGTATAAAATTATTGCAGTACATATCATTTTTAAAATTTAAATATTTTATTTTATAAATATTTTAAAATACATTAATTACTTGCTTCCATTTGTTATTTGTTTATCTTTTTAATCCGAATACACATTAAAAATCTGTCAATATTATATTACTTTTTTAAATATCAATATTCAAAAATGTAATTTACAATTTTATTTAAACCCGTCTATTTGTTATAAAATTTAATTATTTTTTTGTCATTTTGATTGTAAAAAATAATATGATAACATAAAAATAAATATAATTTGATAGCCGCATATTTTCAACTATATGTCAAACACAATGCTTTTGTAAACTTAATACCTTTGTAATTCAATACCTCACATTTTTAATTATCAAATCACATCATATTACATCAAACAAACCACACAATAACAAAAAAATCCTTTTGAATTTAAAAAAATTCATCCAAAACACGCCAATTAAAAACGTCAAACTTCCTCCTACCTTTTGTTGACGATTCAAAACTTCCACTTCGTAGTTCGCGGTCCGCGGTTGTTCGTGCCTCTACGACACGTTATGCGCGACTGAGGGATCACTCGCGGGCATTGGAACTCAAAGCCGGTGAAATGAAGCCGTATGCCATCTAGCGAGCAAGAAGGAAACTAGAAGGGAAAACACGTGGGGTGAAAATTCAGTTTGAGGGAAGATGGTGCTGATGGTATCAAATAAAGGAGGGTAGATTTTTTAGGGGTGGATCAGTTTGGGGTTGAAGAATTGAGGAAAGGAATAGTGGAGGCACGAATTGGGAAATCTTGTAATGGAAGGTTAACAATTGCGCATAAGGGTTGTAAATAGTATTTAGTCAAATAAATGAGTGCAGCAAGAGATTAATATTTCACATATTTTAATTATAATTTTATTTTTTGTATGCTGCAATTTGTCAACCTCCGTAAGAAAATTATAGTTTATTACATTGTTTTTCGATTATTGAAAGTCTTGTTTTTCTTATTATTTTCTTTTTTTAGTTAAACAATAGCTATGTTCAATAACAAGTGCAAGCAATTCATGACAGAGTAGTAAAATGTATTGCGGAATAAACAAGTATATTTCAGTTCTTTCAAAGTCATAAATTGTATGGAAAGTTTTAGAGATCGAGACGAAATCATCGTCAACCGGTAGGAAGCACTTACTGTCCTTAATAACTATTATGTTGATTTTTAAAATTATTGATCAGACAATTATGAAAATATAAAAACGTTACGTTTTATACGTATTAAAATGTTGACTGTTTTCCATTATCGGTTGATATATGCAACATACTTTTTATTTTACTTCTTCTTTTCGCTTTTACTTTAAGTTTGGTACTTTCATGTCTTTGATCCACATGCATATATATATGATTTTTCTGGCATATAGGCGTAAATTTTGTTTAAATTCCGTGGCTATCGCTACAAATTAGCAATATTTATAAAATTTCAAATTTAATTTTACAGGATACCAAAAGTGCAATTTAAAAACTGTATATTGATTTAGCGCAGAATATAATAATGTACAATTTTTATTTGATACATTTTTGTGTTTTGCGCAAGGAAAAACTGATTTCACATATTAAATGCCCGTATGACTCGTTTTTAAATAACATCCTATATATTTACCACCTGTGTGTCTATATATTTAATATGTTTAAATGGGCCGTACATAACGTAAATACTCGAAACAAAACTTTTTTCTTATTGCCAAATAAACTAATTACTTAGCTTTTGATAAAGTTATCGCTTGAGGCCGTACCAAACGTGATGGGCTGTTGTGCAGAAAGCAATACTGTTTCTTTCCCTGTCTCTCTTTCCTATTGCCTGACCTTTCTCATGCTGTTTCATCTTGATCTGCGCATTTCACATCCCATTACATTTGACACCACCTCAACCAAAAAAGATCTTAAAGATGTGATACAAATTTTTAATTGAAATTGTTCTATTCTGAAAATAACTAAGAACGTATGTGAACCACTATAAAAATTTATGATGTACCTACTTTCTGTTTTATTTGACGATTTCCATAATTTTTGTATAAATTTTAAGAAAATAAATAAATAATAATAATAACAACAATAATAATAATAGCAATAATAATAATAATAATAGTAATAAGTATTAAGATCTGTATTAAGATACAGACCTTAATACAACCCGGTGAATTCCACCAATTTATTGCCTGGTTGCAGAAACGGTTATCAACTCTTTGTTTTGTTAACACACCACCAAAATGAACAAATTCAAATCAGTTTTCTTGTTCTTATGACATTTAAATCATTGCTGTCAAAAAATCGCGGTGCGTTTTTTCGTTTTGATGATCCGTTAATTAAACAAAGCGTTGATGACAGTTACTGCAACGGGCAATATGAGTTATAAATTCCAATTAGTAAATTATTTTTTATTATCTATCACATGGCTCATTTTTTTATAACAAAATTTTCATTTTAGGTTATACGCGATTGACAGGTATCTAAAATGAATAGCGCTTCAGGCTTTATGTTACACAGTCCGCATATTCATTAAACAGGGTGTTAGAATAACCGTTCCAAAACTCTTGGATAACATAAAGTACAGACCAGAATCAGTTAAAAATGTTTTAATCAACATGTCTGTAAATGAACCATTTCAGCGATATGAGCTAAGTATTTTTTAAATTTCAAAGCAACAAAGCAAGTATAAGTACTTCTTTAAAATTTATTAACATTTTAACAAATTTGCCATTGTAAAGAGTAAAAGAAACAAGAAAGAAGATCTTCCGTTAAAAATTTACTAGATAAACAATAAAAATATCAAATTTTTAAAATTATTATTAAACATTTTTCTATCGATAGTTACAGTTATTTGTAAATGCATATTTATTATTTAGAGATTTAGTCAAAAATCAGTGTATTTGTTATTATCTAGTAGCTTCATTTCCTTAATTAATTATGTAAATATTTTAATATTTTATGGGGTATCGTGGCCGCGTGCCTGAGTTTCTGGTCGCGCACTGGGAAATAGGTTTCAATCCTGAAGAAATATTAAAAAAAAATTAAACGGTCCAAAAGTGACCCCTGTAGTGAACTTTCGACGCCAACAATGAGTGCCCTTCAGGTGACGCCTGGTGAACGGCCGCACGGTACAAATATGTTATCATCATTACCGAAATTTTATTATTTAATTAATTATTTAATATTTGATAATTAATTTTCTAATAGATGTTTTATTATTTGTTTATTTCACTAATCGATTATTCGATTTATCGTTTATTAATTATTTGATTATTTCACTAATGGAATGTATGATTAATCGATTGTTTTCTTAATCAATTATTTGATTAATCAATTGTTAGATATTTATAATCAATTAATCAAAAACTATTTAGAGTAGTAAAGTATTACCTACCTACTTGCAATTGACTATGTGATACCAAAAAGTAATCGTTAATTTAAAAAATCTGATGTGGCCAACACAATACCTCCCGCCAGTTAACTTTTATTCATTTAAATATACATAATTACATATTTCGTTATACTGGAAACTGTATTAAGTTCTATTCTTTTCTTTTTTTCAAACGTTACTAATAATAATTTGAAATGATTAGTTCTTTGATATAGTGACATTTATCTGTCACTGTCAGTTACATACATTTGAGATATGAACTGGGTAACCAAGGAAGTGTGTGTGTTCATCCATAAAATATATAGAAAATGTATGAAATCAAACCTGCAGAAAATTTAGTAATCTCTAATTTTTATAATAACATAAAAAAATGTAGAAAAAATAACATTTAATGATATTTTTCGTAAAGTAAAGTGCCATTTCCGGTTATTTGCTTTACATTAAAATCTAATGGCTGCTTTCCATATATGAATAAGATAGAAATACAAGGTTTCAAAATTTTCGAATGATAGTATTTGAGTTAGAGTGGAGGATCCACACACACGCATACATACACAGACATCATTGTGAAAATGTTAAGATTGGATTCTAGGGACCTTAAAACGTGGTCATTTACCAAAATCTCAATATGCGATTTTTAGCACGATTTTGCATATGTTTTATATGAAGGGATAAGATTTCCTTTTTATACCCGTGTACGTCATTTTGTTGAGAGATTACTACCTACTGTTTTTATTACGGTTGGGATTCTTCAAAGATTAAAACAGAAAAGTTTGAAAATGTGCCTGAGAAATTGGATTTGCTCAGCACATTTTCCCCGTTTTTTAGAGAACAGAAAATTTATTAATTTCGCATTTAAGTTTTTCGAGAATAATTAAAACAATGTTACCAAATGTCAAAGAGCAATTTTTAATTAAAACGCCGTAACGGAAAATATGAACATGTTTAATATGTAACTTGTAGTAGTAGCTGTATTTCTTTTTATAATTACATATTTAAAATTTTAAGCTTGGCATTTTGTTTATAAAGTAATCAACAACATGCATATTTTTTTTTAAATCTTACAATCTTCTCAGTCATGAGAAACAGATATTAAAATTAGGCATAAATGACAGTATTTTGAGGCTAGGGTCGAACATCCTTAAGAGGACAATTGAGGCAACAATTAAATATATTAAATATACCTGAAATAATATTTGTGGAATTATTCATATTTCCACAAAACATCATTTTCAATTTGATAAATAATATAAGGGGAACACGTGACACACCCAGCGACTGTGGCTGGTACCTATAACTCCAGAATTAAAAATTTTGGTAGCGCTAAGATTATTTACAGTTGATAGTTACCAGAGATGTGTCGGGCAAGATTTTAATCTTGGTGTTAGTCAATCTCGTATAGATTAATTATAAGGTCCAACTTTAGGACTAGTTTGTTTTGTAACTACAACTAACTTCACGTGACACATTTGAGTTTCCGCCATCTGTCATTAAAAATATGCGAAAGTATATAAAATATATATAACTAATGTTTGTATGTTATATTTTCAATAGATATAAAATAATTACGCATTTTAAGCTCAAATGTAAGTAATTATAATTAAACTTAAAACGCAAAACCGATAAAAATATATGTTAATTTTTTTTAGGTTATGTAACATACAATAAAGTGTAGAGAAATATACGAAGAATTTATGGAGAAATCGGTACAAAAAATCTTGTGTATTACACGCCCAAAAACTGAACATTTGCGAGCCCGAGCTTATTTGTAAACATTTTGTTAATTCTTGTGTTGAAAATAATCTTAAATTTGCATATGACCAGAACGGTAATGCCAACTCCTTTTGCCGGCCTAGGTCAGCAACAGCGCATTTCTGGATGATTTTAAGTTTTGTAATATACTAGTCAAAATGGACGGAGGTACGAAAAATCTTTATTCTCATTTCATTATGGCTTTTAAAGAAGAGCGCAACAGATTTCTTCTTGAACCATATTTTTGTTCGGGTAAACAAAAAAAAGACAGTTCTTGTGATTATTCTTATAACAGCTTGCAAAATTCGAAAGGTACGTCCATGGAAATAGTAATACTGTCATACTAAGTAAGCGGCAAATGTCAAAAATGTATGGACCGGCACACTTAACCCATTTTTGATCACTCTGTACATCATTATCTTTCCTCTCCTGTCAAATTAATTTAAATCACTGTCTTATCAGTATAATTATAATTGATTCTCAGACGACAATTTAGTGTCGATGTTTAAATTATAAAAATGCGTCTAAAATGATCCATTAAGCGATCGATATCTATTGACAGTAAACAGAGACCAATTTATAGGTTTACACAGCTGGCATGTCTCGAACGTGGTGTAAACACTCACTACGCTACGAGCAAGTCAAAGTGAAGGTGTGTTTACACTGAGACTTCAAGCTTTGCTAGTTTTAATGCATGACTTGACAAAGTTATATGTCATATGAAATATATTCTTCCGGTATTTAGTGATTTATTTCGACCAGGGGAATTTATTATTACTTTGAACTAACTATAAAACCAAATATCCAATTAATATTATTATAAACGAATTTTTTAGTGTCATGAAATAAATTAATCATATATGTTTGTCTTTTATCTTAATTTTTAGTTAGGGACATACTCAAATGCACGAACTACACAGAATATTATACATATTTTTATTTCCTTTGATCAAAACATTAAAAAAATTACACAAAATATTTTACAGACACTTTTATTATAAAACCAGTAAATAAAGTTTATTGTTACATTATATTATTACATTTTATATCCCTACCATACTATAATAAATAAGCAGGGGAAAAGAATTTGAAAATTTTAAATAATAATGGTCGCGTACACAAAAGTAAAGGTAAATATATCTGTACATTGTGTTTTATTAAACCTATACAATTGAGATCTCGAAAAATTTGTTTTATTTATCTTACAGATAATGCCAGAAGACCGATTATTCAATTTTTTAAACTATTAGTAATCGAGAAAAATATTTCAATTAACAAAGTTAGATATTTTTATTGTCTATTTAGTGGCATGCGAAAATAATTTTTATCGTACTAATATCTGAAATACCTATAACACATATTTTTAATGCAACCCCTATTTGAATTTTACATTAAAAACAATATTTTCCTTTTTTCATTGATATAAAGGTTATGTTGTTTTAATTTTTCTTGAAATACTTGTATCTACATTAATTTAGCTTAATAGTAATTTTACATACGTAAGTATATTGTATATGAACTAAAGTAATATTTTACTTCTGAAATTTAAAAAAATGATTACCTACTGAAGATAATTTAATACTAATAACGAAAAATATTGGATTTATTTAGAGATTTTTGTTAGGTGAAAAACCAAAGATGTATGGTACCATTTAAAAATATCAGTTTATTTTCGATCCTCAATGGATACATAAAAACATGAGTTTGTTATATGAAACATTTTTCTTAATATAAGTTCACAAGTTATTAAATCAATTTCTCGTTATTATTAGCTGAACACTGAGTTAAAAAAATCCTAACTCGAATAAGCTATGAACAAAGAATCGTATGTCTTAATTTAAAAGTATTTAATTGAATGTCAATTTGACACGAGATATTGTCAAATATGTTATCTAAAGAAATCCAATTTTTTCTTCTTTAATCGCATTTTAGAAATGGAATAAATTAGAAAACGTCGAATACTGTATCCTTATTTATTATCTTTCCTCCTTAAAATTATATTTTAAGATCAATTTTCGCAACTTGACTTTTGAAATGAATAATAATCGGATATACGTTCATCTGTTTATATCCTACTCGAAGTATATGAGTTTTTTTGGGAAAACAAGAGCATATTATCTGAGATGGTCTCCCAAAGACGCTAAAGAATTCCATTTAATCGTAGATCTAATAGTTTTCAAGATCCCTATGATGGGAGCTTTAAATATATATGTATACCAAGTTTTATAATCAAAATATTTTTATACATAATCATTTATAGCAATATGTCGCTTCCTAACCTTTTAGAAAATAGGCTGTACAGCGCAGTGCGGAGCCACTTGTTCTTGTAGTAGCTCTGAGACATAGTGGCATATATCTGAGATATGGCCACCAACATAAAGGCCATTCGCCTGGCGATTACAGAACATGCAAATGTTTTATTACGTTTTTACGCCATGCTTTTAAAAGTAAATAAAAACGTAATGTGTCCGCAAACAGCTTACTTACCTTTTATATTTCTTTAAATTTAACATACCGAACCTAACGCACAAAAGCCACATTAAAAAACTCGGGCCAAGTTTTGTGGGTCAGGTGAGATAATTATTGTCAAATGGCGTAAAAATGTAATAAATCATTTGAATGTTCGATATTCGCCAGGCGAATGGTCTTTATGTTGCTGGCCATATCTCAGATAAATGTCAGTGTGTCTCAGAGCTACCATAATAACAGTGGACTCTGTACTACGTTGGGGTTTGACGATACAGATAAATGGCTTTACGCATCCCACCTCGGATGTAATATAGGTACTATTAAATTAGTGAAGTTTATAAATGAAAATTTATTTAATGTCGTAGTCTAATGAAGTTGAATTTGTAATAAGACGTTCGGTTTTTAGATGTTAAGGCGTATTCAGACTCGCGAAATCACCAGCTTCAAACTATAAATTCAATTCTGTGCAACGCCTTCGCGCAACAAATTCAAAGGCGTTCACAGTACCGAAATCACAACTTCACAATTTTCGATATCGAAAGTAGCGTGATCTATTGAAGCTTTTTAGAATTGTACATATAAACTGTCAAATTTACTTCAAATTTTTAAACAACACTTGTCAGTATTTGTTGTGCGTGATTTTTCGTGAAACAGAAGGACCATATTAGAATTGGATATAATTAATTTAATAAAGAAGGAACAGAATGAATAAAATTAACATTTTATTGTATAAATATGTATTATATATGTTTCTTTTTAATATACATACATTATATATGCATAATAAATAAAATTACACAATATACAGGGTGAGTCTGGGAAGAGCCCCCCCCCCCCATTAACTTTTTATTATAAGCAAAAATGGCTCATATAAATTTTTATTATTTTACATATACTATTTGCTGGCAGGTAGATATTTTTTATAAAGTCAGGTTTACAAGATACGACTATCAACTTTTATTTTTCAAATGGCAACATATAATTATTTTAATAAAATAGAAACCGCCATTTTTTCTCTTTTCAACGATGTATTATTTTTTATTAATGTATTTGAAAAATTTCGAGAAAAATTAGATAATTTAGAAATATTAGAAATAATTTTTAAACAAATTCAAGCGTTGAACATGATTTGTTCGAACATCTGCCAGCATGTTTCGCGAAATATTCTGAAAAGCATTTCGAATACACTCTTTCATATCTTCAATTGAACCTGTTTCTCGAAATCGGGTAAAAATCCTTCTCAGTGTTCTAAACTCGGTTGCCGACGTCTAGGAAACCGCTCCCGGTAAATTCTTTTTGCTCTTCTTATGATTCCAGTCGATTCACCTATTATTAGAATCATATCAATTAATTCGTTCTTCGTAAACATTTCAAAATGTTTTTTTTTTTGTTTACAAAATAAGTTAAATTAAGTAAGAAGCAAATGTATACTTTTTTGACATTAATTTAATTGTTTTACATTATTACGTTTTGTTTATTTTCACATAGCCACCTATAATATTTGTTTAAAAATTATTTCTAAAATTTCTAAATTATCTCATTTTTCTCGAAAAGAGAAAAAAATGGCGGTTTCTATTTTATTAAAATAATTATAGGTTGCCATTTGAAAAATAAAAGTTAATAGTCGTATCTTGTAAACCTGACTTTATAAAAAATATATACATCTGTCATCAAATAGTATATGTAAAATAATAAAACTTTTATATAAGCCATTTTTTTCTATTATTTATAATAATAAAGTTAAAGGGGGGGACATCTTCCCAGACTCACTCTGTATTGCTGCCATGAAACTTGTCCAAGTTTACTAATTGTTTTCTACGTTGTAGATTTAACAAATGTTTGCTCCATAGATATGCAGCCCATAATATTCTTCGCCTAATTATAACCGCAACAAATTCATTATTAATTTTATTTACAACTTTAAAAATAAGGTTATTTGCGTAACTGTCATCAAGACTAAAACTGTGTTGTGATTCGTGCAATCAGTGACAAAAGCGTTGCACAAGATTGAAATGTTTAGCGTTTGCATACTTGTCATTTGAAACAGATTCGTTGCACGAAACCACTGCACACGCATTTCTATTGGTCGAACGACTACATAAGATTGCATTTCTAGTTTCCAGCTTGTAATTTCGGAAGTCTGAATTAACCTTTAGAGTAACACCATCGATTGTAATCTTGAGCCTAGATTTAAGACTCTAAAATTGCTGAAACGTATTGCCTAGTTTCGATATTTTACTCGTACAGTTAATAATTCTAGAAAGTATAAAATGGCTAAACAAGATTTACAGTTGCGGCTGGTGTTAATTATATACATATTATAATAGTTTAGTTAGTAGGTAATTAGAGTATTATTATGTCTTTATTTTAATAAAAATTGTGATTCTTTAAATAAACAATTTACGCGTACTTTTCATTAAACATACTTCAACCTAAAGTGCTAACAACGTTTTATTGCGAAATATTCAGTATATGAAGAATACTTATATGATGTATAATAAATAGAACAAGTCTATAAAATTTGTTTTTTGCAAAGACTGTAGTTAAAACTTTAGTATTTCATGCATGCGAATATAAATGAACAAATGGTCGGGTCATAACATTTGCATTATAATAAAAGGCGCGTAAAACGAGCAATAACTAAATTATGTTTTATGTGTGCCTAATACAAATATTAAATTATATACTGTGGTAAAACGAAATCATTTCTTCGTTTGATTACCTCCATTTTCCAAATCCGTTTCATTCTGTTCCCGACATTAATTTATAGCTACTTTACCGTTTTTCCACATTATTATTTTATTGTATCAATTGCCGATAACATATTTATTCTGTGACGTATACCTACCTAAGTATCGTAAGTCGTAGGCGATATTTTATCAACCGGTACCCTTTGACTTTGTTGAGGGAACAAGGATCAATATACATTATTGATTATGAACGTAGCGACCTAGCTAGCGGCAACACGCCGACTATTCAGGCCGTCCAGGACCGGACCCGAGCTATTTGTCTACAAAAATATTCAAATTATTGTCTACACCCTATTGATTATGGAAATGCTACGAACAAAGGGATATAAATCGCCCCAGAAATGCGGGAAACTATAGGAATGTTTTCGAACTGGAACTATATTTCTTACAGCGGAAACACACCAGTCAATAGGGAGGTTAAGATTGCTGGAATACTGAATATAATAACAATTTGAAATTCATGGAACTTCAGATATTTAGCAATTCAATTTAAAATTGTTCCAATTCATAAATTCTACTTTGTATTTACATTTAGTTTCTTAGAATATTATATAAATAATGCATTCCATAATTCTTATATAGAATAAGATACTTGACAAGGTTGATTTGTATTTTATTTCTGGAATCCAAAAGGATTTATATACCTATCTCTGTGAATTTCGGAATATTTATGCAGAGCAGTAATTTGCGGTATTGGATACACACATATATATATATATATATATATATATATATATATATATATATATATATATTAACATTTTGTTAAACAAATAACTATTTATTTTATTTATAAGCAAAATGTTCATTTTTTGTAAATAATAAATAATAAAATGTAAGAGAAATACATCTGTAACATCCTAGTTGCTTACTTTAGAAAATAAAATTTCAAAAATCAAGCAACTATAGGTTGCCAGGAACAATCATTTGTCACTTAATAACTTAACAACAACGGAAAAATAAACAATGAGTTCAGTTTCAACGTTTGTACAGACACAGTTTTTTTTTTTAATAAATTATATTTACCGGTTTCAGGATATTATTCCATTGTTTACATATACAAAAGTAAGCTGGTAACTAAGTAATAACTGTATCTGTATGGTAATGTTATTACCATACTAACTTGTCAACAACGGTCTACAAAATGAAAATAAAAAAAAATGAAAATATAATGCTCTTCATTACATAGAGATAACGTTAGCCTATCGTTCTAAATAAGGTCTACTTTATTCTAAAGTAATAAACATGACGAATAAAGCACATAATTTGAATATTTGTCATATTGATATATGTCAAAATAAATGTTCTGTTAACCATAGCAATCTGAAAGTAGCATTAAAGAGAATAAATAAAATAAAATAAATATATCATCACGGCTTATTACCCATTGTTGGGTGTGCCAATCTGCTTTATACGCAGATATCGGTAATGATGAAATATTTGCACCGTGCGGGCCCTTACCAGGCGTCACCTCACGGGCACTCATTGCTGGCGTGGAGAGTGCACCACAGGGGTCATTTTTGTGCCATTTAAAATTGGCAATATTTGGCGTCGGTCGGGATCGAACCCGGTTCCCCAGATTCGCGACCTGACACTCAGGCACGCGGCCACGAGACCCCATTAAAGAGAATATTTCAAAAAATGATATTTAACAATAATGTCTTAATTTTCTGAAACTGATAAACTATTGAACAAACCACGGATGTTATTAATCATAACAAGCCTTAGATGTCTTAAAATCCTTGCTCTACGAGCTCGGATTTCAAATTTACATCTACGGCAGTTATGATGTGCATAACATTCCTAGGTATGTTAATAACTATAATTATCTCGTTATAAATTTTTATTCTTTCACTTTCTACAATTTAAATATAGATATATTTTTACAAGGTGTAGTGGCTGATACCTGCTACATAAAGTATAGTGGCTAATACCGGTACACATCCAATAAACTCGTATACAATATATACATATATCACTACATTAAAATCCATAATTATAAAAAAACTGTATTGATAAAGATATTAAAGTGTAAATTAATTATTTTGTAAAAATTTCATCGTATACTAAAGGATGTCTGGTTTTCGAACACCACCATTTGGATCCCGGAAACTATAAAATACGACATCGGTTAAATGGGACATGTGGTGCGCCTTTGGGAGGCTATCTTAGATGTGCTTTTGTTTTGACAAAAATTCTCATAGGTTACCACAAAATGGCCGAAAACTGGATATTCTCGATATTTTCATTTCGAAATTACTTCCAAACTATTAGTAATCGAGAAAAATGTTTCACATAAATAAGTTAGATATTATTTTTATTGGCGTTTCTCTTATATTTTCCGAGATCTGAATGATGGCCTTTGAAATCCGGACAACCTGTATATTAGCGGAGTAACATTCAACTCCAAATATTTTACATTCGAATAAAAATGATACTCAATTGCACTCAGGGCCGGATTATCCATAAGGCAATATAGGCAGTTGCCTAGGGGCGCCGACGACTTGAGGGGCGCCGTCGACGAATAAAAAAATCAAATTTTCATTATTGAATCGAATATGTGATTTGGCCGTTGTTTTAGGAAAGTGTTGAAATCGAGAGCCGATATTTTGTTGTAAATAGACAAATAGACTGATGCTGAAATATACGCAGAATGAACTAATCATATGCTAAGAGTGCAACATTTAATGTTTTTTTTTTGTTTTTGTGCTAAATATGTATTGCTTGCTAAATATGTATTGCTTTTTACCTCCCGCTACCCTTAGTAAGGGAGATATAGGGATCGTGCTAAAAAACGCATATCGAGATTTTGGTAAATGACCACGTTTTAAGGTCCCTAGGATCCAATTTTAACATTTTCACGGTGATGTCTGTATGTATGTGTGTGTATTCGTGTGTTTGTATGTATGGATCCTCCACTCTAACTCAAATACTATCATTAAGAAAATTTTGAAACCTTGTAATTCTACCTTATTCTAATATGGGAAGAAGCCATTTGATTTTGGTGTAAATCAGATAACAAATATTATTATTCAGAAAATTTTGAAACCTTGTATTTCGACCTTGTACTAATATGGAAAGAACCCACCAGATTTTGGTGTAAATCGGATAATCGGAAATGGCACTTTAACTTGAAGCTCAAAATAGTTCTTCGAAAAATACCTTCAAATGTGATTTATTCGAGATTTGTGTTTAATCAAGTACAACTCCTTGGTTACACAGTTTATATTAAAAATGTATGTAACTGACAGATAAATGTCACTGTCAAAGAACTAATCATATCAAATTAATAGGTATGTTCGTTTCGCTACTTTGCGTCTACGGTTTACTACCGCCTTTATACAAAGTATTTGGGCACGCCAGTAAACCGTAGACGCAAGGTAGTGAAACGAACAAACCTAAAGTAACGTTTTCAAAAGAACATATTACAGTTTTCAGCATAACTAAATATGTATGTATATTTAAATTATTAAAAATTAAATAGCGGGAGGTATTGTGTTGGCCACATCAGATTTTTATATTATATTGTAGTATATATAACAATTTTAATAGCATTTTAAAAGTTTTGTGGGGGGGGGGCGCGGCATAATATAATTGCCGATGGGCGAAAAAAGTCATAATAATAATAATAATAAATAATCCGGCCCTGACTGCACTATGGCCGCAACATGGTCGTAGGGCCTGAGGTGTACTGCCGCACTGGATTTTGACGAACCCCGCGGACCCAAGGCTTTGTATCGTCGACAGTATGACCTAATCACGGCTGCACCGGGTGTTGATATGATGTAGGCATATGCATGCTTGTCTGACAACGTTCCGGTGCGGCTGTTTTGCTTCTTAAGAATTTGTTCATTGTTACGAGTTAAAACTGAGACATGTTGTTCTCAATTAGCATATATACTAGAATCATAATTATTTCGGACTAACGCAGTTAAAGTCTTTAATTCGTGTGACCTCGAATTAGTATTGAAACCAAAGGCGGCAGCGCGAATACTCCTATGCAATCAGTAATACATGTACGTACGAGTACATATATTTAAGAGGAAAGGTTACCTCTGTACTAAAATATGAAGCGAAAATTCAGATAAATTTTCCTATAATAGAACTATTAACATTTTTAAAAATTCAACGCACGGCACGCATATTTCCAATTTTAACCTGCATTGAAAGAAAAATTATTGAAATCTATTAATACTGGACATTGATTTTAAAGGCCAAATCAAAATTCAGTACATTTCTCGTTGTGCCATTCAAATTAAAGTCAAATACTAATAGATTTCAATAATTTTTGTTGTAAAATGCACGTTAATATCGAAATATGCGTGTCGTGCGTTGTTTTATTTTAATGTTAATAGTACTAGTACAGGAACAATTTATTTGAATTTTCGCTTCATATTTTAGTACAGCGGTAACCTTCCCTTTTAAGGCAAACAAATGACCAGGGCAATGCAATTCAAATTGTAACACATTCAAACTCAAATTGTCTTATAATTAAATTAATTTCCTTTGTGTACCTATGAACGGTGGTAAATCTAACTACTCCATTTCGATATTCAAATTTTGATTTGTCACAGATAATTCATCCGTATGTTGCACTCTCCACAACAGTTTTGTGTGCCAGTAAAGTGACAATTAGTAAACGTCATCTTCGATAAAAATATCACCAAATTGCAAGTAATTAGCAATTAAATATATTTACTTGTTTTATTTATGAAGTAATAACAACAAATGGCACTGAATAATATTGGCTATTTTACAAATTTTTTTGAAACTATTTCTTACTTAATTAACAAATATTAAATTTGAAGGTGTTTCCCATTTCATTTAAGCAAAGCAAGCGAACAAATTTTAAATCTGTTGATATAAGTCTCCAGATCAGAATTCATATTATTACCGTAGAGAGGTTAGGGTTATTAAGTTTTAAATATTTTTTTGATCATTTCTGGTATACCTACTTACGTAAATTTAAAAATATAGATTTATTATGAAGCAGGGTAGGTACGAAATATATTATTTAACTACAAAGAAATACTATTTTTAAAAAACTAAAGAAAATGGTGACAAATAAAAAGAAATTTTATGAAAAATAATGAAAAATCTAAAATTTTAAGGGTAAAAGCGCAATAACAATATATCAATCGAAATCGAAAAAATAAGTAATTTTTGAAGTAAAAATCAAATATGGGTTCCATTTAAAAAATGTAAGTTTGTGGTATATTTCGAAAAATTACGCGCAATTAAAATATCTAATTTTTTTTTTTTTTTATATATTACCTACCAATTGTTTAAGAGTTATTTGAAAATGAAAATTTCGACCATAATCGGTTTTATCTAGGAATGTACGAGAAAAAAAAATCACATCTAGGATGATGAGCCCCCTCCCCACCGCACTCGTACTACATCTCCTATTTAACCAAGTTTGTATCTCTTGTAGTTTCCGAGATCCCAATGATGGCCTCCGAAATCCGAACATCCTGTATACCCGTTTGTTGCACATACACAAGCAACTACTATAAATTTGTTACTAAAAAGCTATCAAAATTAAACTAGATAAAGATATACTGACTATAAATTTTGATTTATTCTACATAATTTTCAATTCCAAGAAAAATATGTTTGAAATTTTATCTTTCTGTTATCAATTCGACTCCTTCTTAATGTAGGTAATTTATCTCTTCTTCGAAAACAAATTTTTTAGTCCCCTCCTGTCCAAATATGTTCCCATGGTGAGGCGATGACATAAATAATTGATTACTCCTTCCATAAATATGCCGATAGATAATTTCCATCAGTTCAATTTGTCAGCGATCCGTAGCGTCATTCTTCATATCTTGTGTTTCCTCTTTAAATACGTGTCAGTCTTATCTACCATATAATATACGAGTATGCCAGGTGTACACTACATAGCACCCCCTATTCAGTGACTGGAAAATAGGAGACGCCCTACAAGGCACGGACAATGCAATAGGAGTGATTGAATAGAATTTCGCATTTGGCAAATAATCATAGTCGAATATAATAGAATAGAATGGCTAGTTTACCTATTTAACAACGGTTCACTTCCGAGGGACAATAAGTCACTACCAATTAATAAATCAGGGGGTGATTGAGCTCTAAAATGGTTTGAAATGGTTTTTGAAACCGCACGTGGTTTCACAAATAGGGGAGGTTTTTAAGCAGAAAAGAAACTTGAGAATAAGTAATTTCAACTAATTTGATATAAAATTTGTGTACGGTGAGGTTAACGGTTTTTCTAAATTTGGTTTTTGAATAAAGTACCAACAGGCATATCAAATTTCAAACGGTTTTTGCATGAAAAAATTGAATGCCACTGAACTATTGAAGGTTAAGTAAGGGATAAGTTTTATATAGTTTTTTAAAATATTTTCTAAGAATGTCAATTTAATTTTTAAATTGTACATTAACCTCTGGTTTTATAAAGGGGGGAATAAATTTACTTCTTAACTTTACTCCAAACTAACAAATTTGAATAAATTTTATTATATACTGTCAAAAGTTCGACTGTCATTTGAAGGAATAAATTTTGTTTACTTCGGAAGTAAATTTAACTGTCTCACAGATCTGTAAATCTGTAAATAATAAACAAAATCGCAACGAAAGCTGCCACTCTTATGTATAATTTTACCAACACGAATAGATGTATTTTTGTCACTTTTTTACAGGTGTACAGATCTGTAAGACTTATAGTATTGAACATAATCGACCCATTAAAAAGATCTACCTGGTCATAAAATAAAAAATCTGATGTGGCCAGCACATAACCTCTCGCCAGATATTTTACCTGGTTGTACGCATAAAACGAAAAATATTTTTAAATACAAATACATATATTCATGTCTCACTACAAAATAATTATTTTAATATAAATTATGTACAATACATACATTTTCTTTATATTCAATATCCTGATTTTTTTTCTACTTTCCTTTTCTTTTTCTTTTATTCGTAATTTTTTCGCAAATTCCTTTTATATTCTTTTTTAGGTATATTCTTTTGCGTTGTTGACTTTTTATTTATTTTCATAATCTTCATAATGATGTACAAATATTTTTGACAGTGGCATACAAATATTTTTGACATTGACATTTATGTGTGAATTACAAACATTTGAATTTCTTGCCTTGAATTAGTTTGATCTAAGAATTTTTACATCAAATTATTTTATATGCATTTCTTTATCTCTAAATCTATAAAAGATATAATAATGAATTTATATTTATCGAATAAAGAAATTAACGTTCTTTAATATAAGTATTTACATA
Organism: Harpalus rubripes; assembly: GCA_963082715.1. Classification (NCBI taxonomy): domain Eukaryota; kingdom Metazoa; phylum Arthropoda; class Insecta; order Coleoptera; family Carabidae; genus Harpalus; species Harpalus rubripes. The sequence continues at coordinate 53,440,890 of OY720452.1, forward strand.
AATTTTCGATAAATAATATTTAGATGATTTTTTTCTTGTAACTACTACTTCCGGTTGTCCAATTGTTACCAAAACTGACTCGACTATTCCCATTATTGTTAGATTGAGGATAGTTAAAAATGTCTTATAGTATTTGAGTTATGGTGAATCCAACATCCACACACACACACACACACCACACACCACACACCACACACCACACACCACACACCACACACCACACACCACACACCACACACCACACACCACACACCACACACCACACACCACACACCACACACCACACACCACACACCACACACCACACACCACACACCACACACCACACACCACACACCACACACCACACACCACACACCACACACCACACACCACACACCACACACCACACACCACACACCACACACCACACACCACACACCACACACCACACACCACACACCACACACCACACACCACACACCACACACCACACACCACACACCACACACCACACACCACACACCACACACCACACACCACACACCACACACCACACACCACACACCACACACCACACACCACACACCACACACCACACACCACACACCACACACCACACACCACACACCACACACCACACACCACACACCACACACCACACACCACACACCACACACCACACACCACACACCACACACCACACACCACACACCACACACCACACACCACACACCACACACCACACACCACACACCACACACCACACACCACACACCACACACCACACACCACACACCACACACCACACACCACACACCACACACCACACACCACACACCACACACCACACACCACACACCACACACCACACACCACACACCACACACCACACACCACACACCACACACCACACACCACACACCACACACCACACACCACACACCACACACCACACACCACACACCACACACCACACACCACACACCACACACCACACACCACACACCACACACCACACACCACACACCACACACCACACACCACACACCACACACCACACACCACACACCACACACCACACACCACACACACACACACCACACACCACACACACACACACACACACACACACACACACACACACACACACACACACACACACACACACACACACACACACACACACACACACACACACACACACACACACACACACACACACACACACACACACACACACACACACACACACACACACACACACACACACACACACACACACACACACACACACACACACACACACACACACACACACACACACACACACACACACACACACACACACACACACACACACACACACACACACACACACACACACACACACACACACACACACACACACACACACACACACACACACACACACACACACACACACACACACACACACACACACACACACACACACACACACACACACACACACACACACACACACACACACACACACACACACACACACACACACACACACACACACACACACACACACACACACACACACACACACACACACACACACACACACACACACACACACACACACACACACACACACACACACACACACACACACACACACACACACACACACACACACACACACACACACACACACACACACACACACACACACACACACACACACACACACACACACACACACACACACACACACACACACACACACACACACACACACACACACACACACACACACACACACACACACACACACACACACACACACACACACACACACACACACACACACACACACACACACACACACACACACACACACACACACACACACACACACACACACACACACACACACACACACACACACACACACACACACACACACACACACACACACACACACACACACACACACACACACACACACACACACACACACACACACACACACACACACACACACACACACACACACACACACACACACACACACACACACACACACACACACACACACACACACACACACACACACACACACACACACACACACACACACACACACACACACACACACACACACACACACACACACACACACACACACACACACACACACACACACACACACACACACACACACACACACACACACACACACACACACACACACACACACACACACACACACACACACACACACACACACACACACACACACACACACACACACACACACACACACACACACACACACACACACACACACACATACGGACATCATCGTAAAAATGTTATAATCGGATTCTAGGGACCTTAAAACGTGCTTATTCACTAAAATCTGGATATGCGATTTTTAGCATGAATACAATACCTCTCTTAGCGAGAGGTAAAAACGAGCAATTGTAATTTTTTTGTTTTCAGTAGTGACATTTGTCTGCTTACTTACCACATTTGATTAAAATTTGGAAAAGTTTTGCAGTTTCTACAAAGATTTCAGGAGAAAGAAAATGAGTCAAGTGGTTAACATTTTCAACAAAAAAATTATATAGTCCAGTAAAGGAAGGATTTTACCTTACAATAGGTCGGGTAGTTCTGAATTTATAATATGTTGTATAGGATGGTTCGTTAATAAAAAAAACCAATTTCCACAAGACTGTTGCTGCACTAAACTTGGAAAAAAAACACACTTATAATAATATAAATGGATTTTGTAGGTAATTAAATTCTCTACAAGACTCATTATGAGGACTTTTACGCTAATATGAAGTGTTACGGAGTTATTGCGACGTAAATTGGAAAGAAACTCAACATTTTGCTAAGTGCGCTATTGTTGCCATTTTTGGGAGCCTCATAGCTTCGTTGCTATGAATCGTGGAAAAAACATTTTGTACCAAATTTTTATCTTCTAAAAGTCGGAAAATAACTTCTTTTTGCTAAAAATCACCAAATAGAAGTTATAGGCGAAAAACTGAAAAAAGTGCCGATTTATGGTGATTTTTACAAGATGACGGAGAGAGCGGAGGAAGGGGATTTGTGGATATTTGTATTTTTAACCAATCATCCTATACAACATATCAAAAATTCAGAACTACCCGACCATTTGTAAAGTAACCCCCTTTTTCGACCTCTGTTTACCGGACTAATATGAAAACCTATGCAAATGGTGAGAAATTTAAAAAAAAATTCTTTCGAGTACTTTAAAATATATATTTTAAACTTACAAAGACTCAAATTGTTATTCGAGTATTCCAACATTTAATATTGGGTTACATCGCCTTTATTAAGTAATACCAGCTTTAATACTATTAGGCTTTGGAACCTTAATTCCTGCACATTTTTCTGTGAGTATTGTCCCAAATGTCTTGTAAGGCAGATTTTACTGTACGCGCTAAATTTTTACAAAGTTGCTTTTCATTGATCCAAAAATACAGGGTTTCGGCAGAATATATATATACCGTGTGGCGCTCGAAATCCGTTACATAGGCATTTAACACGGGAAAACAGTTTTTCCTAGCGCGTTGCTCCCCATATTATTTTAGAAAAAAATTCTTCAAATAAAAGTTGTAGAACATAAAATTGTGCATTTGAATCAATAAACAAAATTAATTTTGCATGCTTTGTAGCAGCAGAAATTAGGTATGAAAATGTCGAAAATCTACTCAAAAGTAGTGATAGCCATGGAATTAACAAAAAGCTTAACAAACAAACGTGTGTTTATCTGTCATAAAAATTTATTTACAATTTATTTTTTTAATAAAATTATCATAACGTAAAATTCTGAAGCAGAATAATAATTTAATTCTTCTGTACTGTTCAAATACTCATTTTTCTGGACAAAAAATCACAATATTTGACATTTAAATCAACACATTTGTTTATCTTCTTTTAATTCTATGGCTAGCACTATTAAACTGAAATTTTTAAAAAATTTATATTCAATTTCTGAAGTTACTAAACATACGAAATGCATTTTATTTACTGATTTACATGCAGAATTTTATATTCTACAACTTTTATTTGAAGATTTTCTTTCTAAAATAATTTAGGGAGCAACGCGCTAGGAAAACGGTTTTCCCATGTTAAATGCCTATGTAACGGATTTCGAGCGCCACCCGGTATATATATATATATATATATATATATATATATATATATATATATATATATATATATATATTTAATTAAATACCGGTTGAACTATTATCACCAGTCATTCGGCCCACAGTTTTTTTTAAGTTTTAAGTCTATATTTAAAGTAGCCGAAAGAATTTCGTAGAATTTTCCAACCATTTGTGCAGATTTTTTAATTTGTTGAAAATGTAAATCGGCCCAACTAATATGAGTTCGGGCTAGTAGACATCAAATTCTTGAAAAAAGAGGACAATGGATCAAAAATCATTTATGCAGAGTAAAAGACGTACCGCCCCATTCAAGTTAATTTTTTGCGTAAGCAATTTTGATGTGGTCAGGAATAGATTGACTCCAAGTGCGAAAGGCTTGTGAAAGAAGAATGACAGAAAAGTATAAAACATAAATTACAGAAGGCTACGTACTCTAGCACGAGTTACAAATTCGCTCACAAGCGCGCAGCGGCGAGTAGGCGAACAAACGAGTGCTTGAATTGCCTTCTGTAACATGTGTTTTATACTATTTTCTCTGTTCAGGTTTTAATTTTTGTTCTTTTTTATGAAAATATTTGACAATTTCTATATTTTCCCTATCGCCACCTCTTCAAGTTGCTGTTTTTTCCTTTCCTTCATTTTCCTTGCCTTTCTTCCTTTTCCAGCAGACCTTTCCAGAGTTTCTTCATTCTCCACTCTTCCAATAATATTGTAGATGGTGCTTCGTATATCTCCCATTTGTTGGAAATGCTTTACAGTAAAAGATTTTCCACTATTTCGGTGCTCGCCAATCACTTTTTTCCTATCATTCTCTTTAACTGTATCCATTTTTACTCCCGCTATAGAAACCTTTATTTGACTGTTGACTGTAGACTCAATTGTTATTTATGACACGACTATATTTATTCTTATTAAAAAAAATTGTCCAGATTTGTAGTTGACATATTATTATGTATTCTAAATCCGGTCACTCTCGTACATTTAATGCAAAAACATAATTTGGTTTAGGTTTATTCTAAATTGTAAAATGTAAGCACGTTATTAGGTAAAATATCAGTTCTATTTAACAGACGTTTTTCAAAGGCCAATGCTTTTCCAGCACTTGTTACGCAGCGAGAAAACCCATTATTAATGAGATAAATATGAGTAGGGTTATTACAAATTTATGTCAGTTTCTTATTTATATTGAAGCAATTATGAAGAATATTAGATTTCATTTTTTGTACATATTTGAACATGTTTCGTAAAATTCAAGCCGTTATTACCGTTTTATGCGTTTGTCTACCGTTCGGGCAGATATTAAAGGCCCGGCAGGTAGGTGGTAAGGTTTAGTATACACAAATGGTCTGTTGTTTGAACATACCGGTATTTTTGTATAAAGTTTTTTTTTGTGTGTATGAATTTCATAATTTGTTAAGTGTTTTTGGTAATAAATTTATGACTTTCTGAAGCTATCTTTGGCCAAACCTTGAATAATATAAGCATTCTGATCTTAGAATAATTTTCAGCCCTCAGCCAAGATCTTCATACGTTCGCTGAGTGTTACTTCGTCCTAATAATTTTCCAATTAGCGATTTGTTGAGAACGAGAGCTATTATACTAGTTCAGATCTTACTTTATATCGTCGACTTGAAATATAGGGTCTAATCAATCGTATATAATTGCAACCCTACGTTAGTGTGGCGAGGTGTGGTACACCCCAGCTGTCTATTTATCTTTATAATTTTTACAGGTTTTAATTATGGGTTTCGTGATTCCGTGTACCTTCCTGTACTAATCTACACTATGTATTCTTCTTGAAGTCTCAATTTCAAACTGACTGTTATATATAAAAAAAAACAGCAATTTATTTTTACGTTACGAAAGGTAAGAATTTTATCCTATGCTGAATTTATATTTACTAATTTATTGTTCTTTCCAGTTACATATGATAATTAGCATTGCCATACGAAAAGGAAAGGACACAGTTGGATGAAGAAGCAAGACAGTAAAAACCATTGTTGTGAAGCCTGCCATAAATCGCTAAGTTTGGAACATGTGGTTGTATCGTGTCATATAAATAATAATATAATATTGAAGATACTGAAAGTGAGCGACACTAAAAACAATATGAGTTTTTCATAGAATTGTCATTTTTTATTTAAAAATAGAATGTATTCAATGTACTTATATTATTTTATAGGAGTAGGTATATTTTTGGATTCAAACTTCACCTTCAAAGTTCAAAATGAGTTGTCATTCAGTTTCTTGTTTTCACAGTAAATGGTAATCTCTGTACTTATTTGTAACCTTCATACAGAACTGTAAAAAAAATTATCCTCAGCTTTAGTCAACTTGACTCCGTAACCTGCGCAGGTTGGATTCAACTTTTTTAAACATGGTTTTAAAAGATATAAAATAAATTCTTTTTTATATGTAATAGAATTTTTGACTATATGTAAATTACATGGTCTGGTAAGTCAATTTATTTTTTATTATAACAGTGTATAGCCAATATTAATATTATTTATTGTATAACAGACTTGATAATAGCCTTAACCAAGGTCGAAACGTCGTCAAATATATACTCACAACAATAAATTGTTATAAACTACATTGAAGCTTGAATCCAACAATATACTCTTATAAAACAAACTTAGCTTCAGAAACATTTCATCAATTATTATTGTAAAAAAAAGTTTTTCTGCTATGTTTTATACACATATTTCTTCATTCATTATGTTTACTTTGTAATTTATTCCACTAGTTTCAGATAGATCAATAAAAAAAACTAATGGGGTGTCGTACACCCCACCGCACTAACTACGCAAAAATTGTACCCCGCACTAACGTACTTAAACTCGAAAATTTTCTCCACTTTGAATGTATTACCCTTATTTATATGAGTATAATAAATAAGAAAATATTACTCACGAATTTTAAGGACAATTAATGGAAAATGTATAAATCTACTAAAATAAATAAAATATTTGTTTGTTTGTATAAAATCTTATCAATACAGTTTGTACTGTAATGAAAGAGAAAAATTGGAAACATTCATATACAATACAATTTGTAAAATGGGCAAACACATTTTCAATACAATTTTCTCAAATCGAATCGGAATTACTTTTACTTTTTCGTGTCGCAGAATTGCAGCTACAAAATGTTTTCTGTTGTATAAATATGAAACAAGAGCACATGTTGTTTTCTACTTACAAGCTTTATACATAATCCAGATATTAGTACGTAAATAAGGGTACACCAAATCTAAATATATTCTGTACAGTAGGACAAAAATATGAAATATACCCCTAAAATAGCACATGCACAACCCTTATGACTCACCCCATATCCCACATCTGTTTAACATCTGCTAACCATATATAAAATTTGTCATTTCACAGATCTGAATTACTTTATTACTTAACAAATTAATTTAGTAATCATTGCACATGTATAGAAATTATTATAGACCATTGAATACGCTATACGAACACTCTAAATTTTTTATTCTTTTTCACACAGAATATTCTACTGCCAGTTATTCACTTTATTTGAATGGTACTGCTATGATAGTAAAATAAAGTAAATTTTGAATGAGACTTAAATTTCTGAGTCAGATACTTTTAAAAATATTGTGTAAGTTATTACAATCTTATAGCTTTAATTTTCACATTATTTTAAAGTTAGCGGTAATTTTATATTGGACATGTTGTGACGAAATTTTTGGAATTTAGAAGTACGAGCTCCTCACATGATAGTTTGCCCTAAGAACAAAAATTTTCTTATATAAGTTAATTTATACGTCGTAAAAAAATAAAATTTTCTTCAATGTTGATAAATATAATAATTAAAATAACTAAAGGCCGTTAGGTTCCTATTTCATTTATTCTTCGTTTATTTTAAATTATATAAAAACAGACGTTTCGGGCAATTGTTAAAAATGTTTAATAATGATAGTTCTGTTTCAAACTAATTTATATTCATTAATATTGTACAACAATTTTTCATAATTATAATGCCAGTGTAACTTTTTAGTAAGTGATGTTTATTTTTATTGAGTGTAACATTTTTTTGTATAATTTGTATAAATATTTATGTAGCTGATAATTGGCGGATATTCGCCCGAAACGTCCGTGTTTATATAATTTAAAATAAACGAAGAGTAAATGAAAAAGGAACCTAAAGCCCTCTACTTATTTTAATCAATTTACAAAATGGTTCGCGTCCTACAACCCAAGAAATAAATGTAATAAGGTATAATCACTTACGTTGTTTTCAGAAGACCAGGGGGTGGTACATCAACTGTTACATATGGCAAGAATTCAGAATTAGTACATGAACTGTCCCAGGTTTTCTGAAATTTGATCCAGTTTCTTTCAGTCGCCTAATAGCGATTTATGCTATAAAGTGGCCATTTCTACCCTGGAAATTCTTCCGCCATTATTTTGCTAGCCAATTTTTTTCTTGATAAGTTGCAATGATCTCTAAGTCAGATTTACTTAAGTTAGGTGTTAAGTATTATTAGAGGAAATTTCTATTCTCGAGATAATGGGTTTTTGATTTTAGAATTTTACTATTGCCATCTACAGAGTTCTGAAGTAACCTCTTTAGACAAAGACGATGAGTTCGAAGAGAGAGAGAGAGAGAGAGAGAGAGAGAGAGAGAGAGTGTATAGCACTACTATGACTTTAAACAGTATTTAAATATGTTATAGATAATTTTGTGTTTGTATTATCGAGGGTAGGTATTACAGTGTGTTCAAAAAATTCCTAACTCGGAGTAGGCTTTGAACAAAGAAACGTATGTCAATTTGAAAATATTTAATTAAATGTCAATTTGACATGAGATATTGTCAAAACCGTTATCTAAAGAAATCAAAGCTTTTCTTCTTGAATCTTATTTTAAAAATGGAAACAAATTAGAAAACGGCGAATGTCAATGTACTGTATCCTTTTTTATTGTCCTTTCTCCTTAAAATTACATTTTAAGATCAATTTTCACAACTTGGCTTTTGAATTAAATAATGATCAGACATACGTTTTACTGTTCATAGCCTACTCCGAGTTAGGATTTTTTTTGAACACTATTATTTTCACTCATATATACGTCAAACATCACGGCAAATTAAAACAGAGCAAATATCAAATCGGAATAGGACAATACGTTGAGAAACGAAGGCAGGCCAAAACAAAACTTTCTCTTCAACTGCAAGCCTGCCATTTTCTTTTAAAGACAAGTACTAGAGGGGAGGATGTATGTTCGGTCAATGTACCTATAAAACTAAAATATACTGCTGGTGGGAGTACGATTTGTGAGACTAACATTGGACGAGTGCAGACGTATATATCTGCATACATAGCTGCACTTGTCTGTAAGAATAGCTCTGCGCAAGCGCCGGATTGCTTTGATTTTATTGGTGTAGAACGGAAAGGGGTACTAGCGGGAGGGAAATTCTTACACTAACTGACAAGGATAGACAATAATGTTTGTAGCAGACTCCTCTTAAGTGAGAGATAGGGCATCAGCAGTATATTTTAGTTTTATAGGTATATTGTTCGGTCACGTCAATTTCGTAAGTCCCCATTGGACAAATTTATGAGAATGTTACAAAAAACTCAAAATGTCACTGACAATTACATTTATTTCAATAATAGCCTAATTCGTTCATGCTGATTATAAAATTATCAATCAACGTCTAATAGTATATTTGAATGGCAAAATTGTAAAATCACCATTCACTTGTTTTTGTATACTAGTATAAATGTTTGAAATTTGGTAGGAATACTTTTTTTCACCCCTTTGTCTACAAGAAATAAAAATTTGAAACCGATATCTCAATGTACTTTGGAGTTATAGAGTTTCAAACAGGATTCGTTTTTAAAAGCCACACGGTATATCATGTACAATAAAGAAACAAAAAATTGCATATAATAAATTGATAATATTATTATAGTACTAGACGACGTCTTCTCCACAGCATCAAAACGATATCAAAAAATCTCCCAAGATGTCTTCCAGATGTCTAAAGATGGAAGATAACAAATCTTACGTAATTTATCTCCACAATTAGAGGCAGAAACCGAATAGTAGTATAATTACTAGCCGACTGCTGACAAATATAAATTATATGTAACTCGAGACTCATGCAGTGCACTACTTTCATTTTTCAACTTGCTGTACAAGACAGTCGAGTGAGTAATAACCATAAAACAATTATGCTAATTTTATTCAATGTTCTACAAACGATTCAGATGTCTTAGATATTGCCAATTGATTGATGATTGTGCAGGAATTGAACCTGAGATACTTCCTAGAAGAAAAAGAAAAGAACGACATAACTTGTTGAGTTATTGGCTAGCTCCAACACAAGGGAAAACATAGTTTAACTTTCTTTTGATTGAGTTTGCATTTCTGGATCATTTAATTTAGAAGTAATAGACAATCTCGAAACTTTTCAGGTAAATACATTAATCTTCGCTACTTTTATAGTGTTTTTGATAGCACTAGCAGTAACACTGTGAATGGACAATTAATACTTAGGTAAATAGGTAAAACTCTTCATTAACGTATACGTAGTTTGCTTATATAGATTTTAAAATAATGGTCAAAACTTTTGAGGAAAAATGAATTATATGTAGGCATGCGTAATCTTTTTCTATATTTTTTTTACGTAATGCTATATAAGTACATACATATTTATTATTATCTATACATATTGTAACGTGGAACGCCCGCCGTCGCCGCCGCGTAAGCGAGTTTCAATTTTTAGCGATGACGTAAACTGGCATACCTGAAGCGTTGGGAACGTAATCACCTTCAAAGTAATGTCCTTGGGACTCTACACACTTCTCCCAGTGGTGCCGCCATTTTTGAAAGCATTCCGAGAAAGCCCCTTTCGGAATGGATTTTAGTTCGACTGTCGTTGAAGCCACAATGTCCTCTCTTGTCTAAAATCGCGTTCCTTTCAATCTCCTCTTGAGTTTGGGGTTCAGCCAGAAGTCGCAGGGGGCCATATCAGGAGAGTAAGGAGCCTGTTGCACCACAGGAGTCTTGTTCTTCGCCAAAAAAGTCTGAATCAAATGCGAGGAATGTGCTGGAGCATTGTCGTGATGGAGGCGCCAATTTCCTGTTGACCACAACTCCGGTCTCTGGCGCCGCACAGCATCACGTAGGCAACGGAGGGCATCCCTGTAGTATTCTTTGGTGATTGTTTGACCCTGTGGTGAGTACTCGTGGTGTATCATACCGCGGGAGTCAGAGAGCGTGGCTCGCTCTTCACCAATGTGCGGCTGTCTTTAAACCAGTTGTACCACTCCTTAATCTGTGTGATATCCATAGCATTGTCACCGAAAGCCGCCTGAATCTTCCGAATGGTTTTCACCTGGCTGTCGCCCAGAATCAGGTAAAATTTGATATAATAGCGCTGCACCATTAGTTCCGCCGTTTTCCTTGCAATGAAAAACCGACGAAAGAACTACACAGTACCTCACTTAAATGCTGCTTGCCAGCAACAGACGCTATCGACAGGTGGGAAAAGATTCACGCATGCGCACGAATGTTCAAGGTCGGCTGATGCAAGCGCACTTGATTCAAATCTATCAGGTTTTCGCAAAAAAAATAAAGTCGAATACTTTTCTAACAGACCTCGTATGTACCGTGTGTCTGTCTTAGGGCCACTTTTACAATTATTAGATAAACCTAGTATAACGCAATACCAGGAATAAAATTTAAAATTGTATTTTACAAACCTCAGATAAACCTCAGATAGAATACACACAGTATTTCTTATCCCATGGAAATCGGTCGTATAAACCTCGGATAATTTTATCCCTTGTTCTTATACCTCGTAAACACAAACGATGTGTTGTTTTTCATACGTTTGACAGATGTCAATCAAGTATTTCATCATCACCGTCAGAATTAGAAGGTAGAAATAATAAGAATATTGAAGAAAAATAGTCTAACAAGAAAAATTTTTATTGTGTCAGTACCAACCTAAAGTGATTTAACGTAATTCTTTGTATAACTATCTGATAGATAAAAATGCATTGTAAAAGACAGTCTTGTTTAGCGAAGGTATAATTACTAGGATAAAGTTAGACCTCCGATAGCTATACCATAGTTTATCCATCAATTGTAAAAGTGGGCCTTAAAGGTGTACATAGGAGATTAACATGCGAAATGAATTTTTTGCCATTTCCTGTATGTCTAATTGTTTTAAGCAAAAATGCTTCAAATAAATGTGTTAGGGCATAAAATTCTGCATCTAAATCAAAAAACATAATTACCATTACATGCTTTGTAACGACAGAAATTAAATATGAAAACTATGTTGAAAATGTATTCCGCTTTTGTTGATTTCAAACGCGCCTTCGACTCTGTGAGCCACGCGAAATTATGGGATAAAATGTATAACATCGGCATCAGTTCTAAATTCATAAGAATAGTTCAAAACCTTTATAGTAATGCAAATATTTTTATTAAAACAAATTCTACTTCATATGAAAACCACCCCATCCCTCGAAGGGGTCTTACAGGGGGAAATATTAAGCCCCATCCTATTCGCCATATATATTAACGATTTGGAACAATATTTAAGACGGAATGACCAACAAGGAATAAATATTGACGGGTATCACGATATAGTTATTTTAGCCTATGCAGATGACATTGTAATCCTCAGTGACTCCCCAGTTTCTCTGCAAGTAAAACTAAATCTCTTAAAACAATACTGCACCCTAAATGACTTAACGGTAAACACCTCTAAAACAAAAATTTTTTACCCTTCTACCGTGGTAGAAAACCATCTTTGCCCACATTTGAATATAAAAATTGTAACATTGAAATAGTTCAAAAATTCTGCTATTTGGGTGTTACTTTCTCTTCCTCGGGGAAATTTCACGAAAATACGTTTTATGTAGAAAAAAAATCAGCACTTGCTACTTGCAAAGTAAATAATATTTTAACGAAGGGTAAATCTCAAACCTGGAATGAGAAGAGAGTTTTACTTAACTCAGTCATTAATGCCACCGTTCTGTATTGCTCAGAAATTTGGAGCTTGCGCTACACAGAAAATTTGGGAAAATGCCAGACAAAATTTATTAAATTAATACTAAGATGCCCCAGAAACACTCCCAACTATATGCTGAGGTTAGAAACCGGAACTGTACATATTGTTGCCCAAATCGTAAAAAGAGCCTTAAACTGGCTACTCAAAGTAGAAAACAAGGATACAACTAGATTCCCTAATTTAATCCTAAACAGATTGAAACAATTAGACAGATTAGACATGAATAAAAATGACTTCAACTGGTACTCCCAGTTAAGAGGTTTACTAAGTCAATTCAGCTTAACTGAGCCTTCTAGCAATTTTTCCAAATCTCAAATAAGTAATTTAGTCGAAAAACTTGAACTTGCTCTTAAAAATTTAGATATGGAACGTTTAAAAAACGGAAGTTACAATGATCATTATAAAAATATTAAGAATGAGTTCGGCCCAGAAAACTACTTAATAGAAAAATTATCAATCATAAAAGCCAGAATAGTTGCTAACTTACGTTTAACAAACAAGAAAATCTTTTCCGTACCATGTAACAACATAAGACATGTGTGGGACACCAATAACATTTGCCTCATTTGCAACCTAAACGTGGAGGAAACTCTTGAACATTTTCTCTTATTTTGCCCAATCTATAAACCATACAGAGATGTATATTTGTCACAATATATACCTAATGATAATCCAAATATTTTTATCTTGCTGAGATCACTCCACTGGAAGAAAATAAATGATATTTGTTACTACACTATTAAAAGTTTAGCCTTGAGAAGTTTTTGTATAAATGAATTATACTGTTACTGTTTTCGCTTTATATGATCCTCCAAATTTGATTTACATTACGTACATGCATATGTGCGTATTTATAATATCAGTATTACAACTTTTATATTTTTATATAACTTTATTTCTGCATCATCGGCAGTTACACAAGGTTGCTTATCAATTATGTATTTTTTTTCTCTTTGTGATTAATCACTTTAATTAATAATTTACTTTTGTATACATTTGTATTCACACTATCATTATTTTCGATTTGTTGTTATATATATATATATATATATATATATATATATATATATATATATATATATATATATACATATATATATATACCTACATTTTCTTTGTACTTAAATTTTTATATGGTTATGTATTAATTCTACCAATTATTTTATTTTGTATAAGGCTACGTACCTTACAACAAATAAAGATTATATATATATATATATATATATATATATATATATATATATATATATATATATATATATACCGGGTGGAACATCATACCTGTGTACATAGGCGATTCATATGAGAAAAACAGTTTTTTTGTGCGCATTGCTCCCCAAATTATTTTAGACAAAAATGCTTCAAATAAATGTTGTAGAGCATAAAATTCTGCATCTAAATCAATAAACAGAATTACTTTTACATGCTTTGTAACGACAGAAATTAAATAAGAAAATATTGAAAATTACGTTGAAAATATCAAATAGCCATGGAATTGAAACAAAAATAGAAACAAATAAATGTCTGACGTTTGACAGATAAATAACTAATTTGACGGTAAAATATCAAAATGAATTCAGTTTATTCTAATGAAGAAAGGGTTTTTATAATAAAAACTTTTTATAGTGGAAATTGTTTACGTATAGTTAGAGATTTATTCGCCGTGAAATTTCCAAATAGGCCAATTCCAAGCGCTACAACAATACGCGCGTATGTTCAAAAATTTGAATCCACGGCAAGTGTTGCGGCGGAAAATAGTACAGGTAAATTTAAATTTGAATATTTTTTAAGAGATTTACAAACAAATCATATCTTTATTTATAGGAAATAAAAATAATCGCATTAATTTAGAAAACGAACAAAGAGTTCTGGAATTAATAAATTTTAATCCTAAATTAAGTTCAAGAATAATAGCGCAGGAATGTGAGATTGCTCATTCTACTGTATTGCGCATTCTTAAAAAACATAAATACCACCCTTATAAGATGCAATGCCATCAAGACATTTCGCCCATTGATGAAGAAAGTAGGCGAGTTTTTTGTGAAGATATGCAAATACGAGCAAATCGGGATCGTGATTTTCTTCCATCTATTTGCTTTACCGATGAGTGTACTTTTACATTAAACAATGAACCAAACGTTCAAAATGATAGGCACTGGGCTCTAGAAAATCCAAGATTAAATGTTACCACCAGAACGCAATATCCTCAAAAAATTAATATTTGGGCAGGCATTTTTAATAGCAATATTATTGGACCATTTGAGATCGTCGGCAACTTAAATTCTGAAACATACTTAGAACTCTTGATTAATGAGATCGGCCTTGCATTAGACAGCGTAGCGCGCGAAAATCAGGAGGTTTGGTTTCAACAAGATGGCTGCCCAGCTCATTTCGGAGTAAGTGTTAGAGATTATTTAAACCAAGCATTTCCAAATCGCTGGATTGGTCGTGGTGGAACTTTAAATTGGCCAGCCAGATCTCCTGATTTAGCACCTTGCGACTTTTTTTTATGGGGTCATCTTAAATGTAAAATTTATAAGCAGCGCCACCCAAATATTAATTCATTGGGAGAAGCTATCATGGAGGAGAGCGCCTTAATCACAAATAGGCAGCTCGCTAATGTAAGAAATTCATTCTACAATAGACTTGGTTATTGCTTGGCTGAAAGCGGAGGATTATTCGAATATTTGTTATAATAATAAATTGTAGTGATTATTTTATTCAGAGAATTACTGTTTGAAATTTGAATTGTAGTAGATAGGTCTTAATGTTTACATGAATTATTTCCAATTTAAAAAGATTTTCAATAAAAATCCTATAAAAAATAAATACCTATTTCATTGAAATGTACAATTGTCGTAATAATAGGTATGGAGATTTTTGTATGAATTTAATTTACCTATTTATTTGTTTCTATTTTTGTTTCAATTCCATGGCTATTTGATATTTTCAACGTAATTTTCAATATTTTCTTATTTAATTTGTGTCGTTACAAAGCATGTAAAAGTAATTCTGTTTATTGATTTAGATGCAGAATTTTATGCTCTACAACATTTATTTGAAGCATTTTTGTCTAAAATAATTTGGGGAGCAATGGGCACGAAAAAACTGTTTTTCTCATATGAATCGCCTATGTACACAGGTATGATGTTCCACCCGGTATATATATATATATATATATATATATATATATATATATATATATATATATATATATATATATATATATATATATATGTATATACAGGGTGTTATATTTTAATGGACCCAGCAAATATCTCGCTTATTTATTAAGTTGGCAATTTTTTCATATAACATAATTTATACAGGAACATGTAAGCTACTTGATGACGGATGTACATTCCTGATACCACTTCCGGTTTATGAGTAATTAATATCTACTTTGAAATTTCAAATAGAACATACTATATTTTTTTACAAATTTGAAAAGTGCATCAAATTTGCTTTACAATCATGTAAAATAATCCATATGTTACATTATTAAAAATTAAAATGGTGGGCACTTTTTTATACACCTAATTGGAAAGAGAATAGTGAGCCATGACTGTGGCTTGTGTTCCTTATTCTTATTTTCTGTATTATTATGACAAAAAAATATTATTTCGTTTAATAATAATAGTTACAATTGTTTTAGTTAATTGTTTTATTTCAAGCCACAGTCATGGCTCACTATTCTCGTTCCAATTAGGTGTATAAAAAAGTGCCCGCCATTTTAATTTTTAATAATGTAACATATGGATTATTTTACATGATTGTAAAGCAAATTTGATGCACTTTTCAAATTTGTAAAAAAATATAGTATGTTCCATTTGAAATTTCAAAGTAGATATTAATTACTCATAAACCGGAAGTGGTATCAAGAATGTACATCCGTCATCAAGTAGCTTACATGTTCCTGTATAAATCATGTTATATGAAAAAAATTGCCAACTTAATAAATAAGCGAGATATTTGCTGGGTCCATTAAAATATAACACCCTGTATATATATATATATATATATATATATATATATATATATATATATATATATATATATATATATATATATATATATATAAACTATGTTGAAAATATCGAGAGCCATGGAATTGAACAATAAATAAATAAATGCTTGACGTTTTATCTGTCACAACGTAAGTTAATATATTTGACGTTTCTTTACATGCAAAATTTTATGCTCTAAAACTTTTATTTGACTCGTTTTCGCTTAAAACGAGTAGGAAATTGCAAGAAACTGATTTCTCATATTAATTTCCTATGTACACCTTTAAGACAGACACACGTATTGGGATTTTCAAATAAGAAAACGCTAACTAGCGGCGAATATTATAACTACAAACAGTGATACACATTTGACATTTGCATGTAACTACAACTATATGATTACAAAAATACTTGTATTATAAATAAAAAATACTAATAAATGAGAAAATAATACAAAAACTAATGAAACACAATTGACAGCAACGCTACGCTTGTAAATGTCAACAAAAAGTGTACCATTGTTTAATGCGATCAGCGCCATCTCTTGATATCAATATCAAAATAGGCCGGTGACCGTGACCCCGGAACATAGGACTTTAACATGTAAAATCATTATTCTGTAATTTCCTGCTTTCCCTATTATTTTAGGTAAAAATGCTTCAAATAAAAGTTGCAGAGCTTAAAATTCTGCATCTGAATCAAAACAAAATTTGCTCTATGACAACAGAAATTAAGTATGAAAATGTCGAAAATCACCCCAAAAATAGCGATAGCCATGGAATTGAATCTAAAATTTAACAAATGTTAGCGATTTATCTGTCAGTCTAGGTTTTTTTTAATTTTTTTACTATTTGTATTTTCATTAGAATTATTTACTTAAATTAATAGATAATTGTTCACTTGAACAGATATTACAAATAATACCTAATAAAAATATATCAACCTAACTTGACAGGTAAAACGTCACACATTTGTTAAATTACCTGTTTCAATTCCATGACTATCGCTATTTTTGGGGTGATTTTCGACATTTTCATATCAAATTTCTGCAGTTACAAAGCATGTAAAATTAATTTTGCATATTGATTCAAAGCACAAGTTTAAGCTTTACAACGTTTATTTGAAGCATTTTTATATATTTACGGGTGTATTTACTGATTAAAAATTATAAAGAAAGAAAATTTCATAAATCTTGCCATCTATTGCTACCATGGAAAAGTAAGATGTTTAAATATTTCTAATTGAAAAAGTGTTAAGCAAAATTTATAATATTTATTTGAAACAAATAATGTTTTACAAGAAACTTTTTGAATGGAATTTATATAAAAAGTAAGTAAGTATTGACGGACGAAAGGTATGTTCTAGCCAAATTAGATTTTTTTTTAAGCGTACATATTTATTTAGTGCTATACTGTACTCACATTATTATTTTCGATAAATAGTTTGTTCATTTTCTAAAGTTAAAATTAACTCTAATTCCAAATTAAACACGTATTATTAAAAAGTTATTATGCTTACTGATATTGTTAATAGTTATAGGTACCTGTAAAATACAGACTTCTACAACATTTTATAATAATAATTTAAAAAACAAAGTCATTTTTTGAGAAAACAAATGAAATAAAACAACGAACATGCAAAATATTGTTAATTTTTTTTAACGGTTTCAGGATATTTAACCGTTCTTTACATATACAAAAGTAAGATGGTAACTAAGTAATAACTACCTGCACTGTAATATTATTTTTGGCCTCCTAAAGTGTAAACATAACAATCACACATCGTTGGCGTCCATGGTAGTTGCGATTTTACACATGCCATGACTTTACCGCACCGAATAAAGTAATACACACCCATATTTTTAAGTTTTAATAGGCCACTAATAAAGAAATCTACTTTGTAATAATAAAGAGTGCATACAAAAACGCTAGCTACCGCAATTTTCGTACAATAATAGTAAATAAATAAATAAAACTGAATTTCTTTTAATTTAATCCGCCAGCGCCATCTTTTGGCATAAGTCTCAGTCGACAATGTCAATATGTCAAAATTGTCAAATGATAAAATAAGTGGAATGATTGATGAGAATTATTTATTTTATTTCAAATGTTTGAAATTAATTTTAATGAAGAATGTCGAAAAGGGTAGGTAACATTAGAATCATTCATGTAGTCTGTAGGAACTACTTATGTAGGAACTAATCTACCTAACCTTAATTTCCTTCCAGCATAGCAGCATAGACAATAGACATCCCTAATAAATAAAATAATCAAAGTGCAAATTCTTGGTCTTGTCCCAACCCAACCTCTCATATGTTGACTTTTTTTCGTCACATCACCGTATGAAAACTTGATAATATCTCTTGTAACGGGCATTTGATTTTTCAGGGAGTAATTCCGATGAAACATTTTTTGCTTGTTCACGTAACTCTGGCGGAGTAGATGTTATAGATTCGTCACTGTCTGACATTTTTCTCTTTGATAGATATGATTACATATATAACAAGAAATACAATTTTTTGATTATTTTGACGTTTCGTTGGTTTTCAAAGTGCCTTGATGCTAAGCCTACAATAAATTGTTTTGATAGCAGCTCGCTTGATGACAACAATGGTTTAAGGTTAACAAGCAAAATTTATAGAAAATACATATTTTAGTAGATATCTCGGCCAAAAAATTTAATACATAATGTGTGCGTTAGGTATTTGTACAACGCTCGGTTTTATTGCAGCACTCCGCTGCGCGTCGTGCTTCAATATAAAACCTCGCGTTGTAAAATAACACCTACCGCACGTATAATGTAAATAGTCTACAAAATTAAAATAAGATCAAATGGTATAATGCTCTCCATTACTTCTTACAGATAACGTTAGTGTGTCGTTCTTAACACGCTTTATTTATTCTAAAATAATAAACATAAGGAATAAAATACATAATTTGAATATTTGTTATATTGATATAAATGTCAAAATAATTGTTCTACTTATCATGGCATTCTGAAAGTCCCATTAATGATAGAATTTCAAAAAATATTTATTAATAATATCTGCCTACCCTGAAACAGATAAACTATTGAACAAACCACCGATGTTATGCATCCTAACAAGCCTTAAATGCCTTAAAACCGACACCTGCGGAATTATGATAGTTCTAACAATAACTGATTAAATTGTTAGCATGTTTTTTTTATATCTCTCAAAATAAAATTAATTACTTGTTAAAAATAATATACCTTCTTTATATTTTATCCAAACATTATTATAAACAGATAATTTATCATTTGGTTTTGAGAAGTTGTTATGTTGCTAGTATGTTTATATAAAAACATCTTAAACTGTTTCTCAAGGTTAAGAAGTTGTGTTGTTTATGTTTGATTATAAGTTAGTGTAAATATTAGATAGTTGAGAAGTTGTTGTTAAGATTACACCAGGTAATCTACGTACATTGTTGTGATAAATTCGTCCCGACTGAGAGGGTGTAATTTCCAGGGCAAACACGTGAAAAACCCTTGGATGCTGAATAAATATTTTGGTTGTGGGAGTTGTTGTGAAACAACTTGAACTGCTGTACCGGCGTCACGTACTTTAGCTCTGCCTGATTGACGGGTTCTAAATGGAGGCCCGCACTCAATGTTAGTGTATGATGTTTGTAATTTCCTTCAATTTTCACATTTAATACGTGAACAGTGTTTACAATGCCGCTAATTAAACGTATTTATAAATAAAACCAGTGTTGCCTCCCATGTTGACAAGCTAATTTCGATCATGCCAAATTACTTCTCAAATTTTACTCAGACCTTTATTTACGTGGAGTGTCAAACATATTTATATGAGTATTTACAGCTGTTGGCGATATGACAAACCTTTGGAAAATAAATATACTTATTGTTTTTTATTCATTGTAAGGGTAAGGCAAGTATTGTCGGTCAAATTTTTTAAATAAATAAGCACGTTGGTCTGTAGAGTACGACTACTACTTTTACATATGCGCGCGAATGTGTAATAATTTTTATTCACAATTGTCAGGGGCGGATTAAGAATTTTGCCGCCCGTAGGCATCCAGAAAATTGCCGCCTCTTTAAAAAATTTAAAGTATATAGTCTTATTTCACGACTAGGAAGTTTGACCACACGAGCAGTAGGTTTTATTCAAGTTGCATACAATTTTTTTTCGTTTAGAATATAAGCATGAATAAAAAATTACTATAGCATTTATTTTTTTCACTCGTTTGCTTTAAAAAAATGTACCTTTCTTCATGCTTTTATAAATAAATAAATATATCATCACGGCTTATTACCCATTGCTGGGTGTGCCAATCTGCTTTGTACACAGATATCGGTAATGATAACATATTTGCAACGTACGGGCGCTTACCAGGCGTCACGTCACGGGCAATCATTGCTGGCATGGAAAAAGTTGAAAAATATCTACATACTTTATGAACCCATTTTAATGAGAAGGGGACTTTCTTAACGGAAGAAATAAAATTAATATTTAAATATTAACCAAAAACTATAAATAGAAATGGTGAAATATTATCTTTTTCAATGTTTCCACTTTTCGCTTTGATTTACTTTTGATTAAATTAAAAGGAGTTTGTATTTTGTTACAATTACCGACAGGGCCGGCTTGATATTTTGCTGGGTTTTATCACGCGGCCCTTTAAAATAACAGAAATACACAAGGGTCAAGCTTTTTTAATCTCATAAAAAAATTGTTGTGACTAGCACAATACTTCTTACCATTTTCATTTTATGTTACCTACATAATGTAATGTGCAGTGCCCGCCGTCGCCGCCACTGTTACCGCCTGTGTCCCCGTCGCTCTCGCCGCCGCTGTCGCAGGGACGAGCGAGTGTCTATTGTTAGCGATGACGCAACCGACTGGTCGGAGCCTGCTTAATTACGCGGTTGATGTAACCTATTGTGTTTTATCTAGAAGTGTTCCAGTGAGTTCTCGAATTTTCGGCTAGGGTATAAGCACCGTTAGCGAAGGCACTGGACAGTCTGATATAAATAAGCTTTGCGTGTTAAACAGATGGTGATATAAACAGACAGTAGATAAGTTGTGAATATAAATAAATACAGTTGTATAAATAAATAAGTGATCCATATATTGTTTAAATAAATAATCTTACAGCCGAATTCTCGAAAGGGTATTAGCTTAACACCAAAATGAGTGTTAGCTAGCACCGCCTTAACACTGTATTAAAATTTAGCCTAACCCCGAATTCTCGAAACAAAAACGGTATTAGGCTAATACAGTGCTAGCACAGTGCTAGCCTAACACCACATCATATCAAAATGGCGGCAGACATGACAGCTGATAAGGCAAACAGACGTCAACTGTAGCCAAAACCGAAATAGCTATATTAATGAATGAGGTGAATATAAGAAATAATATTTTATTTGGTAAACCTTCACCACTTAATACTTCCTTGAAGAAGGTTTGTGCTTGGGAAGAAGTTTCTTGCTGCTACTTCCCAAGCACGAACTCTTACGGAAAGAGAAAGTAAAAATAAAATCAATCCGTAAGTAAAATTTTATATAATTTGATCATTTATACAGTAGTTATTAATGGTATTTACTTTTTAGTTGCCAATATGATTAAAGAGGGGAGAAAGACAGGAGGTGGTCCGCTTATAACGGATACAATTTCATTTATTTTCATCCCATTCTAGTTCCAATCCAAATTCTCGACGTCCTACCTCTTCCTCCAAATTTTACTGAACAAACCCAAACAATCCATAAAGTTTCTGTAGAAACATAGACAGAGTAAGGGAATGCACTATACATATTTTTAAATAACTATTTTTTTACTATTAGTTATCACCCGCAAGAGGAACCACATAACGATTTTGAGCAAAATAATAAATTGCTGGCGCAAGAAGAATTAAAGAAGAACGTAGCGATTATCGCATCACATCTGGGCCTGGGCGATATTAAATGCTTTTTGCATCAAATTGTCCAAAATTTAAATAATATAAAATAAATGGAACGTATACGTATAACTATATAAATTTGTTTTGAATTTAATTTTTATATTTCTTTTTAAATGAATTTAATATTACTACGATGTATTCAATCCAGAGTGTAGTCATGTGTAAAAAAAACGAAAAATAAAGGTTGGTAATAAATTTTATTTATTTATGTTAATTCAGACGTTATATCTTATAGCTCTTCAGTTTATACAAAAAATTGATTACAACAATAAAATTATTGATTGCAACAAATAAAATTTGATTACAATAATGAAAATGACTAGTGAATATATATATTTTAGTTTTAATTTTTTATGCGCTTCTTAATTTGCTGTCCTTAGGAAATGTCTAAGCTGGCTAATGCCTTGGTACTATTGTAATCATTCAATCTCAAACTGTTATGTAACGTTGCATTGTTCTAGTCACAACAGATTTTTTAATATGAGAATCAAAAACTGTCTATCCAATGGCGCAAGTGCTATGATGTTCAGGGAAATTGTTTAGAAAATTAACCTGTACCTATATGAATTACAAATATTTTAAATGAAATGAATAAGGTTTTAATAAAAACTGGTTTATATTTCATTGATCCTCGTACATTTTTGCAGTGCCGCTCCGTGGGTAAAAGTCGTCTACTGTGCGAAGTTATATTATATTTCAGCGCCCCCCAATAATGTATAATTTGCAAATTATCATACGTTTTAAACTATACTTTTGAATCTCCGAACAATGCTAGATTCATAATATTGATGAAATTTCCTTTGTTGGGTTCATTCTTGTAATCATTACTAAAATCGTTTCTTGTAATCCACAATATAACATTGCCGTTTAACAGATTATTTCTTTTACTTTTTTCTACTAAATTTGAATAGTAAAACAGAGAAATTCAATTTCGACAGAAACGAAAAATTAAATTATTCATCTTTAAGTAAGATATAATATAATCAAAATATTCTTTGTTGTAAACAAAACTTTCCCAATTATTATTTCAATATAACAATGCTACGAAAATATCCGTTTGGTAGGATAATTATATTATGCGCAACTGCATTAAAATTGTTTACATCTTAGATACCATCGTTATTTGCCTCTCTTTTTCGATCATAAAGTAAAAATCGCCTCATTTTGTATTTTTAAATGATATTACGCACTACAATTTTTAGCTAAAACTACTGCCGACTAGTTATAAGTTTTGGTGCTAAATTTAACCTTTTTCAGGCGGTATTATTCTTTGGGAATAGGATTAGGTTATTTGTTTTATGTTGTCATGGATATGGCGAGTATTAGCGATGCTAGCACCGGTATTAGATGTGTTAAGAATTTGGTATTAAATTGTTTTGAGAATAGGGTTAGCGCTAACCCTGGTAACTAACACCGGTGTTAACGCTAATACTCTTTCGAGAATTCGGCTGTTAGTGTTTAAGTGTTTTATAATATTCTTAGTCTTAATTAGTGTTTAATATTTGTTTAATCGTAGTGTTCGTTATATATATCATCTTTTAATTATATTTAATATCTATTTATTGTTATAATAAACTTTTATTTTAATTAATAATAATTGTCTAATATTTACACTTCACCCAAATAAATAAAAACGTTACAATAAGATTTTGAGATTGAATGACCGCCAAGGCATTACGCTGTTTAGACATTTACAATGGACGGCAAATTAAGAAGGGTGTGAAAAATTGAAAACTAAAATATATAATTATTTCTGTAATTAGTCATTTCCATTATTGTAATCAATAATTTTATTGTTGTAATCAAATTTTTCTTTTTAATCTGAAGAGTTGTAAATTTAAAATTTTAAAGAATACAAAAATATTGAAATATTAGTAGTAAATAAATATGAATTGTTTACAAATCGCGGGGCCCTTTTCCTTTGAAGGCTGGGGCCTGGTGCGGTTGCGTTGCACCATTCGCACCTGCGGCAAGCCGGCCCTGAAATGTATTAAACATGACTTCAATTATTTGGATATTTGTTGAAAATAGAGCACATATTCCCTGAAAAACACGATAATTACAAATTCACTAGAATGATAAAAAGTATTTAAAAAACCTTACTTTATTTGAATTTACCATCAGAAAATGTTTCCGTCGCGCTATTTGATTGGCGAATATTTATTAAAATTTACATTTCTAAAAAAATATTGTGCCTATGCGTAAATCCGCCACTGACAATTGTTATAGTAATATATCTATTCCTAACCTTGAGGTTGGAAAATAAGTTATACCTAACTGCCATAGATCCCTATAATTAAGTAAGCTAAACAAATTTTACGAGAGCTGTCAAAAATATTAATAAAAATTAAGGTTGTAACTCATTGATTTATTTTGAAAATTATTAATTTAAAAAGCGGATGATTGTGAATAAATAGTATATATAACCTCGGTAGGAGTTTCATCACAGCCTCGCATTTTATCTCACCTCGAGGCTTCGCATACATAAGATCTCGGCTACAATGAAACATCTCCCACCTCGGATGTGATGTAATATACTATTCCACTCCGATAACTCCTTTACTACAATTCCAAAAATAACATTTTTTCCGTTTTTAGCAAAGGTGTGGCAGATGCTTTGAATTTGACAATTTGTTTATTTTTGTGCAGTTGTACACAACTGAGGTTGTTTAATATCAGTTTAGTGCAATAAGTGCAACCGAGGCCAGAATGCTAATTTCGTGACGTCACAGCGAGAGGCGAACGACTGCATTGTAAACATAGGTAATATAGGCGGTGTGCACAAAAGTAGTCAGCACCGACAGCAGACAAAAATGACAACGGTGGATACTTATTGAAACATAACAAGGTTATGTTTTATGTGAGAATATATAAATATAAATATAAATATATATATATATATATATATATATATATATATATATATATATATATATATATATATATATATATAAATAAATATATCATCATGGCATATTACCCATTGCTGGGTGTGCCAATCTGCTTTGTATGCAGATATCGGTAATGATGATGACATATTTGTACCGTGCGGGCGTTTATGTGAGAATAATTTTGAAATATCTATTTTATAAAATGTTTGCAATAAATGCGAATGATAGGACGTCAAATATTATGTGATGCTGTGGGAGACGTATAATAATTCTGACAAAATTACCGATTGAAGTATCAAATTTCATGAGGAATATGTGCTTAAGAAAATAATTTTTCAACAGATATCTTCTACTAACATGAAATATTCTTTTAAGCCGGTATCCCACTGTAAAAATTTTTATAAAAATTTCTGTAAATTTTTTTATAAAAACGTTCCACGAAAAGTACTGCATCCCACTGTAAAAATTTTTACGCGTTTTTATGGAGTGTTGCATAACTCATGAAAGAGAATTGGCGCCAAAGATACTACCAAACCTCATTTTGTAGCCGTTGTTCTGCAGAGGTAGTTGCGTTTTGTAATTTCATTATGAATAACGTCCATTCAAATAAAAAAAATGTTAGCTGCAATAATTGTTCTAGTAATGGGTTACACAGTTATACAAAAAATAAAAAAATCAGAAAATCGCTGGTGGAGGTGGATAGTCAATGACTGGAGAAAAGAAATACAAATCGCAGTGTTTAATTATTACACACACCAAATTACGAATAGAAGATGAAATAAATTACAGAAATTTTCTTCGAATGGAAAGACCATTTCTTAAAAATCATGGACTTGGTTCGAAAGTAAAGTAAGAAACGTGACACTCAATTAAGGCAGTGTATTTCGGCACATGAAAGATAGGCATTGTTCTATCCAGTGTACACATAAATGTTGAAAAATTAATCCTTTTATCGTCACTACTTAAAGAGTACGACGCGAGTATATAGGTGAATAAAGTCCATCTTAAAATGCTTGAACGTGGCGGATTTGTATGGGCTTCTCATTTACTTCATATTTTATTTTTGGAAATTTGTATAGGTAATTCAAAATACACTTTATAAATTATAAATCAAGATATTTATACTAATACTACTTAAATTATTGGTAGAAAAACTTTGTTGGTTACGATTAATGAGTATTCTAATAGGATTCGGACGGAAATGTAAAAGGAGAAAAAAGAAATACAAAGAATAACGCATGTAAATATTAAATAACTTTTACTTATTTTTTGATGTATTGCCTGATTATTATAAGATAATAACAGTTGAAAATCCCACTTTGCCTGGTGTATTATAATATTCAGGCGATTTTGTGTGGTGTAAAACTTCTTCATTTCTATACAAATCAATTAAAACGCTGTCTGTTCAGACAACCATACTAAACATTTTGATTATTTTGCTTCATATTATTTCCAATTTCAATATAAACAAACACTCACCGCTGTTCAAATAATGTCAGGGATTAATAGCTGTCTTTAGAAAATGATTTTACACAAGGTTCATACAACCGCATTGCGCACGCCCGCATCAACATCCAATCATAACGCAGCTTTCAACAAAATTAATACAGACTGCTGTATTTATGTGACGTCACATTAAAAATTTTACGTGACGTCATGTAAATACAGTTTTCATAAAAATTCTGTCAAAACGGTTTTTGTAAAAATATTTACGTCCATTTTTATAAAAAAATTTACAGTGGGATACCGGCTTTAGGTGTACATACTTTCTCATTTACTATGTTTACATGCAGTTTTGAAAATGGTTTCAGTTTTCAGTGAAAATTACGCAAAACTGTTTACATGCAATTTGCAAAACAGGTTTATAGATTGATTTGAAAACAGTTTCGGCACATGCGCATTTGGCTGATGTAAGTGATAGATCTTCATCACTACAAATTCTTTGTATTGTCATTCCAATTATTTTTTCTTCCTTTTGTACCACTACGCACTAAAAAACTACACAACTGAATTTTAAGTGTTTACATGAGTAGTTTTGAAACTAGTTTTCAAGTAAAACCCATGCATTTTAGTTTTGGTTCGAGATAACTCAAAACCGTTTTGACACTGTATACATGGCGTTTTCAAAACTAAAAACGTTTTGAAAACGGTTTGAAAACTGCATGTAAACTGAGTAATTGTAAAAGATACATATATGAATAAAATTAAAACAATGAATTATATAAAAATGTGTTTTTTAGGTTAAAATTTGAACAAAATAAAATAAAAGAAGCAGAAAAATATTTTAAAATTGTATAATTCTTGCAGCTGTATCATGTAGATAGAAGGTCTATTTTTGACATATTATAGTTCGTATATGTAATATTGATGTTAAAAGTAGAAATTCACGTGGTTCGTATTTTTCAAGCATTCTCCTTTCCGAGCTTATGCAAGTGATTCCATTTAGCGCCTGGTATATTTTCAATGAAGAATATTCGTCAATTATTGCGAATATAAAAGAAAGATGCTAACATCGTCCACTGATATCGTGATAATATGCAGAAACTTTCTTTTTACCTTCCGTCACCTTTAGGTAAGGAAGGTATTGTCTTTGGTCAAAAAATTCGGTGGTGAGTTTTTGATGAATAAGCACGTTTTAGGGTCCCTAGAATACGATTTTACTATTTTTACGATGATGTCTGTATGTGTGTGTGTGTGTGTGTGTGTGTGTGTGTGTGTGTGTGTGTGTGTGTGTGTGTATGTATGTGTGTCTGTGTGCGTGTGTGTGTGTGTGTGTGTGTGTGTGTGTGTGTGTGTGTGTGTGTGTGTGTGTGTGTGTAACAAAATTTTCGTCTACGATAACTGCCATACTACAATTCTAAAAATTATAATTCTTTCGTATTTCTCTTCGTTACATCCATGTGAAGAGCTGATTAGATTTTGGTTAGAATTGGACAACCGGAAGTACCCTCATTTGAAGATTTTAACAGTTTTTCTTGAAAAAACTATGTTAAATGTCATTTTTTCACCTTTAATGTTATTATAAATATTAAAGAATATTTTATTCTTTATACGATGTAACTGCATTTTATACTTAATATTAAATGGATATAGAGTTAAAAAATTATAAAGAAATTAAATTTCATAAAGTAGCCATAGCTATGAAAACAGCTACTATATTAAGAAAATTTTTATTGAAAGATGTCAGTGTCAAGTGAAATTGACATAGTGTGTGTCTTATAATATTCCTGGAAATATAGGATCTTTTGCTTTCTGTATGTGATTGGTATAAAATACATACAACTGCTTTAAGGTAATTTACAAGAAATAATAATAATAATAATAATAATAATAATAATAAATCTTTTATTTCTGCAGATACATTACACTGTATATAGAAAACGTCACAAAATAATAATTTTCTGTATGGAATTTGCATAAAATACATGCAACTGCCGGAAGGTAAAGTACAAGAAATATAATATTTAGCAAGGAACTTTCTGTATGAAATTTGTACAAAATACATAGAACTGACGGAAGGTAATGTGCTGGCCACATCAGATTTTTTCCAATCATCCAAGTTTTCCAACTCTTTAATCGTAATTTCCATGTATTGTGCATCTTAATATATTTAACTAATATTACAAAATATGATAAAATGGTTTACAGAAATCACATATATTATAAGAAAAATTATATTTTCTGTCACAGTACCTTCGTTGGTATTTTGACTTTTTTGAATCACATATAACATTTTAAATAATTTCTTTATTAATTTCAATATACTATGACGAATAATATTCATATACAACAGTAAAAAATCAAAATAAAATGTAAATTGAACACTCTCGAAATGCCAAAATTTATTAGGTAACCAAGGACATCAAAGTAGCCGTTAGAGGCGCTGACGCTCAAAATGTGCACATCGCCTATATGTATTTTTTTACAAATAAGCTTGTAAAATGTAAAATAAGTACAACTCACGATTAACTATTTAAATATGATATACTTTATGGTCTAGTACATCCGCCTTCGAATTAACGTATCAAAGTTGGGTACCGATACAATTGCGTACAAAAGATTTTGTATAGATTCTGCCTCAATATTATTTCTATTCTCCAATTTTTGCGTACACCCTCACCATCATCCCTTTAATATAATACGAAATTTACAAATTAATTTTTATAATGATGATGTAATATAAGAGTTTTGAGGGATCAAATAATGATTAGGTAATTTCATATCAGTTTCATACATTCCTGCCCATTTCATTTAATTGAACCAATTAAAAAAATTAAAAGAGATTAAAATTAAATTAATTAGTCTGGTGGATTTTACTAATAGCCAAAAATGAATTGCCTGGTATTATAAAAAATATATGAGCCTCGATATGAACATAACGTATGTATTTATATCTCGTTATCAGTAAATCATGAATACCTTTTATTTTAGTGCATTAAAATACACTTTAGCATTTTGTAATTTTTTGTGATGAGTGGTCACGCATCCGACTTACTAATACTAGTTTAGTATTAGTGTGTTCAAAAAAATTCCTAACTCGGAGTAGGCTATGAACAAAGAAACATATGTCAATTTAAAAATATTTAATTAAATGTCAATTTGACACGAGATATTGTCAAAAATGTTATCTAAAGAAAACAAAGATTTTCTTCTTGAATCTTATTTTAGAAATGGAAACACATTACAAAGCGGCGAATGGCAATATTCTGTTTGCTTCTTTATTGTCTTTTTTCCTTAAAATTACGTTTCAAATTAATTTTGACAACTTGACTTTTGAATTGAATAATAATCAGACATACGTTTCTCTGTTCATAGTCTATTCCGAGTTAGGAATTTTTTTGAACACACTGTAGTATGTATTAGTATTAGTATAGACTGTCACTACTGAATCATTTTATTTAATCTATTTTATTATCTCCAATCTATTTTGGTTGGCAATACAATTCTGAGAATCTTTTTATTCCATAGTTTATAAAACACCAGGCGGAAATACTATTTGACATGTCATTTTTGCAATAAATACAAATAGGTTATGTCAGAGCATAAGCCTGAGTACTAATAGTATTTTGAGTGATTGAAATATCCGTTTTAACTATAGAATGGTGCGAAGATAGGAACAGTTTGATTTTGTTTTCTGATTGGATAAAACCCCGATATTATCCAATCAAACAACAAGATCAAGCTGCTCCTATTTTCACACCACTCTAAAGTTAAAACGGATAAAGTACAGATTTTTGCTCTGTGGGTAATGTAAGATAAAAAAAAAGAATGTGGATAAAGGATACAATGATTATTCTAATAAATAAAATTGTAAATGTACTCAAATTTAAATTATCAAATGTCACTGTTAACAGTGCCAACAACAGAATGTAAATTTATGTATCAGTCTTACCAATTTGAAGTAATTTTTTTATTGCAAACTTAATGTGTTATTTTTGATCACTCTGCATTTTTTCTTCATGGGGAATAAATCAATGTTTGAAAATGGCAGTCAATATATTGACTGGAATGGTAATAAGGGTAGAAAATAATTCCTGGATACTTAGTCAGAAAATTTTATTTTCGGCCTCGACCGGTTTCGGCACCAACTGTGCCTTCTTCAGGAGCTGTTATAAAGGTATAAATTAACAAACAATATGAAAATAACAGGTCGTCACTCACCTGAAAATTTACATATTTTTAGAATTTTGTCTCCGTAGAGTGCAAACATTTATATTTTGTCGTTGAATTTTTTTTAAAGTATCTTTTGACATCAATAATTTTGTTATTTAATTATTATATATTATATCTTACACACGTTGACGCTCTTTGTGATGATAATATAATAATATGTACATCCTTTAGTGTAAAGTATTTTACCACTTGTTTAGTTCAATTATTCTAACCAAGCGATTGGAACAAAAGATTTTTTTTTGTTTTGCACTGACGACCCGTCGTTTAGTAAGACTGTCTTTATCTCTTGTAACGTATAGGGTTGAGTTTAAATTTACGAAGTCTGCAATAAAGTAAGTTGCAACCATCTGCTACCTCTAAAGACAACATATATTGCAATTTCTGTCATAGCCACTATGTGTCTCTCCGTCAATTACTAACTTCCCTCCCCCGCGAAGCCAACTGGAAGACAATCAGTATATGCGCTCTGCTGATTTTATTTGTGTTTCTTCCCCTGATATTAAACTCTTAAGATGCGTTTACGACGAGCTTACATTCGCTATTAAATAGCCGTTTGCCTACGAGCTCGTTCTTGAAGAGAAAGAGGTTTTCTTAAGCAGAGGATTACCAGTGAGGGTCTAATTGAACTATCATGTTTTTTGTTGGTTCGTTAAGGATATTTGAAGTTTGAACCGTGAAGGTTTAGAGAAATAATGAGTTCAAGCTGAGAGAAAAATCAAAGCGGAATTAATTTGTGCCCGGAATATTCATCCTCTTCGATAACAAATTAGTTATTAAAAATTGTAATGTGAAAAACGACTAATATATCGCAGTTTCTTTAATAAAATGTAGATTTATTGCGTAAGTAATTAGAGAATGTAGATATTTTTAAATTTGCGAACTTAATAAATATTTACATACGAGTCAGAAAAATCGTACATTGCTGACAAGGAGCCATATTTTACGGCTCCGAGTCAAGTAAAGACATTAAACTGAGAGTCATGTATTAATTTTGTATTGAAACCTTTGATTATAAGAAAAATTAATTTTTAATGTAATAATTAAATCTGATTTATTAAGTATTTAGTAGATAGTGCATTTCTCTCGTTTCTAAGTTGACAGAAAAAAAAAATAGTAAATGAACGAAAACCAATAAATTACTGGCAGTTTTGCATTTTTGATGCGTGCGTTTCAGTTCATTTGAAATATCTTGAGAAACAGAGCTGAAATGTATCTCTATATTTAAATCTCTTTCGGGATTTAGATCATTTTTATGATTCAAGTCATTGTATTTAAAATATTTATTTTTTAAATGATTTAATATCTTTCTTCAACGAATCATGTTTTAAATCTATTTAAAAAAGGTTTTAAAAGGTGATTTCAATCTGCATACAAAACATATAGTCAGTTGACAGTTGTACAATTACGCACGAAGTAGAAAAGTTACGAACACTCTAAGAAATATCGTCCGTGTAAAGTAACCAAATCGATTGGTGAAGTAATTTGGTGTTAATTTTAACACATAAATAAGTACATTTTTCGTCCGTGTTAAAAATACGGTTTAGTTAAATTTTGTCCGTGTTATTTTAATAAATTTCAAATATGTTAACCACATATGGAATAATGAGATATATTACTCAAAAATATGGTTACTTTTAATTATCATCAATTTTTTAAGTTACTTATGCTCAACTTAGTATACATTTGCACAATAAGGTGCTGGAACCTCACTATATTTCGTTAAATGTAAAATAACACTCAACGCTGTTAATATGACGTGTATTTACTACAAGCAGCGATCAAATCAGCACCAAAGTGTGGATTGTGCAACTGTGATATGTGATATACATATTCTTGGTTTGATCTGTGAGATGTACGAACGTGTTTATTGCTACAAAAGTGGTATTACATACTTCAAAATGGATATACCATGTGATATAAAAATGAATAGTTCTAAATGAATTTCATGTGGTTTTTTTTATACCAACTAACTTCCTCGTGCCAGAAATTATTGAGTCTTTGGATACAATATATTTTGTTTAAACTCTATAGCCACTAAAATTGCAAAATTAGATGTATCTGAAATGCAGGGACTCGAACCGAAAAATTTTGGGGTTCGGTTACGGTTAACGGTTTTTACATTAATAAAATTTCGGTTTCGGATATCGGTTACGGTTTTTTTGAAAATTTTATATCGGTTTTCGTTTCGGTTAAAAAAACTAATAAATTTCGTTTTCGTTACGGTTTCGGTTCTTTTCGGTTTCGGTTTAAATGAAAAATTAGCTTAGTTTTTTTATTTCTTGCAACATGATATACATTTAGTACCTATTTCGTAATGTAATAACATTTTAATTTCGCGTTTTACTAACAACTAGTACTAATAGATATGTTCGGCTTGTATGGAATTCAAAATTCAAAAAGAATCTGTAAGTAATTATTTTTAGGAGTAATTTAAAAATAAAAATTTCGGTTAAAAAAGTAACTTTAAGTTAACGTTCTCATATTTAAGTTCTTAAGTTTAATTTTTGCAAGAAGTAAATTATTAATATTTTAATTTTAAGTTGTAATTATAATTCTATTCCAATAGTAATACGTAAACTAAATGGGTGATTGAATGAAAAATGTCAACAAAAGAGTATTTTTTTATTATAATTGCAAAAAATTATTGAAAAATGGAGTAAAATGCCTTAATTTTTTTAAAAATAAGTAACTACTTTTTTTTGAACTCAAAGGTATGCAAAGTATTTCTACGAAAAACATGAGGGTTAATAAAAATAACCTATTTTTAAATTTAGGTTTTAGTACCGATATTATTTCGGTTCGGTTATGTTTTCGGTTACAGAACGAAATTATTTTTCGTATCGGTTTTCGGTTTCCATATTTGAAGAAATAAAATATTGGTTTCGGTTTTCGGTTACGGTTTCATTAAAAGTCAAATATCGGTGCGGTTTTCGGTTACGGTTTCGTTACGGTTCGGGTCCCTGCTGAAATGACTTAAAATTTTTAAATATTTGTTTGTACAAAGAACCATATGAAACGCTTTTATGCTCCGAGTTCCGTTGGAAATTATATTAACATATTTTTGTACAACACAGATATTAGCAAAATATATGATTTATTTACTTATACAGTGGACCCCCGGTAATCCGACAAACGTTTTGCAGGGCAGTGTCGGGCTATTGAATTTGTCGGGTTATAGAGTACTGCGTAAGACCCACTATAGTCCGGAATTTTTTACAAACGAGTACCTTGTAATCCGACAAATTACAGATCCAGTGATAAGATTCTATATGTTATACTCTGAAGTACAAATCATACTTCATTATGTATGTTAAATTTAGTAAATTAAACAACACAATTGAGAGCTTACGTTTTATTATGAAATTAACGTCATTAATGCTATAGAACTTACAAACAATAATAACTTTACATTCGGAAATATGTAATTGTGTACAAACAAAGATTCATTACGATTTAGGCGGTCTAAAATATTACATTTTTCTTTAACTGTCAGCGTTTTGTGCTTTCGCTTTTAAGCTGACTCAAAAAATATTCAATAATAATAGTCATGTCGGATTACAGGGGGTGCCGGATTAGACAGGGGCCGGATTACCGGGGGTCCACTGTATATTTTTTGATATAATAAAATTATATTATTTATATTTCAATGATATCCTTATTTACCTTATTTAACACATTCTGTAAAAAATTACTCAGATACGAGTAAATGAATACACCAAGAGGTGCTACTGAATCGCGTACTTTACACTATTTAGTGTAGAAGGTAATTAACTCGTACATTTAGTTAAAATACGAATTTCAGTGTAGATTTTAACACACACTCATATTTTTAACTAGAAATTTTGTGTTAAATATTAAACCAATTTCCAGTGTACTTTTTAACCAAACAGATACTTTGTTAAAATTACACGTAATCTGGTGGACGTCCTGGAACCAATTTTAGTGTTAAAATTGATTACAAATTTCTTAGAGTGCACGAGGCGCCAGATGAGTATGTAATTTCTTTACATGTGAAATTGCTTTACAATTTAAATTATATACTATACTTTTTCTACGACCATTATATAAATAATTATGTAAATAATTATAATTTATTTTACTATACGTACGTAATAAACTTACTAGTATTGGTGGTCTACCGAAAATAAAAATATTATTTTAGAACATTTATTACTGTGACATATAAGTTTATTAGTTCAATTTTTTACATTTTATTATAATAGTTATTTATTGTAACGTTGCAATTGTTAAACACCAGGCATTTCAAAATATTTATATGCACGAGAAAGTATTTTAAATACAAAAAATATATTTAAATCATTTTAAGATGTATTTAAATCACTAATATATTATTTAAATAGTTTCAAAATATTTATATGTATGGGAAAGCATCTTAAATACAAAAAAAATATATAAATCTTTTTTAAATGTATTTATCCATGGTTAAAGTATTTAAATCTTTTACTATCGTCTATTTAAATTCTTTTTCTTTTAAAAAATGATAAATCATATTTATATAATTTATAATATAATAAAATATTATATTTAAGATTTAAATCTATTTAAAAAAGATTTGTTGCATCTGTGAGAAACAAATAATTGCGACGAGTTTCCTTCATGCGCGATTGGCGCAGACGCAAAACTAAGATATTATAAAATTAAACTAAAAGTTCTAATTGCTAACTTCTTAAATTATTTTCATTAGTTTAGTT
Organism: Harpalus rubripes; assembly: GCA_963082715.1. Classification (NCBI taxonomy): domain Eukaryota; kingdom Metazoa; phylum Arthropoda; class Insecta; order Coleoptera; family Carabidae; genus Harpalus; species Harpalus rubripes. The sequence continues at coordinate 53,477,324 of OY720452.1, forward strand.
CTTCAGTTTATTTGCACAAACGTTGCCATCGATAACAATTCTTTCTACTTGTATAGTTTAGTTTTACAATTAAATTAATTTTTTTAATTTAATGGTCTGCATAAATTCAGCATTAGACATTCTGGGATTAATATATCCAATGTACAAAACACAATTTCGAGTATAAATACTAATATTCAATAAAATTTTAAATAAAACGTTTAAATGTTTTCGTGACTAGTCAGGGAAATACAACATTAGCGCTGAAAATAGTCCTTCGCTCCGAATTATTTCTATACATATTTCTAGATTATAATTGTTTGAAATACCTACTCCCCATTGATTGTTTTATGAGTGTTATAATTCGACAAACTCAAAAGGAACCTGCAGAATCCGACAGCGGCGATGTAAGAGCACATGCCTGGTCAGGGGCCGTATTCTCGACCCTTCGTAATCGTCAGAGTCATTCGCGTTCGTACGCATAGCGAACGAAATCAGTAAAACGGTATTCTCGACTCTTCGCATCGTTACGAATTCGTGCAATCGCCTTCGTGTTCAAAGCGAGTGGGTAAAAGCATTCGTCTCACCGGTTGTCGCGTTTATTTGCGCCTTGTCTTTTAAAAGTGACGTGTAATCAGTTGTTGTAATAATGCAAATTTTGTAATATTATTAATGAATAAGCTAAAAAAAATTGTTAATGAAGAATTAGATATATATTAGATTTGAAAGAATATGTTGAAGAGATGAATAACAGGGATATGGAAAATCATGTAGATGTTCTAACAGATACACCATTCAAAAAATTATTATATTAGAGTACTACCTAAGAGATTGTTTTTGTTTTATTTAATATGCAGCGTAGATTGGCACGAAAATTTATATTTCTGCCTATAGTTATATTTTGTGATGCTTTCTCCTTACAAGTTCAGCCTTTTTTTAAATAACACATTTATCAGACTTCATAAGACAATGTAAAAGAAATGAATTTGTTTTGTTAATAACTTGACAAATTTACAAAATATTTTATTTATAATTTATTATTACACGCTTTTTGTACATTTTATGTATATAAGCGATGATTTAATGACGATGAGACAATTTTCTTACATATTTTTCATATCTTTGCATTTTGTATTCGATGGGAATGAAGATAAAAATGGGAAAGACACACACCACAACGATACCTTACCCGGGATTCGAACCCGGAACCCTTGGGTCGTGAGTCAGCTATATTGCTCACTATACCACAAAATAAGAAAATATAATGAAATGATATATTATTAAGAATAATAAACAATTTTTTAGAATACATAGTATATAATTTCTGTGTATATATTTTTTAGTAGATCAAAAACCAGTACCATTGAAGAAACTCTATAGCGGTACGATTTAAAAAAAAGACTTAGTAAACTATTTAAAACATCAATATACCATTAAGCGTAGGTACAAAATATACATAAAATAAATATTGACAAATATATAGTGCAATAATGCTAGTTTTACAAAAATTAATTCATATATATATATATATTTCGATTTAGTTCGGTTTTTTATATGTTGCCATGCATGTCTGAAATACATATTGGTAAACTGTAATAATATATTGCATAATAAGTTATAAGTTGTTTTCCGCTATTAGAAATTAAAAGTATTTGAGATTTTTAACATTTAGAAAAAAATATTTTTACATTTTTTCCAATTTTTTCTAGTTTCTAGAATACAATTTAAAACGTTTGATATTTCCTCCCATTTAATTTGCGCATTTTTAGATGTAAAAGATGCCGTATATTTACAACTTACTAATTTAAAGTTTTTCTTAATTAATTCAATATGCAATATGCATTGGTCTTTGTTTCTCAGATATTTTGACACTGTTTGTTTCCATATTTATAATAGTAAAAGCTAATCACTCAAAAATAAGGTCGATTCAAACAACACTTCACCATCCATTCCTTGAAAACAGTTATGCAACTAGCAACACGTCCAATGTCCAATGCGACGTTGCTAAATATTACCGTTCGTCTAAAATGCGAATGCGCGTGTGGCGAAGCGAAGGGTAGTTGAGAATAAGCTTCGTGCTTACGCATCGCGTTGTACTTCTCGTTTCGCCTTCGCATTCGCGCGAAAGCGAACGATGTCAAGAATCGAGCCCCCAGATCTGTTTTTCATGGACATAGTCACTGAATATCTTTTGACAAATAAAAAAAAAACAATTCAATTCTACGCGATTTTTGAGTTTATTTATTCGACTCCTTTATCAAGAAATATAGCTAGAAGGTAATAAGACTTAAATACGAAGTTAATTTATTATACTTGTAGCGTAACTCAAATTACGAGTATTCTGACTTGTGACTGCAGTATGTTTTAATAACTGTCACATGTACCTATACTTTACATAATATTAAAAGGGAAAAGTAAAATTAATTAAATTATAATGTACTATCAATAATTACGTTAAAAATACATATCTGCAAAATTATAAATATACTTTGTGAAAGCAAAGAGCAAAAGTCGATCAGCATTTTCTTTCTTGCCAAAATAATGCATAACGTGAACAGATGATCTCTTTTTTGGGAAGGTATTTCTCAACATTGTCATAGACAGATCCTTATTATAAAGTAGGCCAAACAAATTTTAAAAGAGCTGTCAAAAAATATGAATAAAATTAAAGGTTATAGATCAATTATTTATATGTACATTATTGATTTAAAAAGAGGATGATTGTGAATAAGATAGTATACTTACCTCGGTGGGAGTTTAATTACCGCCTCGCGCTGTATCTCACCTCGAGACTTCGCCTCTTCGTTAAATTCATAAGCCCTCGGCCGTAATGAAACATATCATATCTCGAATGTAATATGCTATTCTTTTTTTTCTGTAGTCACTCAAAGGACTTAGGTATATACCAATAATTTGTGTATGTGTCGATTCTGCATTGCACGAATTATTCGTGTATTCAGATGTAGTTAATAAAGGCAGTTAATGAAGCTCGTCGGCGGTGGAATAAAAAGTGAGAATCTTAGCGTCATGCAGCGCGTTGTATTAACTCTCATTTCGGAATCAATTATGTTGCGCGCACGGTCGCGAGCTCGTAAAAATGATTTAACACCCACGCAATCACCGACGTGTTAACACGATCTGCCAGCGGCAGCCACAGATACATCTGTCCGGAATACTCTGGGACACAGGATAAATGGACGAGAAGTGACATTGTTGCACGTGCTAGTTAAATACAGTCGGGGTTTGGCCCCTACAGACTGGGCAATGGACATTAAACTGGCCTGGCACTAACGACGAGAAGCTATGACGTTGTCCAAATGATACTATAAATGATATATACTTTACCTAGTATGCTTTAATCTCTTCGGTGTTAGTCATATTAAGATCTGAATATAAAATATCTTCAATTTAGTTGAGTATATGGAATTAATTTGTTTATTTTTATTTTTTTGGATTTAGGACAATTTATTTGGGATCTGAAGTCATTAAAATGTACATGTACATAACAAAATATTTCAATAGAATATGTTTTATAACCTATGAATAAACCTGCATGTTTTTAGACTGTACCAGTGCACGCCGTTTTGAAAGTAGCAGGAATAGGTATATAGCAATGATTCCACCTAATATTAATATTTGACCGTGCTTAAATTCACTTGATTTATCCCAGTTAAATAACATTGGGTTTTGACACATTTTGGAACTTTACTTTTTCCGAACCAATAGGAGGTTTAAAAAATCCACTCAATATTGGAATATATACTAGAATGACCCGAGAATATGTGAACAAAATTTGTAGTCCCAATAGGGGATTCTCCCAATTTTTTTTATATAATTTCATCAGAAAGTATAAGTAAAACTTAGACTATTGGCGAAAATCCGGTGAAAAACTTTCTGTTAATAAGCGAGTTATGGTCCCCCGAAATTTGAAAATATAGATGTGACGTCACGAATATAAGTTTTTATATAATAGTATATTCTATAAATAGTATGGAATAAACAATTTCCGCGCGAGCGAAAAGTTTGTAGGCCGAGCCGTAGGCGAGGTCTACGGTTTCGCGAGTGGCGGAAATACTATTCCATACGAGTTTTAGACTATACTTTCTCTATTTAAAAAATATATTTTGCTCATAACTTGACTTTTTTGTAAAAAAAAATAAAATAATATTGGTATGTTATAAAAGCAATAATTTTTATTTAAAATACCATGTAAAAGCTTCAAAACGCGTAAAACAAGGCGTATAATAATATTTTGTAATCATTTCTTTTATAATTTGACAGTTAAGGCAGTTGAGGTGACAAAATAAAAGAAACAAAGCGCCAAGCAAAGCCGTCTTGATTTTGAAAACAATTGCGTTCCCCATGTATTTTAAATGGGTGAATTGAAAAACTAGTGGCCTATGACTGCCTATTACGGAATATTCTTCCGTAACAGCATGACAGAATGTCCTCATTCTGTAACAGTTTTGAGTTATGGAATGTATGAATTCCATAGTAGTGTTAGAGAAAACTGTTTAGTAGTAGTAGGTTGAGTGGACGGATGTTTAAATATACAAAAAAATGATATGATACCCGTAGAGGTAACTAACCACATGCAGAGCCATCTATCGAGAAAGCCGTGAACTTGGTCAGCAATAAATGTACAAAGTACAATTGCGATACTTGGTGAAACTGTATTAAGCATAATTTCCACTGTTAATTTTCGATTTGTTTTAGTCCGCTCTATCAAATCCAAAAGCACGGGCGTTATTTTGAGACTTCCTGTATTTTATCTAAACTTCAAATTATTAAATTTGTTTCTGTTGGAGTGTGAATATGTTTGAGTTTTAGCCAATCAGAAGCGTAGCTCGTATTATGACATTTCTGAATTTACTCATCTTTGTTTATAGGTTGACCAGTGAGTCGTGAGCTGTGGGGATAAGTAGTGCAAAGAGAGAGAACATACTAGAAAGAAACAGGGCTGCTGGCAAGGGATTGAAGTCCCTCCCACAATTTGAAGGAAAGAGTACTGCGCATCCAAGCTGGTAGGTCACGACTCACCGGTCAAGCTTTAAAAAAGAATTATTTTGATAGTACGAATAAGTTTAAATGTCACATTTTCATTATAAAAACCTCGAAAATTTTTTGAATATTTTAGTAGGAAAATTTATTTGTATTTTAGAATAAAGATGAGTTAAATGTGCTGAATGAAAAGTAGGTATCCACCTACATATATACATCTGTGTACAAATATTGTACTATATTGTATCTGGTTCAAGATTGCAATGGTGTGAACATAGGAGCAGTTTGATTTTGTTTTCTGATTGCATAATACCCCGATATTATCGAATCAAACAATAAAATTAAACTGTTCCTATTTTCACAACACTGCAATCTTAAACCAGATACAGTATAGTGATATTTTTAATATATTTCTCCTAGTCTAAAAACAGGCTATGTAAATGGGTTATAGGTTTGACAACCTCGAGATCGAATCCAACTCATAAATACTTTATATGCCGTGATGTCTGATAAACGTCCTTTCCAGTAAATAAATCGTGATTATCACACAACGATCCGTTGTGGTTTGAGTCCGACCGAAATTAGAACTTGAAAATTATTTTTAAAGTTTCAATTCGGATAAAGTGACCTAAAATATTCTCCAAGAGCTTTGAGTGTCCGTGACGACTAGTAAGGGCCCTCTCCAACATAAAATACGAGTATAATGTTATTACTGAAATATGCAAATTACAGCAAATTGGCACGCGCAATAGAAAGTAATAAGCCGGATGATATCAGTTTCATTATTAACAAAATATGCTTATTAAAACAGCATAGTCATCTAAAGTATGATATTTGAAGTACATCGATTTAACTCTGTAATGCCCAGTTGCATCAACAAGGCGTAAATTTTAAGATACTCTTAAAAATTATAATCAACAATTTAACAGCAATGTATAATACTTCATTGTGAATTTAACCCTAGAATAGATACAGGGGTATTCAAATACTCCATAGTGAATTATATTCTGTTATATTTTTGATACGTTACGGTTGGCTAAACTGTGCGTTTATGTATTCTTATTTGAGATTAGGGTGTACATATTATCGCAAATGTTTCATAACGATAGTTTCGCATAGCTGAGCTACAGGTAGGTTGAGTACTTCAATAATCCTGTATGTATGTCTACGTTTATTTCCTTTTTATATAAAAAGGCCCCTAAAAATTGCCACAAGAACTTCGCCAGGATCCTAAATAATCAGATATATCAGAACCTTAAAAAAAGCGGGAGGTGTTGCATGTGTCCAAGATCACTCCTACCTACTTCCTATAAAAGTTTTTTTTTATAATACTCCATATATCCAGTAATGTGTAAGTTACATTGATGCAACTGGCTATAAAATTTGTTTACTTATAATAACTTAATAAAGTACTATGCCTAATAACATTGTTATGCTCATCTAAAATGTCCAAATTTTAAATATGGAATATCGATTTCAAACAGATATTCTGGCATTTACATTATAAATCAAAGCATGGGGCATAGGCCTATACAATGGATACAAAATGTAGTTGTACAATTTAGAATATTGCAGACAAATAACCAAAAAGGATCATCATTCTAAACTAAGTTACAATGAATTTTATTATATATTTTATTTGCATAGTAAAGGTCAAGTCCCCATGTTTTCAAATATGTTTCTGTCCCCCAAATCTGTTCGAATTCATATCTAGCTGCATGTAAATACAATCCACCGTCAAGTCGTCTGAAGTCGTTTTCCCCCGACAGTAACAAAGTGGGGTTTGGAACCCTTGCAGCTGACCAAATGAGTAATGAGCGATTACGGTTATAAATCGTTCCTCGTACGGGAGCAATCGCGATAACGTGGTCATTTCTTTATAGGAAACTCACAGGTTGATAGGGCTAGCGTTTTACATGCTCCATCGCCCTGCACTTATCTCAGCAAGACGTCCAGACAGAAGGAAGTATTGAAGAGTGACAAGTATAGGATGCACTCACGAACAAGGATATTAGGGAAGGGTAAGAATCTAAACACGATAAAGCTCGTCTTATTGATGGGCAAGCATTTTTATTTATAAAAATAAAGAATAGACAATATTTTTAGATTCGTATATCATTTAGAGTCAAAAAACCTCAAACCGTGTACTTTTATTTGATAGGAGAAAGTAACATTTTTAAATTAATGAAACAAAAAATTAAAAATAATTATGTACAGAATGTTTCAAATAACGCACTCTGGATTTCGAGTTATGATTTATGATGTCAAAATTGTAATATCTACACTGTTAGGTTTTGACGTAGCCGCAGCTACCTTTTTGGGTTGAAACTATACAATCCCCAGGTAGAACAATTCATCCTTTTTAAAATGTCGATGCACCAATCTCTGTTAAGGTAGGAAAACCTGTCTCACTAAAATTTTCGTAACATAAGTTACCTGTAATTGCCTATATGGTTGTTAAAAATGCTTTATAGTGATTTATTTGAAACCCTACATAGGAACATTGCAAATACCTTGAAAATATACTATATTAAGATTAAAGAAAAATGATAAATTATTATAAATATAAAATATTAGGTACATAATATGTTATACCTTTGAGGTGATGCCTGGTAAACGCTCACGCCTTACGAATATGTCATCATCCTTTACGATATCTGTGAACAAAGCAAATTGACACACCCAGCAATGGGTAGGTAATATGCTGTGATTATATATTTAATATATTTATTTAAAAAATAACTAAAGTATATATTCAAAAAAAGTTCACGTTCACTGGCTATTGCTTCAATTTATATAGGTCTTGGAGGAATATTTATTCAGTTTTCTTGGATATTTTTGTATCAGACAAGGCAAAATTAATATTGCTTTGTCTAATAAATATTTGCGAGTAAAAGAGTTATTTATTAAAGTTTCACGCATTTTAGATGTAAGTTATAAAATGAAGCTTAAACTATAAGAAATTAGTTTTTATACAATCAAAATTACAAACCTGAGTTTCAAGTGTTGTTATGACGACTGTGGGCTCCAGAATACCAAAAATTTCGCATCTTTTGTGCCGTCCCCTACTCTGTATTTACCGTTATAATATATATATATATATATATATATATATATATATATATATATATATATATATATATACATATATATATATATATATATATATATATATATATATATATATATATATATATATATATATATATATATATATATATATATATAACAAACACATTTACTGAGAAATACGAAACTTTTCACTTTTAAAATCTTACAAATGACCAATATAATTTTCCATTTGTTAATGGGTAAATAATAAGTAACGGAAAAAACGAAGTATGTATTCTACGAAATTATAAAAAAATACCTAATATTAATTAACAAATTTGATTTGTATTAACAATGTAAATACAATATATTACAAATTTTAGTAAAACTGATCATTTTATATAATTTTTACCACACATGAATCTGCCCTACCAAAATTTCCTACTTATTTCTTATCATCTTTCGACAAATCAATTCAAAGGAAGATTTAGCAACTTAATTGAAGATGTAGCTTCCCTGTTTCTGCCCCAAAACTTTACAGTGAATGTAGGCGCCATAGTGGAAATTACACCATTAAAAAGAATTTATTTTAGCTGTTTAACTTATCCACGTTCATTTGTTTCAATCATGTAAATATCAACATTTAATAAATTTCTACATTAAAAACAATAGTCGTGACAATGAAACAAATGAAATCATCAGTCAAGTATAGGGCGCGAGCAGACATGTCACTCGAGCGACCTTGAAGTGTTTAACATCAGCTGATTTGTGTGCACGTGTCACTTTGACAAAAACAAGTCAATTTGACGAAGCCAATGTTTTGACTTATTTTGATTTTGAACTGTTAAATTGTTAATATTTTACAAATTTCGGGCAGTAAAACACATGAGTATAAAAATAGTAATATTTTTTTCTGTCCAAAATTAAAATAAGTCAAAATATTGGTCCTGTCAAAGTGACATGCGCACACACAACAGCAGATTCTAAACAAGTCAAGGTTGCTCGAGTCACGTGTCTGCTCGCGCCCTACTATCAATTGCTTATTTTAAAGTTTATTTTTCTAATTTTTAATAATATTTTGAAAAACAGAAACATACCGTTGAAACCTTTTTCAAATCGGGAAATTATTAATTACACAAGTATATTTTATAATTGTTGTATTTGTGTATGAAAAAAATGAAAATAGACATACCTATTGCTGGAAAGTTTAAATAATTGTCTATACAATAGCACAGTATAGAGAATACAAGCAGTAGCGACACTCTTGTCGGAACCTTTGATGTTTCGTTCCAGGCGTACAGGGGGTAACAATGAGGAGCGCGAAATTTGAAGAAAACATAAAAATATATATTCAATATATGTTATTTAATATCAAATGATAAAGTGTGATATGGTAAAAATAGGTAATAGTGAAATATAAATATGTAAAAAAAATATATTTAAAGCCAATAATAATAAATAATTCAATAACCAAGTAATAAATATTATATATCAAATCCAAATGTTATAAATAATTATATATTTATCAAAATACTAGTATTAAAGTAATACATATTTAAATAATAAACAAGCAACAAATATTTATAGAAATACTAATAATAAAGTAATAAATATAAACAATAACCAAGTAACAAATATGTGAGAGATCGTAGCATGGTGGTAGTGTAGTAGCTTTTTGTTCCAAGGATTATGGGTTCAAACCCCCAGCACACTTTAATTTTTTTAATTTATTTTTGTGTTTTTATTTATTTTAATATTTTTTATTTGTTTTTATTTATTTTTATGTTTCTATTTATTTTAATTTAACAAGAAAAAACAGTAAAACTACAATAAATAGAAACAAATAAAAATAAATAAAAACAAATAAAAAATATTAAAACAAATAAAAACACAAAAATGAATTGAAAAAATGAAAATTAAGAATTTAAGAAATGTGGTGGGGCTTTGAAACCACAATCTTTGGAACAAGAAGCTGGCACGCTACCATCATGCTACGATCACTTTTATATTAAGATTTCTTTTATAGGAAATAATAATTATCATATTAAAATTGCCATAACATTTTCTTATTTTACTTAATTATTCTTAATTAATTTTAAACAATTTGTTATTAATATGATGCAATAAGTGTTCCCAAACATGTGTATAAAGTTTTACTGCAATAGGTTTTAATGGGAGGCAAATATTCAAATTATTCTTATTTCCCATGTTAAAAGCTTATGTAACGGATTTCGAGCGCCAGCCGGTATAGAATAAACGCTTCCAAGACCTGTGCATAATATTAAAATATTTTTTTTTATATAAAATTATAACAAATACATGATAATTATTACAAATACAATGAATATGCATGCACTTAATATATTATTTGAATCTGATTCAAAGTCCCGCTCCTCATTATTTCCCCCTTCAACCCGAGCAGGTTGGAACGAAAATCAGCGAAGTGTCGCTACTGCATATTCTCTATACTGTGACAATAGTATAACTTTCCACTAAGGCGTCCATATAAAAATTCCCTTACCTACGATATAACGGGAAGTAAAAAATAATTGATTTAGTTGCCATCCAACTGGCAGCAGTGATAAGTTGCAGGTTGGCAGTACCTTTCAACCTATTTGAATACGGCAGTTCATAATTTTATACTTGTATGTATGAATTGTTGAGATTCAATCATGTACACTTGGATCATAGAAAATATATTATAATATAATATCAAGTTATTAAGTTTAATGTAATTCATATATTTTTCAATACGTCAAAAAAATAATAAAGACTTGGTGGACTTGTATTATCAATAAAGTGTGTTTGATCCTAGTTTTGTGTCTTTTGGGGTTCTTTCTATTTCAGCATACACTGCGTAGTTTATTTTCTGCAAGATGAATATCTTGTTTTAGAAATGATCGGCTACTTTTGCTTTACATAGCCAAAACTCGAAATATACCAACCAACAAATCGAAAACTCGTGGACAACGGACAAGTTCTGAATATTACACTACATAAACTTAAACGAATATTGATATAAATAATACTCTACGTGAATTCTCATCAATATTTTGTATTTTAATTCGACATATGCGAAAAATCTAGTCATTTCGTAAAGGTACTGATTTCTTATTCAATCCTGCTCAAATCACGACTACTCATTATTAATCATTAATTCAGAGACCGTGAACTTCTATATGCTCGATTAGAATGCAGAAAAAAGTTAGTAAAGAAAGTAATGAAATTTTTGCGCCTTGTTTTACACAGTGATTGCATGTGATTATGAAGTTATAAACTCAATTCTAAGTATTCCAGTGGAAATTTTGGTTTTTACCTTTCGCTAAGAAAGGTATTGTATTCATGCTAAAAATCGCATATCCAGATTTTAGTGAATAAGCTCGTTTTAAGGTCACTAGAATCCGATTATAACATTTTTACGATGATGTCCGTATGTGTGTGTGTGTGGATGTATGTGTGTGGATGTGTGTGTGGAAGTGTGTGTGGATGTGTGGATGTTGTATTCACGATTTCTCAAATATTATAAGACATTTTTAACTACGGATTCCTCAATCTAACAATAATGGGAAGAGTTGATTGAGTTTTCAATTCATTATTATATCTTCTAGATTTAGAGATAAAGAAATGCATATAAAATAATTTGATGTAAAAAATCTCAGATCAAACTACTACAAGGCAAGAAATTCAAATGTTTGTAATTGTCACATAAATGTCACTGTCAAAAATATTTGTATCCACTGTCAAAAATATTTGTACATTATTATAAAGATTATGAAAATAAAAAAAATTCAACAACGCAAAAGAATATACGTAAAAAAGAATATAAAAGGAATTTGCGAAAAAATGACGAATATAAAGAAAAAGAAAATATCAGGATATTGAATATAAAGATAATGTATGTATTGTACATAATTTATATTAAAATATCCCATAGATTTTGCAAATATATGTGAGAATTATTTTGTAGTGAGACATGAATATATGTATTTGTATTTAAAAATATTTTTCGTTTTATGCGTACAACCAGGTAAAATATCTGGCAAGAGGTTATGTGCTGGCCACATCAGATTTTTGTATTTGGTAAACGCCCTTTGAAGTAAAAGTAAACTAACAATTTGTTCTATAAAAATAAATCTTGCCAAACATAGCCTGTATCATAATAAGTAAAGACGTTGTAGAATCTATTTTACATACTAAACCAAGAATATTACTGTAGATAAGCTTCTGAAAATGTAGTTTCCTTTTAGTTTTCATGAATTTATTATGGTCCTGTGTTGTTCTCGAGTAAATATTCTTGTAGAGTAGTGGTATGATTGGTTATTCTCGTTGTCGTCATAGCCGGCTTCATTAAGAGAGTTTATCGCGGTGATTTCGTCCAGGTTTTTGCGGGCGTTTTTGCCGGCGCCGACGGCCGCGTGGGCGCTTTAATAATGCACCGGGTAATATTTATTTAAGCAGTTGTGCAGCGAAAATGCCTGTCGCAATATTTATCTCGCGTATAAAGTTTAACGACAAGTCGACGTGCTCAGTGCGCTTTGCCTGGGAACATGAACAACCTGCACTGCATGCCAAACCTACGACAACCTGACTTTGTAAATAATATTACCAGTTTATTGTAATCGTGCATGGAATTATGTACCAAACAAAGGGAATGACACGATATAAACAACTAGCGCATTGAGCACACGACTTTTAAATTGGGAACATATGCTAAATAGAATGATATACCTACTCAAGTACTTACGAACAACTATAGTCTTTCGAATTAAATGCTGGCAAACATCTACACAGAATACGAATATTTCAAGCAAAATTGTCCGCAGATCCTTTATGGCAAATATTTACATATATGTGTATTGTCATATGAATAAAATAATACTACATTAATTTTGATATCAAAATTACATATTTTTACCTCCGATCATACCGTAGGTAAGGGAGGAAATGTTATCGGTTCAAAAATTCGATGGTGAGTTTAAGCACGAATTAGGGTATTTATTATTACTACGATAACACTAATAACAAACTTCTAAATATTTCTATTTTCCGTATTTAAACTTTTTGCATTCAAATAAAGAGTTGATTAGATTTTGGGTAAAATAGGATAACCGGAAGTAAAACTTTACTTGAAGCCTATAACAGTTTTTAATAAAAAAACTATATTAAAATATAATCTAAAACATTTCAATTTTAGTATTTAAGACTTTTGTATTAAGGGGAACAACATATTAGATTTTGGCGAAAATTAATAAACCAGAAGTGATACTTTACTTGAAGCTCTGAACAGATTTTCGTGAAAATTATATTATGATATACTCCTAAACTTGTCAAATTTAATATTTAAGACTTTTATATAAAGAGGAATAACATTAAATTTTGGCTAAAATTGATAATCCGGAAATGATACTTTACTTGAAGCTCTCAACAGATTTTCGTGAAAAATATATTAATACATTCAAAATCTTTTAAAATTTTGTATTTTTTCTAAAATTTATGAACCGGAAGTGACACTTTACTTCAAGCTTTGAACAGATTTTCGTGAAAAATATAATAGGATATAATTCAATACTTGTCAAATTTAGTATTTAAGACTTTTATATGAAGGGGAGCAACATATTAGATTTTGGCTAAAATTGATAAACCAGAAGTGATACTTTACTTGAAGCTCTGAACAGATTTTCGTGAATAATAAATTGACACAATCCAAAGCCGGAAGAACTACTTACAAGAAGCTATAAACAGATTTTCTTTAAAAAATATTAAAAAATGATTCAAAACTTCTCAAATTTGGTATTTAAAACTCCTGTATAATTTGAAATAGCATTATATTTTGACTATACCTTTAAGATAAAGTGGTTCTTAGTTTGGAGCTCTTAACAGATTGTCGAAGAAAAACATAATGAAATATAATCTAAAATTTGGTATTACAGATTTTTCTATTTATTGGAACAACAAATTAGATTTTGTTTACAAACAATCAAAGTGATACTTTGTTTAAACTCATTGCTATTTAAAACATGGAATTGACGGAGGTCATGTGTTGGTTTATTTTAGATTAAGATTACATACAGGTTGGTGACTCGAACACCCGGACATAGAAATTTAACATGTAAAATCAGACTGAGTGTCAAATAAAAGTTGTAGAACATAAAATTTTGCATCTGAATGAACCAAAATTAATATTGTTTGTTTTGTAACGGCAAAAATTAGTTATGAAAATGCAGAAAATCACCTGCAAAATAGCAATATCCATGGAATTGAAACAAAAATTAACAAAAGTCTAACGGTTTATCTGTCAAGTTACGTTAGTATTTTTAATATTATTTATAATTTCTGTTCAAATCAACAATTATCGATTTAAATTAGTAGATAATTGTTCACTGAAACAAAAATTAGATATTACCCAATAAAATTAAATTAACCTAGTTTGACAGCTAAATCGTTAGATATTGGTTAATTAGTTCGTCTCAATTCCATGGCTATCGCTATTTTTCAGAAGATTTTCTATATTTTCATAACTAATTTCTGATGTTACAAAGCATGCTAAATGAATTTTGGTTATTGGTTCAGATGCAGAATTTTATGTTCTACAACTTTTATTTGAAGAAATTTTACTTTAAATAATTAGGGAAAGCAGGAAATTACAAAAGTCTGATTTCACATGTTAAAAGCTCATGTTCAGCTGTACCGATCACCAGCCTGTATAAATACAAGGATTCCATTCACTTTTTAGTCATGCAAGCTGGGTCATACAATTTATAACAATAAACACATACAAATTATTAGATCTCACTTTGTGACTGTTACAAATTTAATAATAACTATTTCACTCATAAAATATATAAACCAATCCAAATTCAGGATTCTACCTATAGTGACTATGTTTCATTTCGGCAAAACACCATCACATAAATTTTATCGCACCCTTTAAGCCAATAAGATGTCGTATTTTTACAAGTAAGTGAGTTTTGATAAGCGACATTTTTTTGACGTTTTAGAAAAATATTGTTTACATACCTGTCAAAATCTGTATATTTTCAGTGTTACCAGTTTTTATTAAAAACAAGTCGATTCAAACAGAAATCTATTTAAAACGTTGAAAAAGCAAACGGAAACATAATACCTCTAAACACAGCAAAAATTATAAGATTTTTGTCAAGAAAAAAATTATATAAATGATTACCTGATTTTTATTTTGGAAATAGTCATCCGAATACCATTCGTGGTTAAATTTTATCCTGTAAAAATTTTCCGACTGCTTTACTCGAGCCCGTTGGCAATTTATCTCGTGACATTGATCAAAAATCACTCGTTTGACAACTCGTATTTTTCTTTGTCAATGCCACTCAATAAATTGCTAGGCAATCGGCTCTCGTAACAATCTGAAAATTTTTCCGGCAAAAATTTACCACATATGATATTATATATGAAAAGACGTTTTAAAAATCTCTAATGTACTATTATGATTGTTACTATTATTGTAATTTTTATTATTACATATATTTATATTTACATTAAGGTAATATATGCCTTCAAAGTAAACTAACTAATGTGCTGTACGTAATTTGACACAGGAGTGAGGGTTATTTTTCACTACTATTTCTGATGCTAATATTTTTATTTTATTACTTACAAAAATAACAGCAAATTATAATTTATTATATTACTATAAATATGGCATAAACTTTCATTTAAAACACTGTTGAAATAATGTGGCTTATTATTGATAGATCTATTAAACATTTTTAAAAAATCAGTATTTTTTTTATTGCCCATAACTTTTTTAGGAGTACATTATTTTTGCTCAATCTGTTTTTACTATAACGATTGACCCTAAAATATATGTCACATAACAGTAAATGTTGCATTTTTACATAAATAATAATTCTTCTTATTTATTTTATTTGGAAGCTATGAAACACAATGCTTTAAAGTTAAACGGATCACCAGATATTATTATATTGACAAATATACATTTTTTAAATGAAAAATATTTGTATTTGTATGACCCTCTTTCAGGTTGAATGTTGAAATGTGGAAGGTTTTGTTATTAGTGTCAACTTTTGTTGCAATATTTCGGTGGCCCCAAATTTTGGCCTGTGTTCTCTCTCCTGCAAATGTGAAGTATTAGAAATGGCAATTAGTAAAGGCAATGTATTTCTAAACCCTCTAGAAAACATTATAATGAAGAAACAACTTATGTAAGGAAAAAAGGTATGTATATGCTATTCATGATAGTGAGAGAATTTTGAACTAACTCTGCAGAGCCAAGTCATTCTATTGGTTCGCTTCGAAAATTATCAAAATGCGACCAATAGAACGACTTGTCTCTGTTCATGAGTTAGTTCAAAATTCTCTCGCTGTTGTGAATGGACACTTTTGTGACAGCAATTATAATTATTTTGTATATGTATAAAAAATGAATATATATTTGATGCCATCCAATCGCAAAAAAACATTGTTGTATTTTCACATTTGTTCATTGAATAAAGATAACGAAAATACGCATAGCACAGAGTTAAAAATTAACCATAATCTATTTTTTTTAATTTAGAAAACTATGAATCCTTATGTATTTACTTTATAAGATGTTTCAAAATTGCACGAAAGAAATACAAAGGCGTTATTCTACAGTAAAATATAAAAAATAAATCCTAAAATTTTGGCCTAGGATGAAATTTTTTAAAAGAAAACAAATGTGTTTTGTCGCCCGTATTAATAAGTAAATAAGGACACTTTTTAACAATTCAGTATAAGCGTACCAACTTTATAAAGTTTATTTCTAACAATTAACTAAATAGCCATGGGAACAATAATAAGAACTAAATCCCAAACTACTATGTTTAAATAAGAATTGCTCTCACAATCTTTAAAAACGAATTTTTGTCAATTTGAAGAAAATAGTGCAAGCGCCTCATAATATAATTAGAATATTTCAAGTATTAATAACTTCTTTCAGACATATTAGCAGATGTTGATGTTTGCTGTATTTATTAATTTACGATTATTAAATGTCTTATATTGTTATTTACCTTGCGTCTAATAAATGTTTATGGCAAAACTTCAGTTCATATTTGCAAAGTTAGTTAATTATGTATGTAATATCTGGAGAATATTCGGCAACGTCACACTTGTCTTCATTTGGCGCTTGCATTGTTTTTGCTTCGCTGCCACCAAATTAACCAAAAAACGTGTCGACGTGTCTAGTTTACATAAACAAATCCCCCTTTCCCGTCGCTCTACCCAGAGCTAATAGTTCGTGATCTTAACAAATCGTGTCAATTTGTCTCAGTGCACGTTCTTCATAGAATTAACTCCGCCGTTCAACCGCAACTAACGCCCGACTAATTTCATCAAACGTGTTTTACCATCGCTCAGGACCCTTGGTCCCCAACATCATTAATCAAAACACGTAGATATACAATTTTTTTAAACAAATTTAAGAAAGAACATGTCAATAATTAATTATATAAAATAACTACAGAAATTTTTTGCGATTTCGAATTAAAAATAAAAAAAAATAGTACATCGAAACAATAAACAGTCTTTTAAAGTTACCAAAATCGGTTTTTAAAAAAGATGCACTTTTTGCATTATTCATTTTGGTTCTAAACAGCTGAATTATTTATAACAAAATTTTAAACACAATTTCACATATTATAATTTTTTTCCATTTCGGTGTTCTTATGAGTCTATAAAAGCACTGTTTATAACTGACAACATGACGTTTAGAAAATCTATAAACGTACTGTTTTTGGCGCCTTTCGTATTCTAGAGGTGGTAGTCATGACAGATGAATTACATATAACCTCAAAATGGTAAGTTGTTTATGTTGAAATATTATTTCTAATTATTGACTTTTATCTTTTCTCCGGGTGATAGGACTAGAAAGAAGAGGAATTTATAGCTATAGCTGTGCTAGTTCAGAAAGAAGAAACTGTGAAGTTAAAATCTTTCAACTAAAAAATTATGAAACAAGAAAAAATGCGCTCAGATTTACTTTGTCAAAACAATTTAAACGGTAAGTTTTATTTATTACAATTTAATTTTATGGTAATATTGCAATTTTCAGCTGATTATATTGTTATATCAGGCAAGTTTTGAAATGTATGGTGCACGTTACTTGAAATGTTGACACTGTCAACTTAATTTGTGACTACTTGCAAGTAAATATGAAAATTTGACGATCCATGATTTCCAGTTCCACGTCGAGGCGAACTGTCGAATATAAATTTTTTAAATATGTTTTAGACATAAATGCCATGTACAAATACAACAAATGTTTTGTATTGAAGAATGTATGAACAGATGTTGCTGTTATGTCTGTAACTAAGCAGTGGATGTGTTGACAAAATGGTGGAATGTAAAAGTGTAGATCAATAAATTGTTCATTAAAGTATTTCATTATTTAAAGAGCGATGCTGATTCGTTATTTGAAAATTTACCTTTATTACAAGATATGTCAAATCAGGTGATTCATTAATAAACCGGTGAAGTACATTGTAAGTATTGATTTTCCTCTTCCATAATTATATAATGCTTGACACAATGCTTTAATGTCAACAATCAGTACGTTAAAAATTTGCCTTATGATACTTGTGTTTTAATGTACTATTTTTTACTTATATTCTTCATAGCAAAATCGTGTATAATATCATTGTAACTATATTTCTAAAATAATTATTATTTGCGGTAAGTATTCAAAATTTCCAATGAAATTATAATGTACTTGTAGACAATCTAAATTTAAGGTATTTTCATATAAC
Organism: Harpalus rubripes; assembly: GCA_963082715.1. Classification (NCBI taxonomy): domain Eukaryota; kingdom Metazoa; phylum Arthropoda; class Insecta; order Coleoptera; family Carabidae; genus Harpalus; species Harpalus rubripes. Next base: position 53,496,121 of record OY720452.1, read on the forward strand.
TTTTACGTTCTTTATTTTAAGTAATTGTGTAGATTTGATATAACTGAAAAATATAATTTGAAATAATAGGGTCTTATGGCCGTATGCCTCGTGTCTGATCGCGAATCAGGGCACCCGGATTCGATCCCGACCGGATTTTAATTTGCACAAAAGTGACCCCTGTGTTGCATTTTCCACGCCAGCAATGAGTGCCTGTGATGTAACGCTTGGTAAACACCCACACGGTACGAATATGCCATCATCATTACCTATATTTCTGTATAAAGCAGAGTGGCACACCCAGCAATGGATAATATGCCGTGATGATTTATTAATTTATATAATGTAAATGTAAGTATATGACCCAAATAATTAAAGACCTGAACAACTTGTTCACGCTAAAAAACGGTTCTGCAACAACAATAATAATAGTTTTCAATTGATTAAGTAAAAAAGTATATATCTTACGTTCCATATTTATCATTAATGTATAGGGTATCAACCCATTCTGTAATTGGGATATCATCCTATTGAAGTATTATGAAATAAAAATAATTAAAAACGGTATTTCAACAAATAATTTTTATAGGTACCTACATAAATTTTAACATAAAATTACCCGAAATGTAATCAAAATTACTTGTTTTTGCTGACGTAATCAGATAGATTTTTATAACATTTAAAACATAAAATAGGAAAAGCAATACTCAAAAGAAGTTTGCAAAACAAAAAAAAAAAACGTTTCTAATGATACATTGAAGAATTCACAAGATATTCTGACACACAAATAACAAATAGTAAATTGTGAGCTCGTGCAAATGACAACGAAACAAGTAATGTTATTCGATTTCTTAAATATTACAACTAAAATAATATACAAAGGTACAGCAGCTTATCCAAACCATATATTATCTCCACTCGAAAAATATGTATAGTATGACTAGCGAATGAAAGTTGACGTTTAGATTATTTAATAGATGTGGTTTCTTCTGAAAACATTTCCCTATATTTGATTTGAAAGGAAACTGACCCTTATGTATTCCGTTACAGAAGATTAGAATTGTACTCAATACCAGCAGGCATTTAAAATTACCTTAGCCACAGGTCATAGGATTCAGGGTTGTATTTAAAAAATTTAATACCGCAAATTCTAGTTCGTTCGTCTCAGGTGTAAGCAACCCTCGAGTCGGAATTACTGTTAGAAGAAATTAAAAATAATTCTATGTCATAGAATTGCCAAACTAAATAGTTTAAAGATCAAAATATTTTGTTATAATCAACATAAACGAAAAATGTTTAAAATATTTTAAACGCACCCCTGTTTTGATATTCAATTACCCTAGTAGGCCATCTATTTTCAGCTAGACATAGTAATGTATTTCTATGCTTTCCTAGTCCAGTATTTAAATGGGTTCATGCAAAAATTTCATACCTGAATATTTCGTACAATTCTATTCTTCTCTAGGGTTTCAAAAGAAACCACATATATAAACATCTATAAACGTCAACTTTCATTCGCTAGTTATACCATACTCGTATATGGTACTTTTGAGGAAAGTTATGAAAATTCTGAGGAGAAAACTTGACCTTGCTGTCCAGGCTTGTTCTGTCATAATTCTTTTATATTTGCTACAAATATAGTTTATCCAATTTTAGATATGTATTTGTCCTTTTTTCAGCTAGTTAAATTGTTACGGAAATAAAATTTCTACTCAATGATTCGCAAAGAATTTAAAAACTAGTACTTACATATACTCCTACGTTAGTGTATTTTTCCCTGTGAAAAGTAGGCAGGAGTAAATTATGTAATGTGATGTGGTATTCTATCTTTGGAGATAAGTTTTATGGTGTTCAGAGTCTATTTTTTCCACTTCTGGGAAACAGACAGGGAGATAAAGAAATGCACCCCTAACTCAAACACAGGGGTGCTAAATTATACAACTTTTTTTATAATGTTGATTCTGTATTCCAAAATAGTATATAAAAATTACCAGGTAAAGTGTGGTTATAGTTTCTTTTTTTGTCACTAAGTTTACTTCTACTCTTACCTAAGAAGTATATGTATAAATATTTAAACTATAGCCAGGACAGAGAAGCACATCTATCTTATTATTTTCTATTTTATCCTATTGTTTCTTCTCTGTGCAGTCTTATCTGATATAATTATTAAAAAATTAACGATATTCGCCTCGTCTGTCATATAAGTACGTAGTACAATCTATTATTGAGAAGCTTTTGCATAAGTTGAAAGTTAACAATTTACTTTTTTTTCATCTAAAATCTTGAATCCGGATATTCATATTGTAACGTGGAACGCCCGCCGTCGCCGCCACTGTAAGCGAGTGTCTATTTATAGCGGTGACGTAATCGCGCTAGTACCCTGACGACGTAATTACTTCCGGTCGCGTGAACCTTTTGTGTTCATTGTTATTATGCGGTCGAATATTATAGGGCTTTTCTAGAAGATAATGGCAACTGTATAAAAGAGCCGTAGCTATGCTCGGGAGTTAGTTAGTTAGTATGTAAGTTAGTTACATATAGTCATGGAGTGTTAGAGAGTAAAATGTTAGTGGGCAGCACAGCAGTATCGTAGTGAGCGTATGCAGTTGGTGTCGAGTAAGTACTCGGGAAGTTACTGGTTTATTGGAATAGTTGTGGATTTGAATACTCGGTAGTGTTGACGAGTATTGGGACAGTAACGGCGAGTCGGAAAGTTACTGGTATACTGGGATAGCTGTTAAGAGAATACTCGGTAGTGCTGAAGAGTATTGGGAAGCTATAGGTGTACGGGGACAGTAACGGCAAGTGGAAGTGAATACTCGGCAGTGGTGATGAAGAATTGTGGCATACGGACAGTCGGTGATATTGAGGCTGTGGAAGGAGAAAGTTAGTTAATTAATAGACAGGCAGTGAGGTGAAAGAGGTGACTTCTGTCCGAGCAGTTGAATATACAGACGCTGTTGTGTCAGTTGAGTATATAGACGCTGTGGAGGTCGGTAGGCGAACAGTTGAACATGATATAAGTATATAGTGATATAAATATAGTGACATAAATGTCGCGTAAACAGTCTACAAGAGTCTGCAACAGACCGGCAGTCTAAGATTGGAACGCGTAATGAAATAAATAATTTGTAATATCGTGGAAATAAATAGTAGTGTTAATTGGTTAAATAAATAAATAGTGTTAGTGTTATCTAGTTAATTATAGTTTTAGTCTTAATTAGTTTTTAATAATTGTTTGATATTAGTAATAGTAATATTTAATTATAGTATAATAAACCTTTATTTTAATTAATAATAATTGTCTAATATTTACAATTCACCCAAATAAATAAAAACGTTACGATATAATACTTTTTAATAATCACAATATTAATTATCAACTATCAGTTACGAATTTGTGTAATAATTTGTTGACAGTAATATTATTGGTGTGTAGAATAATGAATAGTTATACAAGAGGTTCGAAAATAATCGAATATACAGTTGAGAGGACGAGATCTGTTGCCCAGGAAAAATAACGACACCGTAGGTAAAGTTGTGTTTTCAGGTAACACATCGAGTCCGCAAACTGTATATTCAGATGATTTTCGAAGCTCGAGTTGTATATGTTAAGACTATACAACGAATCAATCAACTATATTTTTACGAAATGTCAAAAATATTACTTGTTCATTTATATCCACGGATGATATGAAACGAAACTTCCGCGAAACTTAGCAACGCAAATAACCCAGGTTATACAGCGTAACTAAGAAAAATTAAGCTATCTGATTGGTCTGTTTTCCGATAAATTGTATAAATTTATAATATTGTGAAATTTGAATGATAGTATGAAAATTATAATTGTGTAATATATTGTATTATACGATATTTATATTTATTTACTGATTTGATGAGATATTTCTGAAGCTGTAAAGTTTTCTTGAATGTGAGAAATATTTTGACATTTAAAAAAAAATAGTTGTCATTTTTAATGTAAGCATTAATCGTTATCATCGTTTATTTTTTATACTTACCTCCTCGCCTCCTGAACGGTAAGGAGTCACAATCACTTACCGATCAGTATTTTTTTGTAAATAAAATTTATTGCCTTAGAAACCCTATAGGTATAGGTAAACATTAAAAAAACAGATCGTGCAAAAAATTATATTAATCCTTAATCGCAAGCGTTTGGTCTATGAGACTCCGGGCGCTATATGGGTGGTGACGTTGTGACTTCTCTCACCCCAAACTGCATACTCTCTGTTTTAAATATGGTGATCCTCACGTCATTAGTTTCTGAACTAAGAATGAACAATCATGTTTATGCCTGTCCTTGTTACTCACATTCTGAGTGAGAAAGATAAACATAAACATGATTGTTCATTCCTAGTTCAGAAACAGATGACGTGAGGATCACAACATTTAAAACAGAGAGCAGGTATCTACTTCGTCGCAATACCTTCCTATCCTGAATCTTAAACTTTGTAATGCTAGGAGGGGAGTATCATTTTTTCTCGTTTTTGAAATGTTAGTAAAGAGAAATCCGTGAGACTCCGTAACACTATTAAACGTTGGTAATATTATTAAAAACACATAGTAGTAGATATGGCTAAATCTCACACACAAGGAAATTATTTTGATTCAGACTGAGGAAATATGAATGAGATGGTTTGAAGAGGCCGACAGCGATATAAATATGTAGGTAAGCGATATAAAAGCTAAAAATGCACGACTTAGAAAGTAAGTACGAGGGAAATGAAGAAAAACATGAGAAGGAAAAGGACAATACTAAACAAGAACAAAAAGAAAAGGAGAAAATTATAGAAGAAAAAAGTAAAAATGAGGTAGAAGAAAGTTTTAGTGTCTGAATAGAGTGTATGACCAAAATTTTATTTTTACATAATATACTATATAAAAAAATAAAACAACCGTATTTTATTAAATCGATTGATTATTCGTACTTTTCGACAAAATAAGTATTAAAAATTTGGGGAAAGGATTTGTGACGTGAGCAGAGCATGGTAGAAGCTTGGAAGAAGACGGATAGACAGGGAAGGAAAGAGAAAGTTATAGCCAGCTGTGGTCATGCCACACCCTGTCACACCTACCAAAACATAATCCCGATGCTGATCGGCTGATCTATAACTGTCTCCTTCCCGCAGTCTATCTGTCTTCTTCCATGTTTCTAATATATGCTTACGTCATATATCCCTTCTTCAAAACATTAAATTGCAAATTAATGTTTAGTTTTTTTGTTATACTGAGAATCTATAGTGCTAAGTATTTATATTTTATGACTTATATTAATATTTTGACGACACGAATTTTTATTTCCAAATTTAGAAATTATATTTATTAATTCCACTCTAACTCAAATATTATCAATCAGAAAATTTTGAAACCTTGTATTTCTACCTTATTCGAATATGGAAAGAGACCATTAGATTTTGGTGTATATTAGATAATCGGAAATGGCACTTTACTGGAAGCTCAAAATAGATTTTCTTCGAAAAATACCTTCGTGTTATTATAAAAATTAAAAATTATTTAATTGTCTACAGATTTGCATAAATACTTTTTAAATATATTTTATGGATAAATTTATAAAATTATCTATAATTTTAATCCTGGAGCATACGCTTTAAACAAGCAAAACTCCTTGGTTACACAGTTCATATCTCAGATGTATGTAACTGACAGATAAATGTCACTGTCAAAGAACTAATCATTTAGTAAATAGAACCATAGTTAATACAGTTTCCGCAATAACTAAATATATAAGGACGTATATTTAAGCTAATAAAAATTAAATAGCGGAAGGTTTCGAGTTGGCCACAACTAATAAATAATCTGATTAAATTTATTAAAAATGAAAATACATAGCTATATACTATGTTGAAAACGAAGGTGTCAGCGGTTAAGGGTTAATACAACTTTTTTTACAATGTTGATTCTGTATTCCAAAACAATGTATAAAAATTAGCAGATAAAGTGTGGCACGTGTTTTCTTTGTTCCAGATTGCAAAAACAAAATATTTTCTTTTGAAGATTTTGTTGACTTTCGTTAAAATTTAAATAGATCATTTTTGAAAAACAACAGTGGAGAGTAATGCGATTACGGGCCTGGAGGAAGTTGTGCGGTGCGTGCCAGAGTGTAATGCATTAAACATTGTTTCTGCGGACCTTCGCCGTGTATAAATAACCATGCGTAACTCCGCGCTTATATTGAATTATGTAAATTCTGCATTAGAATCCGCTACTGCTGCCGCCTCAAAACACCAATGTAAATCGCATTTTAATATTCAGTGTCGGTGTGTTCCCTTAATTGGATCAAGTGCTGAACTTTTTATCTCGCATCTCGCCAAGAACAGAGTAGGCATGGGGGAGACACAGACACAGACGACGCCCAAACATTTCATTTTACACATGCATCCATTTTTTAAATTCACTCAAACCATGAATATAAAGCCCGCGTTAGACGCTCATAAATTTACTAACGTGAAAATTAACAAATTTGGTGTAACGCTGAAAACTGTTCCCACTTCAAAATTGAAAAGTATTCATTTTTACATCCTTTCAAAACTCAATAGAAAAATCTGATGTGGACACCACACGACTTCCTTGTACGCAAGACTAATATGAAGTATAGACCCAATTGTAAAATTGCACTTATTTGACGTAATTTGACATTAACATCTATTGTTTTGTTATTTTTTCTCCTACTCCATAGCAAGCTTCGTTACAAAAACCAAAAAGTATATAAGTTTTAAATTTACATATCTCGCTTATACAAAAGGCGAATTTAACAATACTTAATGTGCTAGACGCAGAATTTAATTCTCTAAAACTTTTATTTGAAGCATTTATTTCTAAAATCAAAACGAAACTATTTTATTCAAGAAAAACTGTTAACAACTTCAGGTAATATATCACTTCCGGTTAACCTGTTTTAACCAAAATCTACTATGTTATTCCAATTGACGTAAAAGTCTTATATACCAAATTTATAAAGTTTTGGATTATATTTTAAAATAGTTTTTCATTAAAATCTATTATATGCTTCAAATAAAGTACCATTTCTAGAAATTATGTAATAACCAAAAAAGGAGGTTCATAACAAGATGTTATAGCAGTCCTAAATACAAAATTTCAACTTTCTGCGGCTTACCGTTTATGTGAGATACGTACGTACGTACAGACGTCACGACGAAATTAGTCAAAATGAATTCAGAGATGGTCAAAATGAATATTTCCGTTGCAATCTGAAAACCAAAATTTTTCGCGATTACAATAATTCCTTTACTTCGTACAAGGAAGTAATAATAGGAAAAAGCACCTAGCACTCTGATCTTAATGATATTCAAAAGGGTCATTTTACAATAGACGTATTTTGGCGTATAAATGATGGGAATAATAGTTACAAGGGGCGCTCCGGACCGAGGTCAATTATATGCAGCTTTAAGTTTAGAGAGCGCGAGTTTTATTAATTGGATGTTAGGTTAGGTTAGATTTGTTTTCCAAACTATGCTTGGTTTGCTAATCTCAAAGGTCCATAGCATGTTCCTTGTATAAAAATGTTTAACATAAATAATGCTAGGGGGAAAAAATTATTGGAGATGCAGTGCAATGAGTGCCCGTGAGGTGACGCCTGGTACGCGCCCGCACGGTGCAAATATTTCATCATTACCGAATTCTGTGTACAAAGCAGAATGGCAAACCCAGTAATGGGTAACACGCCGTGATGATATATTTATTTATATATTTCAGTCTTCATAAAATAATTTTATTAAATTGTCATTTAATTAACAATCCGGCGCTTCGGTCCCTAAAATCATAACAACAGTCAAGAAATACGAGTTACTATAAATAATAATATAATAGTAATAGTACATATTTTTTATTGAAGATGTAAGGTTCACTTCAAGATGTCAACAGTAGCTGTAAAATATGAAATAAAGAATCAGCAAATTGAAAAAGTTTTGGAAACACTGTTAGGGTACCTATGTTTACATAGAATAGTCAGAACGTAAATTTTAGTTACCATTTTTCCTGATGATTAGATATGAAAATGAATAAGATGTAAAATGTTTTATTCAATTCTGAGGTAGGGACAGGTTTCTGTAGAGTCACCCACCACAAATTTGTTAATAAGGATGCATAAACCACTTTATTGAAACGTTTTTTTCTCAATACGAAGTATATATATATATATATATATATATATATATATATATATATATATATATATATATATATATGTCAGAAATTCACGTTTCAAATAAAAATTACTGATAATTATATTCTATCCTTCTTCTTCTTAAAAATATTTTGTTTTATGATCTACATCTAAATTATTGCTTAGATTTTATTTATTTTTATTTTGTAACCTGCAAAATCGAAATTCTGACAATTTAAACGATATGCGTTTCTTTGTAATTTTGTTTAAATTTCATGGCTATCACTACAAATGAGCAATATTTATAAAATTTCAAATTAGATTTTACAGGTTACTAAACATGCAAAATAAAATCTGTTTAGTGATGCTGGTGTAGAATTTAATTCTCTAGAACATTTATTTGAAACATTTTTGTTTAAAATTAAATGGGAAGTTTTGCGCAAGGAAAAACTGATTTCCCATGTTAAACGCCTGTGGCCCGCTTTTTAATTAACAGCCTGTATATATATATATATATATATATATATATATATATATATATATATATATATATATATATACCGGGTGGAACATCATACCTGTGTACATAGGCGATTCATATGAGAAAAACAGTTTTTTCGTGCGCATTGCTCCCCAAATTATTTTAGACAAAAATGCTTCAAATAAATGTTGTAGAGCATAAAATTCTGCATCTAAATCAATAAACAGAATTACTTTTACATGCTTTGTAACGACAGAAATTAAATAAGAAAATATTGAAAATTACATTGAAAATATCAAATAGCCATGGAATTGAAACAAAAATAGAAACAAATAAATGTCTGACGTTTGACAGATAAATAACTAATTTGACGGTAAAATATCAAAATGAATTCAGTTTATTCTAACGAAGAAAGGGTTTTTATAATAAAAAAATTTTATAGTGGAAATTGTTTACGTATAGTTAGAGATTTATTCGCCGTGAAATTTCCAAATAGGCCAATTCCAAGCGCTACAACAATACGCGCGTATGTTCAAAAATTTGAATCCGCGGCAAGTGTTGCGGCGGAAAATAGTACAGGTAAATTTAAATTTGAATATTTTTTAAGAGATTTACAAACAAATCATATCTTTATTTATAGGAAATAAAAATAATCGCATTAATTTAGAAAACGAACAAAGAGTTCTGGAATTAATAAATTTTAATCCTAAATTAAGTTCAAGAATAATAGCGCAGGAATGTGAGATTGCTCATTCTACTGTATTGCGCATTCTTAAAAAACATAAATACCACCCTTATAAGATGCAATGCCATCAAGACATTTCGCCCATTGATGAAGAAAGTAGGCGAGTTTTTTGTGAAGATATGCAAGAACGAGCAAATCGGGATCGTGATTTTCTTCCATCTATTTGCTTTACCGATGAGTGTACTTTTACATTAAACAATGAACCAAACGTTCAAAATGATAGGCACTGGGCTCTAGAAAATCCAAGATTAAATGTTACCACCAGAACGCAATATCCTCAAAAAATTAATATTTGGTCAGGCATTTTTAATAGCAATATTATTGGACCATTTGAGATCGTTGGCAACTTAAATTCTGAAACATACTTAGAACTCTTGATTAATGAGATCGGCCCTGCATTAGACAGCGTAGCGCGCGAAAATCAGGAGGTTTGGTTTCAACAAGATGGCTGCCCAGCTCATTTCGGAGTAAGTGTTAGAGATTATTTAAACCAAGCATTTCCAAATCGCTGGATTGGTCGTGGTGGAACTTTAAATTGGCCAGCCAGATCTCCTGATTTAGCACCTTGCGACTTTTTTTATGGGGTCATCTTAAATGTAAAATTTATAAGCAGCGCCACCCAAATATTAATTCATTGAGAGAAGCTATCATGGAGGAGAGCGCCTTAATCACAAATAGGCAGCTCGCTAATGCAAGAAATTCATTCTACAATAGACTTGGTTATTGCTTGGCTGAAAACGGAGGATTATTCGAATATTTGTTATAATAATAAATTGTAGTGATTATTTTATTCAGAGAATTACTGTTTGAAATTTGAATTGTAGTAGATAGGTCTTAATGTTTACATGAATTATTTTCAATTTAAAAAGATTTTCAATAAAAATCCTATAAAAAATAAATATTTCATTGAAATGTACAATTGTCGTAATAATAGGTATGGAGATTTTTGTATGAATTTAATTTACCTATTTGTTTCAATTCCATGGCTATTTGATATTTTCAATGTAATTTTCAATATTTTCTTATTTAATTTCTGTCGTTACAAAGCATGTAAAAGTAATTCTGTTTATTGATTTAGATGCAGAATTTTATGCTCTACAACATTTATTTGAAGCATTTTTGTCTAAAATAATTTGGGGAGCAATGGGCACGAAAAAACTGTTTTTCTCATATGAATCGCCTATGTACACAGGTATGATGTTCCACCCGGTATATATATATATATATATATATATATATATATATATATATATATATATATATATATATATATATATATATATATATATATATATATATATATATAAACAGGCTGTTTCCTTTAAAACAACCAGCGCTTTTTTGGGCGAACTAACAACTTTAGAGAAAAATGTGTCATACCAAAAATGATCAAGAATAAGGGGATATTGTAGTAACAAACCGAATATTTAACCAGTGGTTCTCAAACGGTAGAATAAAATTATATTTTTTTAAATGGCACCCTACATAATTTCTTAGCCCTTTAAATAGAGTAATATTTTTCATATATTTCAACGATATAAATATAGCATAGGGTTGTATAACAATTATTTCGAGAAAAATGGTATTAAAAACTAGAAATAATGTAATATAAACTGGGTTTACTACTAGCATAACTAGGCAACAGACGTATCAATATCTGTGTATTGTATAGCCTATTGTAATATTATAACATTATTTTTAATACCATTTTTCTCGAAATAATTGTTATACAACCCTTATACCATAGATATTTATATCGTTGAAATCAGAGAAAAATTCACTATCTAATAGGCTAAAAAATTATATAGGATACCACTTAAAAAATATAATTATGTTCTGCCGTTTGAGAACCACTGGCCGAATTTTTGGTTTGTTATTATTAATAAATTAGCCCCTTATTCTTGATCTTTTTTGTATATAACTTTTTTTTTCTAAAGTCATTAGTTCGCCCAAAGAATCGCTGGTTGTTTTAAAGGAAACACCCTGTATATAATACCTATTTGAAATTTTCAAAATTGTGCTAACACCGCCACTGATATCTTGGTTAAATAAATAAATGTTCATTTATATATCAAATAAACCACAGAAAGAAATATACATGTAAATAATTTGTTGGTTATTTCAAAATCTCTAGTGGAGTTATTCTCAATTGTAAAATGATCTAATATAAATGAGTGAGAATGTGTGAAATTGTATGTAGGTATTTAACGTATGTTGACAATAATGTATTGATTACGCATAACAAGAAAATACGAATAATATCATGACACTGACAGGTTATATGATATAATAAATAATAACAATATGTTAAGTTATCGTGAAGGAATTATCAGATAAGAAAAGGACAAGTCACATTTCTTATATGATATAAATTTATCATTTCATATCATATGAATTTTTTTTGTGTTGCTGGCTGAACACAAGCAATCTATTCAAGCATATATCGTAATAGGAAAAATTTGAATTCACTGATATGATGATAATACGATAAAATTTCAGATTTAATGTTTCACGGAAACAAATCTTTAATAACAAATTTGTTAATATATCTTGTTCTTTAATTTAAAACCATCCAAATGAATTTTTAACTATGGAATTTGTGACTTATTTTAACTAAAGTGTCGCTGCATTTTTGAGTAGGCTTTGCAAGAAAAAGAAAAAAGTAGGCGGAAAAAAGAGGCAGGAGGCAGATTTTTATTCTTGGAAAATGTCATATTTGTGTGTTGTCAATTTTGAATAATAAATTAATAATTTCCCCATTGCCCCAGTTTTTTCTTTGTTGCTTGTCGTTTGTGGGTCTCACGAAAAGGTGAGTGGTCCTTCGAAGGGGGTGAAATTTCGGAATTCGAGGTCAAAGTGAGATTTTCTGCGGTCGGCAGAAAATAAGGACTCGGCTTCGGGTAGAAATTTGTCCAAAGGTAGAGGATCAAAATTCTGGCACAACATTTTGGTCCTTCGAGCCGGATTCAGGCGCTATGGAGTCACAGAGAAAAACATTCAGCGAGAGCGATAAAGACGAACGAAGGGTGAGCAAGAGAGTTAACAAAGGTATTAACTCTCGGTTAAATGAGTACGTAGTTGAGCGGCCTACAAAGAAAACTCATGAAACCAGAGAACGTCAAGGAAGAAACGATAACGACGACTGTATGTCTGTTAAAAGTGGAGGAAGCAGATGTTCTACGACGTCGCGCAAATCTGTCCGTCGAGAAATCATTGAAGCAGAGCTTGAAGAAGAAGAACGGATTGCTAAGCTAGAAAACGAAAAATTAGAACGGATTGCTAAGCTAGAAAACGAAAAATTAGAAAGAGAGAAAAGGCTTTCTAGTCTTCGATTACAATTACTTAATGCGAGACTAGAAGACGAAAATAATGAATTGCAAATAAACGACAATGATAACGAGCTGAATAAAGAAGAATTGCGACATTCTGAAAATTGCAATGACAGTTTGGGCGAAGATGTGCCAATCTGTAAATCTCACCTTGAACCAAGAGATATCAATGAAAGGGTGAGTAATAATGATACGTTAGCTCTTCTTATTAACCAACAAAATTCGTTTCTGTATCAACAAACCGCTACGATGTCACAAATGGCGCAAGCGTTAACGCAGAATAAAAGTGAGCACACGCTTCAGCGACAGCCGCAAGATTTACCTTTCTTCGGAGGAGAACCAGAAGAGTGGCCATTGTTCGTCGCGAATTTTCGCCAGTCTACGGAGAGGTGGAACATCGGAAATTTGGACAACATGGGACGACTCCAGAGGTGTCTTAAGGGTAAAGCACGTGAGGCAGTCATGGGACTCATGGTGCATCCTGAAAATGTGGAAAGGATAATCGATTTATTGGAACTGCGGTTTGGCAGACCAGAATCCATTATTAAAACCATGATTGAAAAAATAAAGAAGATTTCAAGAATTAGAAGCCACGATTTGGAGAAATTTATTGATTTTGCAAGCCAAGTAGCAAATCTCACCGCAACTATTCGATCTTTCAAGAAGTCGAAATACATGATGAACTGTATTTTAATGGAAGAGTTAGTAGAGAAACTACCGATCAGCTATAAAATCAAATGGGGCAAGAAGATGGTTCAAGACGAAGACATTACGCTTGAAGACTTCGCGATTTGGCTTAATCTCCAAGCTCAGTATTTAATTCCAGTGTCAAACGCGTCTTTTAAAGAATATTCTGAAGAAAAGAAACCAGAACGACACTTCAGAAAACCTGTATGCACGACGGCTGAAGAAAATAAATGTTTATTTTGTAATAAAATCTATCACAAAATAACAGACTGCAGAAACTTCCAAAAGGAGCCTACAGAAGCAAGACAAAAGTGGGCTGCTAAAAGTAAGATATGTTTTTCGTGTTTGGCAACAGACCATTTTCTGAAAAATTGTCCGCGTAAAGAAGAATGCGGAATTTCGGGATGCAAAAGACGCCATCATAAACTGCTTCATCGGATTGAACAGAATTGTCAAACTCCAGTAAAATTTGAAGGTTCTCCAGAAAAACACGACGAAGAAATTAAACGAAAAGCCGGCCAATTAAATGCGGTTACCAATACAACAATGACGTTTGTGGAACGACAAAAGGAAGTACTCCTCCGAATTCTTCCCGTAACTGTAAGTGGACCAAATGGCATGATGTCTACATACGCATTGTTGGACGATGCGTCAACTATCACTATGATAGACGAGACACTGGCGTACAAGATTGGTGCTAGTGGGCCTACAGATACGCTGCGACTAAAATGGACGAATTCTACAACTAGACAAGAAATGAAATCCATGCGAGTCACAATTGGAATAAAGGGTAATAATACAGAATTATTCACAATGAAGGACGTAAGAACAATATATGATCTAAATCTTACGTCACAAACAGTGAATATGAAGAGATTTGTTAAACGGTGGCCACATTTGAAGAATGTCCAATTAGAGTCTCTCCAAAATGCGAAACCTCGACTCTTGATTGGACAAGACAATATAGACCTCATACTGCCGAGAGAAGTTTTTGAAGGACCTAAGAATTCCCCAATTTTGACAAAATGCAAGCTAGGATGGGTAGTCCACGGAAATAACTATTGGGTGAAACATAGAGTAGACAAGACATATGCGATATATGATCAAGAAGTGGGGACGGAACAGCCATTTGATACAACTCTTCACATAAATATAGAACAAGACGAACTCCATCAATATGTCAAATCGTTCTTCACTATGGAAAATTTCGGTACGAAACTCATTGGCGATAAAGTGAAATCTAAAGCTGAAGAGCGAGCACGGAAAATCATGGATCATACTAGTCGACATATAAACACTGAATGGGAAACTGGATTATTATGGAAAGAAAATGAACCAAGTTTACCAGAAAGTAAAATAAGTGCTTTGAGACGACTTTACTCGATAGAAAAGAAAATGGATCGGGATCAAAAACTTGCAGAAGAATATAAAGCAAAGATACAGGAGTATTTGGATAAAGGATATGCACGAGAACTCAGCGATGAAGAAGCAAAAATGAAAAACCCCAAGCTATGGTATCTTCCCCATTTTCCAGTTTATAATCCCAATAAACCCGGAAAGTGGAGATTGGTTTTCGACGCAGCTGCGAAAAGTAATGGCGTGAGTCTCAACGACTGCCTTTTGAAAGGACCAGATCTGCTCAATTCTTTACCAGGTATACTGTTAAGATTTAGAAGAAAGAAAATAGGAATTTGCGGAGATATTACCGACATGTTCCATAGAATAAAAATAAATCAGTCTGATTTACCCGCTCAACGATTTCTTTGGAGAGGGACAGACAGGAAAAATCCTCCAAAGGAAATGCAAATCGACGTCATGATGTTTGGAGCTATTTGTTCACCTGCTTCAGCTCAAGATATCAAGAACAGAAATGCTGAAGAGTATGCTGATGAATTTCCAAAAGCAGCTGAATCAATAATAAAAAACCATTACATGGATGACATGCTAGATTCAGCAGATGACGAAGAAAGTGCCTGGAAATTAATCCAAGACGTATCCGAAGTGCACCAAAGAGGAAACTTCAAAATATGCAAATGGAATTCAAGTTCTAGCGAAATTTTAAGAAAAATTCCAGAAGAACTTAGAGCGCTGTCAGCTCAGAACCTCGATCTCCAAAGAAAAGACGAAACAGAAAGAGTTCTTGGTTTGCAGTGGAACCCATGGAAAGATATATTCACTTTCAAGCTAAAATTCGATAAAATTCATCCACAAATATTATCTGGAGAGAAAATTCCCACCAAACGAGAAATGTTGAAACTCGTAATGTCCGTTTATGACCCTTTGGGATTCATTGCGCATTTTATGATAAAAGCAAAGATTTTATTACAAGAAGTTTGGAGATCAAGAATTGGCTGGGATGACGAACTCTCTAACACACTATACAGTAAGTGGATCTGTTGGTTAGAAGAATTGAAAAAAATCACATCAGTTAGAATTTCAAGATGTTACTCACTGAACTTAACGAAAAGTAACGACGTACAACTGCACATTTTCTGCGATGCCAGTGAACAAGCCTATACAGCAGCAGCCTACATCCGGACTAAACTTAAAGAAGAAATAGATGTAGCATTCATACTAGCGAAAAGTAGAGTAGCACCTATAAACAAAGTTCTCTCAATTCCAAGAATGGAATTATTGGCAGCTGTATTAGGCGGACGTATGGGTAAGATGATCGTAGAACAAATAGGCGTAAAATTTTCTGAAGTACACTACTGGACCGATTCACGAACAGTATTATGTTGGATCAATTCAGATTCCAGAAAATTTAGCAGATTTGTATCTCATCGGATAGGAGAACTAGAAGAATTAACAGATTTCAAGAGCTGGCACTGGGTATCAACAAAACAAAATGTAGCGGATGAAATTACAAGAGATCAAAGAAAATGTGAGCTTCAACCAGACAGCAGGTGGTTCAAAGGTCCTGAATTTTTACATGAACCACAGAATGAATGGCCGAGAGAAACAAAACCTGTAAACCAAATAAACCCAAGCGAATTAGAACTCAAGAGCGAATATGTGAATGCAGTATCGTCTGTGCAGTACCTCATAGATTATAGAAAATTTTCCCGATGGTATTCGCTTGTTCGACGCATTGCCTGGATTTATGTATTTATTAGAATGAAATTCAAATTTACCAACTGCAGTGGATTTTCAATTCAACCTAATGACGTAAAGAAGGCTGAAAAGTATTGGTGCAGAATCATTCAAAATGAATCGTATCCTGATGAAATTCTCCAAATTCAACAAGGAAAACCTGTAACTAATTCAAGCAGATTGATCAAGTTGACACCATTTATGGATGAAGATGGGTTAATTAAAGTTAGAGGACGCACGACGAAATCACCGGAGCTCAGTATTATGTGCAAATACCCCATAATTCTGGATAACAATCATTATCTAACGAAATTACTACTTCGACACTACCATGAAAAGGCCAATCATATAGGCTTGGAGACAACACTCAATGAGTTAAGACAGTATTATTGGGTTGTTAAAGCCCGAACTACAATGAAGAAGATATGGAAGGCCTGTGTTATCTGCAGACAACGTCGAGCGAAACCGGAAGTACCAGTTATGGGAGAATTGCCCGCATGTAGAGTAACCAAACCGTGCCGTGCATTCAACTTTACTGGTTTGGACTATTTTGGACCCATGGATGTAACAGAAGGAAGACGACGTACGAAAAGATATGGAGCTCTTTTCACGTGCTTATCTACGAGGGCAATCCATATTGAAATAGTGGCTTCGTTGACTACAGATTCTGTCATTATGGCTCTAAGAAGATTTATTGGAAGACGAGGAGCTCCATCAGAAATTTATTCTGATAATGGGACGAATTTCCGTGGAGCAGAAAATGAGCTCAAGAAGTCCATAAAAGAAATAACCAACGATAAAATTCAAGAGGAATTAATACCTAAAGGAGTGAAATGGAATTTCATTCCTCCAAACGCGCCTCATATGGCGGGAAGTTGGGAAAGACTAGTGCAAGCCGTGAAGAAGGCACTTAAAACTACACTTCTTAATCAAGCACCTAGAGAAGAAATATTGCAAACGCTGATGGTAGAAGCAGAACACTCTGTTAATAGCAGACCATTAACCAGAGTATCGGAAGACATCGACGATCCTGAAAGTATAACACCAAATCATTTCCTAATAGGAGCATCGAGTTACGTTGCTCCGTACGGAAAATTTAGTGACGAAGATTTTAATGCTCGTAAGAAATGGAGGGAATCTCAACGCCTCGCGGATATCTTCTGGCAACGATGGGTAAGAGAGTACTTACCTACTCTTACCAGAAGAACTAAATGGTTTAAAGAAACATCGCCGCTCAAAGTTGGAGATCTTGTTATTGTTGTGGATGATCAAGCACCAAGAAACACGTGGTCGAAAGGAGTTATAGAAGCTGTTCATCCTGGTTCGGATGGAAGAATTAGAGTAGTCGATGTTAAAACTAAAATGGGAATATTCCGAAGACCGGTTTCAAAAATATGCAACCTTAAAATACCAGAAGTCGACTCTCCAAACATCGAATCCGAAGATAGAGCAGCTCCGAAGATGGTTTAGAAATCTAGATCTCTAAACCAGGGGGTGGAATGTCGCTGCATTTTTGAGTAGGCTTTGCAAGAAAAAGAAAAAAGTAGGCGGAAAAAAGAGGCAGGAGGCAGATTTTTATTCTTGGAAAATGTCATATTTGTGTGTTGTCAATTTTGAATAATAAATTAATAATTTCCCCATTGCCCCAGTTTTTTCTTTGTTGCTTGTCGTTTGTGGGTCTCACGAAAAGGTGAGTGGTCCTTCGAAGGGGGTGAAATTTCGGAATTCGAGGTCAAAGTGAGATTTTCTGCGGTCGGCAGAAAATAAGGACTCGGCTTCGGGTAGAAATTTGTCCAAAGGTAGAGGATCAAAATTCTGGCACAACATAAAGGATCAATTATAGTTCAGACGGTCCGAATTATTTCTCACATAACAGTTTACTCTCCACATAAATTTTTTCGCAGTACTGCTAAATGCTAATGGTACCTAAATGTCCAATTCTTTAAAAAATATCGTTGAAATCGAAATAGGTAAAACATTCGTGATGATTATACATATTTATATTTATTTTTATTTGAAAACTAGAGAGCATATAATATAAAACAAAATATATATTTTGTATGGATTTTGCTTGAAGCATCACCGATTCATCTTGATGCGGTCTAAGCCTTTATAGCGTTTAATTATCATCATAACCATTATATATTTTTTTGTAGAATAAGTGGTTTGTTCATAGCCCTCAAGTATGAATAAATTCATTGTATTTTAATATTTAATTTTATAACACATTAGCCAACAAAGATTTGTACATTTACATAGGTACAACAATGTTCAGTTTTAATATTGAAGTAAACAATGTTTGTAAGAATAGAATTGTATAATTCAATTTACCCAAGAAGAGAATATCCGTAAAGACATTTGTTCTGTGAAATTTTTAACTATCTGAATGCGCATTTCTCTTTTAGTTGTTGGTATACTAATACATAGACGAAAATCCGTTACATAGGTATAAAGACGTCGAAATTAGAGGTAGGCGCGGGCCGTGATTTTGTCGGGTCACGATGGGTCACGACGTGACCCGCGTGATCGTGAATATACTTTACATTTTGCTTCGTGATTGGACGTGAGCGTGAGCCACTAAAAAATTATCGTGCGTGATCAGGCGTGATTGAAATTTAATCGGGCGTGAGTACAAGTTTTCTTCTATTTTTTGTTTAAAAAATTGTCAATTTCCATCTTTTACTTTACATTCTTGTTATCAACAGTATTTTTTTGCATAAAAATAGTATTATTGTTGTACCCAAAATTGTATACACAGTTGCTCCGATTTCACAAATCTTTTTGCCTGTTTGACACAATCATAATTTTGTTAACAAATTTGTTACCAAATTTATAATGATATTTGTAATGGAATAGAACACCCTATTTTCCAATCAAACTAATCTGTTACCTAAGTTATTACTAATTCGTTAACAAATTTGATAATAACTTATGACTGTGTTAAACAGGCTTAAAATTTAATGTAGATAGAGTCAATAACGTGACACGAACGTGACACGCCGGGCGTGATCGGGCGTGAGTGCCAAAATAAAATCGTGAGCATGTGTGATCGTGAATCAAACATAAAAAGTCGTGCGTGATTGGTCGTGATTACATTTTTAGTTCCGTGAGCGTGCGTGATCGTGAACAAAATGTTACTCACGCGCCCACCTCTAGTCGAAATAGGCGTTTAGCATGGGAAAATAGTTTTTTAAAATATTATTTGTCCCGTATACATTTATGCGGTGTTTTAATTTATTAAAAATTGAATTTTTGGATGCCAACTTATTTAAATTTAGGCTTCTCTTTTCCGAATTAAGATGTATAAAAATACATTTAGTAAACAATTATTTGAAATTATAGGTAAACATCGAGCAATTTTTTTAACCAAGTTACATGTCAATATACGAGTACATAATTAAGTTTTGAATGTTAGGACGGTTTAGGTATAATCCTTTTTTTAAATTTACGCTTTTAGTTGCAGAATAAACTTAAAGACGTAATAAAAACAGATCTATTAAGCAATTATCTGAAAATATAGACAAACATGAAGCAATTTGTTAAAACCATGTAACGTATCAAAAAATCTGTTTTACCATGTCTTTCAATTAAGTGTATTCAGTCACTAAAGTAATAAATTTAACAATTTTGATACTAGAATAAAATTATAATTTCATCTCTAAAAACGTATGTATAGGTAAATCAGCCCAATAAAATTTACGCGATAGATAATATTCAATAGCTACTTTCTCTTATTAAACGCTTATTAAATTCTGGTGGTAGTCTTTTATATCATCTACTTCTTGTTGCATTAAGTGTTTTTTGCAACACCATCTTCTAAAGTTTTCTTTATTCACACGTTTCAATGACTAAAATGTGAATTTTCTTGGCATGTATTCTAACCTAATCTATTTTTTAATGTTAATATTAAATGTACAATTTGTACAATAATAGAAGACTAATCCACTTCTGTCCGAGATTCTTCCAAGTGTTTAAGTTACATTTTGTACAGTATTATGAGAAAGCGCACTAACAGTATTACCGATATCTACGAACAAAGCAGATTGGCACACCCAACAATGGGTAATATGCCGTGATGATTTATTTATTTATTTATCTGGATGCCTGTACACTAAGTATTATGAGTAACATCACTAACATTTCGGTTGTAAGAAAAATATTGTATGCAACACGTGTGTAAAGTAGTACTTTTTTGGTCGAGTGCGATGTTTTACTATTGTGCTACTGCTATTACTGACTGATCGACATTTCAAAAGCATTTGTACTCCCATGCATATAGGAAGAATTTATGAATACAACCCTCAAAAATATACGAGCATTTAATAATCGTATTATTATTTTCGAAGCACTATGTCAAAATTTGTTTTAATTCCCTACTCATCTTTTTCTTTAATAAACTTCCCCTAGAATTCCAAAGCCTTTTTTACTTTTCTTTTCTATTCTCCTTGGAGTACGCACACTCGTCTTTACATCCCCAGGTATCTATCGTAAGCCTCATTGCGATATGCGGATACCTATACATCTTGGCGTCCCCTTCTTTAATACCTGTTTTCTACCCTGATATATCGAATAAACCCCTACTGTAAGGGAGTTATGTATAGTAATGGGTTTGCAGGGGTACCTGCTGTAATTGAATGGAATCATGCTCCTGCTACGGTGCTAGGCTACAGGGTTGTTATTCTGTGGTAAGGGGATGATGAAGAAAAAGTTAGGGAGTGATTATAGAAGATTTTTTCATTTGCACCACTGCTCAGATGAGGATATTATGAGTGTCATTATACATAACAAGAATGGTTGCAAATGTTGTTTACAGTATGGCAGAAAGTTTTATATAAAATATCCATATATTTCAGTGATATAGATACAGATAATTGTCTTCCAAAGCATTTTGACACAAGTATGATGCTATAACAGGCTTTACTGTACGTGTACATAGTACTCTTATGAAAATGTTATAAAAATTGTATGTAACAACAAATAGAAACAATTTTTTAATGAAACACTGACATAAAAGTTTTTTTCTATAAACTATGGAGAAAAGAAATCTAGTTTTATAACACATTTTCCAATTTAATATTTGGGCATTTCCGCCTACCATGTTTTGTGCGGTAAGTTAGGTTAAGTTAATGAATTTTTAATTTGTGCCAAATCATTGCTTTATAATAAAAATAATTGTTGTTGAACGAGTATTTTATTGAAAATGAAAATGTATTGGTGATAATCAACACAATTATTTTTGTAACAAGTACGGGAATTTAGTGATTTTGAAACGAATATAAGTTTCCGAAACGAGTTTTGGAATCGCATGTGTTGCAATACTGCAAACAATATTTTTTTTGTGCAACCGTACGCGAAATAAGCATTTCGCAGCCGCAATACAGGCTGCGAAATTAAATTTCGTGACCGTTGTCATGGTAGCGGCCGCGAAATTAGGTAAACAATCACTTTGACACTACTTAAGAATTGCATGGTTTTGTTTATCAAATGTTAATTCCATAGCCACCTTGAAAGCTAACTTTCTATTTACAATGAAACTGATTAAAATTAATAAAATTTGTAATTACATATTTTTTACGGTTGCACAAAAAATATTGTGTACACCTTGTCTGCGAAATCTTTTAGCGCCCTCGAGATTGACAATTTTTCTCTCAGTACGCTAAAGAGTGATTTCGCGGCCTTGATATACAAATAACTATTCTGCAGTCAATTCAAATTTTTTTACACATCGTCTACTACTAAGGCGGCTGTAAGTTTAACAATAAAAATCTTACGTTTTAATAATTAAATCTGGCACTAGTGCGGGAATTGGTTATTTACTGAACTTATTTTGATTTTCTGAAAACTTACCGATCTTTTACCCCGATTCCACACACGCATAGATGAATATTCGTTAATTCGACAAATATTTATTTTTTGAATGTTCATGTACGAACGTTTGCTAGAAACTATGTATCCACACATTCTCTTGTAGCTGAATATTCGTGTTTACTAAATAAAACCCGGAAAACATTTGCAAGTTGACCATTGGCATCTATACAATTGATGACGGGGGATATTTATTGTGTTTTCAGTGGTTGGTAAATATTCGGTATTTCTTATTGTACTCGTATAGGAATTTTTAAATTTCTTACACGAACAACGCATATGTAAAGCCGGGACTGTAATACTATACTGTAATATAATAATAATTAAAAATAATTTCATTCCGTGGCAATTAAATTGGGATTGTCCGAAACACAAGTAATTACTCAATGCTGTACTGTTTATGTGGCAACTAATTACTAAAATTCTTCTAAATGCTTCTTAACAACTTCTATTAACAACCCTCAAAAATTAAAAACAAACCATTGTATAACTTTGAGTCTTTTACGCAGCAGTTCTAATATAATTAAGTCTATTTTCTCTGCGCTTTCTTTCGCAGTTTTGCGATTATTGGAAATCCTAGACTGGATTGAATGGCTTGGCTTGGTGGTGAAATTGGAAGTTTGTTAGCAGTTCCATAAGTGCGTTTTTTCATGAAAAGAGCAACAGCCGTGAATAACTAAAATCAGATCTTGTTAGCCGAGTCCCGAGTCTGCGATCCCCAACGTTATTATAAACTCGGATGTAGCAGATGGAAGTGTAAAAAATAATTTCCGGTTTAGTAAGACGTTGCAAAAGTCTTCTTTATCACTGCTTGATAAAAATTTCATTCTAGGAGAAAAACTAAGCGAGGGAATATATTTGATTTTGTTTTAACAACGTGGAAGTCTTAAACAAATTGAAAAATGAATTAAAATTAATAAGATTCTGGCGAAGAAATATATGATTATGGGCTGTTAGCTGATTACGTATTTAACTGCACATTATAACCATGGATACATATCTATCAAAAATACATTGGAATATAAGCCTTGTCAAAGTTAACGTGATTAATAGGCCTATTTTGTAAAACCTGCGCTTAATGAATCGTTTTCATAACGAAATCGTTATTATTAAATTCGCTGTTTACTTTATAAGTACAAAATCGTTATCTTCGTATTCGTATTCTATACGCGATTCAAGTAGAGCGGACTCTATCTGGTGACCAAACATTGTACTAATTATATGACGTCACAACGAGTATAGTTTCTTACACTCCGTAAGTAACGTTAGAATTTTAGACGAGATTTTAAAAATTCAGCAAGTATTTATATTTATTGGTGATGATTGTGAACACTTCCTCTGTATAATTATACAAGAAAATTCGCGGGTATTCCTAGTATGTTGAGACATTGTATATTTTTAGAGAAATAAGGTTAAGTATAATGTTTGTAGTTGCTTGTTAATATAATGACATAAATTTACTATAAATAAGTTAAAAAAAATAATGAATTCAATATTAGATCGTTTAAGGATTAATTATATATTTGTAAATATTGTAGAAATATGGAATTTTCACCAAAACCAACGAAATCAAGTGTACTGTTGTGTTACGAAATATCATTCCTAAAAACCGAAAAATCCCAGCCTTTGTTTTCACATATTTCCAAAACGTTAAATTTATAAATAAATATGGCATCGAAGAAATGATTGAGACACAAAGCATGGTAGATTAAAATGTTAATTGGAGAACGAGTTACAAATTCAATGTTTGTTCCTTACATTTTTGTAATAAAGATTAGGCATCTGTTGGTAGCTCTAAAACAATGTAAATATATTCAATTATTTTATTATGTTTTATATTTAGGTTAATATATACATATTTATATTTAGGTTTTATATTTATATTTAGGTTAGTTTCCCACCTTACACAAACAAGATGCTTTTTATTGCTAGTGAGCCAGAATTGATCAATTTTCCAGTAATTTCATGCGGATATTTATTTACGCCGCTGATTTGTGGGCATAATCCAAAGAGAAGTGTTTAATTTTTGTCATCTGATTGTGTTTTACCAATGTCCAGAATTCAATACTTCATCATCCTCACAAAAATTTCTGCTGCATGCAGAAGCATTTAAATAATTAAACACATCCTTTATTAACAGTCTCATTACTAACAAACTATTAATTCATTAAATATATGTATTAAAGCAGCAATAACACACCTACACTTTAATGCAGAAGTGAACGACAATTTGAAAACATACTCGTTGTGACGTCACGTCAAGTGTTAAAAGTTGCGGGAAAAGTTAATTTGAATCGCCTATAACACATTAAAAAAAACAATAACCTTGAGAGAAATTTAAGAAGTTTGTTTCCTAAAATCAAATTTAATTTTAAATGAAATATCTAAAACAATTCAATATCAGTCACAAAACTTGTAGGTTAGACTACTTCTGGCGGGAGTCAGCTGTCAACCTGTCAGCTGTCAGACTCGTCATCTTGTTGTGGGCTATGCTAGAGCTACTACTACCATCTGTGGACAAATTGGGAAGCTTGCGCTAGGCCCTAGGAATATAAACTTATTAAATTATTTTAATATTAACTTGCAAAATAAGAATAAGGCGGCTTCTTGAGATCAATATGCAACATAATAGCAATATTATTTTAACACGAATAAAAATACTGAATTATTGAAAAAACGTATATCTAACGAATGATTTTTCCAGTCGATATAAAATAACACCATTGTTATGTTTTTTTCATTATGTATACTCTGGTTCCGCCCTACCTATTCAATACCTATTGTAGAGAGTAGGGTATAGTTTTGAACTCTGATTGGTTGAAATTTAAGCCAATTTTATGCAGTGTTATTTCAGACTAGTATCAGTGTACATGACATGTGACATCTCATGTCATTTTTATGTGCAATGTCAAGTATCATCTTTATCCTATTTGGAAAACATGTTGAATTACTTTATACTTGCTTCTGTCTATAACGAGCAAATTTTGATGGCATTATGATACCTTTTTAACGTTTTAATAAAATATCAGATGACAGCAGTTGGATACCGCCATTTTTTAATTTTTGGCTGTTTTAAACTGGCGCTGATGTGAGCGCCATCTACTGAATTGGTTAGGTGGAACAGGGCATAGGGCGCGAGCAGACACGTGATTTGAGCATCCTTGAAGTGAGAATCAGCTGATATATGTGCTCGTGTCATTTTGACAAGAGCAATGTTATTTTGACAAGACAATGTTTTGACTTTTTAACTTTGAACCGTAGATTAAGGAAGGAAAAGTTACTATTTTTAACTTCATGTATTTTACTGCCTAAAATATTAACAATTTAGCAGTTCAAAATCAAAATAAGTCACAACATTGGTCTTGTCAAATTGACATTGTTCTTGTCAAAGTGACACGGGCACACAAATTGGCTGATCAGCAGACTCTAAGCAATTTGATCGCTTGAGTCACGTGTCTTTATTATTGTTTACAGACAACAGACAACCACTTCAACGTTTATCGTAATAATAGGCGATGGAAAATAAGATCGTAGCGCCAAAATGGCTTTTAAAGGAACTAATGTTAACGGGAAAATTTGACATTTACTAATTTCATTTATGCGTTACGTCTCTAATATTAAGAGATATTATATACCCAAACGCAAATATTAGGAACATAATAGATAACACTTGTGTTTATACAGTCAAAGAAATGTCACATATATAAATTATCCCGTCAACTATAGTTCCTCAAAATACCACCAGATGTCATATTGCTTATTTCCTATCGCCTATAGCGATATAACAATGCATAAAATCATAACGAACGTTTACAGTATAAGCCCATTAAACGATTTTCATTATTATTATTATTAACATTTTAACAATTCGTTTACCATAATGATGCTTACAGAATAGCCTTATAAAGTTTATAATGTTTTATGAAATTGGGCCTAAGTGTTTTTCGAGTCACAATAGGGGAAATATTTAAATTTTACATATTTTACTTTTACAAAAATATGAGAAATGGCCTTCGTGATCAAAGTAAATACATGAATATTGACTGAATATGTTAAATTAGATTTGGTTAGGATAGGTTTTGTTAAACGTTCTTAGTAGTAACAAAATATTATGCAAATTTGCACATATATGTTTTCCTTAAATCCGTTATTCGTATGTAATAGGAATTACTTATAATTTTATAACATCGTACTTATTATTTAATGACGCAGTTTGTCATTTTACAGTCTTTGCAAGTGAGCTATAACTTTAAGATTCATTCGATTACAGAGATCATGCTTATAAAAATTATTTTAACTACCACTGCTAATATAATTAGCACGTTATGCAAACTCTAATATATAATAAAACAGTTTTCACGAGTATGATTGTGTCTGTCTGCCTCACACTCGATAGATATTATTTAAGTTTACAACTTAATTATATCTCCAATGCTTCGTAATGGCATTTTCTAATACATCTTTTAGTGTTTTACGTAGTTTAAATTAATATAGTTTGTCAATTAAATAATGTATTTCAACTAACTAAAATATGGATTTGATCAACTTCTCGTAAACTTATCCAAACCGGAAGTTTTTTGATGTCTTTTTGTACATTATATTTTTAAAGTAATATAATATGTTTTTTCTCTATGAAATTTAATTTTAACTTGTTTGTAAGTTGTAGCACCGTAACGCTTAAATTTCAATTATCTGTAGATATTATTGATGATATCAACATAATTTTTTTATTACAATTTTTGTTAATTTAATTAAAAACTAAATTGTTTTTGTACCTACCGTAATTAGCTTGTAGATTTTCAGCTACGCTATAAGTAGGACGTTATAAGTAGGTACACTGGCACGGTCCAGTTCATACGCAAGAATAATAAGAAAGTGGTTTGTAAATAATAATATAGAAATATTACCATGGCCTGCATGCAGTCCTGATTTAAACCCGAATGAAAATGTTTGAGGTTTACTAGTAAAACGGATTTATAAACAAAATTTTCCACCTCGGAATGAAGATGAATTATGGGCGGTTATAGAAAACACGTGGGAAACCTTTGAATCAGGATGATTTTTTTTTTAGAAATCCTATTTCTTCCATGTCTCAAAGATTAAACAAAGTACCTAAGGCTGATGGAGCATTGATAAATTACTAATTTTAATTCGTTAGAATTATTTTTTTCAGAAATAATTTTTACTTATTTATAATCCATTTTAAATAAATACTTGGTTGATCTTTAATTTTTCTAAAATATATTTGTAATTTAGTAGTAAATTAGGCACAATGAATACCTGGCTTCACGATACACATGGTGTTTCAAAATTAAAAAAAAAATTGAAACACCCTGTATAAAATGACAGTGACTACAATGACAACTCCATCGACAGTTGATATACAAACTATTTTAAAAAATTCGTATTTACAAAGCTAAAAAAATCTGATGTGGCCAACACAATACCTCCGACATTTATATGGCAGTTACATACATTTGAGATAAATTGTGTAACCAAGGAGTTGTGTTTGTTTAAAGCGTAGGGTCCGGGATTAAATTATAATTTTATAAATTTGCCCATAAAATATATAGGAAAAATATTAATGCAAATTTACAGAAAATTGAATATTTAATTTTTAAAATGACATAAATCTCGAAAAAATGACATTTGAAGGTATTCTTACGAGAAAAACTACTTTGAGCTTTAAGTAAAGTGCAATTTCAGGTTATCTGATTCACACCAAAATCTAATGGCTTCTTTTCATATTAGAATTACGTAGAAATATAAGGTTTTAAATTTTTCTACACGATTGTATTTGAGATAGAGCATAAACAAAATTCACACACACACACACACGCACGCACGCACGCACGCACGCACACACGCACGCACGCTCGCACGCACGCACGCACACGCACACGCACACACACACGCGCACACACACTCACATTCACACTCACACACACACACACACACACACACACACACACACACACACACACACACGCACACACATACACACTCAATCATCGTGAAAATGTTAAAATTGGATTCTAGGGACCTTAAAACGTGGACATTTACCAAAATTCCGTTATAAGATTTTTAGCATGGTAAAAAAGGTAAAAATTCAGTTACTTGATTTTTAAGTTGTACGCGTTTTTTTTTGCAAGCCAGTATGCCCAAATACCCACCGACATCAAATTTGAAACTTGAAACTTAATAATTATTTCCAATTTTAAAATAACACAAGTGATTTTTGTGTTTTTCCCTTCACAATAGCATTGAGGGCCCATAGCAGATTTACTCGTTATACTGCAACTCGCCACACTTTTCACTTTTGATTACAGTCTACTGTAAAACGTGAAAAAATCTAATTACAGAGCAACATTAACGCCGCGTTTCTTCTGCTAAATAAGGCGACTAGAATGTAGAGACAGAAACAAGATAGAGAGAGAGAGAGAGAGAGAGAGAGAAAGAGAGAAGATTTTTATGTATTTTTTTATTAACATTTACCCTTTTATACGAAATAACGGTTTTATCTTGTATAGCCCATGCGAGCCACGGATGTTGCTGTAAGTGATAATACAGCCAGGTAGTAGTTCAGCTTTCATCCCGATTTTCTCCGACGCTGATGAACTTACGTTTAGTTTGGTTCTCGGGGATAATCCTGCCCAATGGCGACACCAAGCCAGTGCGAATGCCCGTGGTGTTGTTG
Organism: Harpalus rubripes; assembly: GCA_963082715.1. Classification (NCBI taxonomy): domain Eukaryota; kingdom Metazoa; phylum Arthropoda; class Insecta; order Coleoptera; family Carabidae; genus Harpalus; species Harpalus rubripes. Next base: position 53,525,158 of record OY720452.1, read on the forward strand.
TCCAGGACGGATGGGCTTTGCTATTTGTGCACTGGGTCCCCGTCGGGCGAGGTTTTTCTGCCTCACGGCCTCCTTGATGCGGTCCACTTCATACTGGTAGCGCATGCGGTCACGCATGGCGCCTTCCTTCGCATCCTTCAGGGTGGTTTCCAAGGCTTTCACGCGTTCCATAGTCGCTCGCAGGCGTTTCTCCAACTTGGGAAGTTCGCAGCGGAGATCGGCATTGTCGCGGACGAGCTGCTTGTGGACGTTGGTTAATTGGTCTGGGTTATTCTCGAGCAAAGATGTCTTCTGTTTCTGGGCAAAAGATCCACCATCATCTTCGTTTTCTTCAGCCGATACCGATTTTTCGAAGCGAGCCTGAAGATCCTGCACGAATAGTTTGCGGAGGTTGTACAGGGTCTGCAGCTCGTTGGCGACAGTGTCATCGAGTTCTTTGAGGTCCTTCCGGGCCTGCTCACGTCTCTCATACATCAAAATGAGTTCTTGCAGTTTATCAGATTTTTCAGCTTCGTCTTGTCTCAGTTTCTCGTAGTCGGCTTGAAGTTGTTGCTGAGCCAGTGTCAGCTTCTGATTCAAATCTTTTAGTTCGTTGATCAGTTGCTGTTTGTCAGAGATCTCATCTTGCAGGGTGCCAACTAGCTTCTGGTGGGCGTCTTTTAGCTGGTCCATCTGCTTCTCCAACGCAACTCGGAGTTGAGTGGCCTCCTTCTCTTCGATGGAGGCGGCAAAAACTTGCTCCGCTGCCTTGAGTTTGGACTCTTCACTAAGCGCATCCCCATTCAGGGTCTTCTTCTCGTTTTCTGCTTCGCGTATCGACTCTTGTAAGGACTTCATTCGCGCCTCGTGCTGGGAAATGAGAAGGCGACATTCGCCGAGTTCTTTTTCATATTCGGAGACTTTTTTGTTCGTGTCTATTTGCGAGGATTCGAGTCCTTGGCAGCGTTGGGCTAAGTTCTTTACCTCAGATTTCAACTTATTGATGTAGAGGCGAGCTATCGAAAACTCTTCCTCAAGTTTGCCGCTATTGGTGGTGTCAGAAGTTAGTTTCATATCCTTATTTTCGCCACCGATGGCTATACCGATTTCGTTTAAGTCTTTTAGAAGGTTTGCTAACATTTCCACAATTCGCTTCTTTTTGTATGTACTCATATCGCGAAGTTGCTGAAGTTCAGTTGCGGTTTTGTTCAACGATGCTTGTTTTTGCATAAGTTCTTCGGAGAGTGATTCCACTTCTTTGTTTTTGGAATCGACTTCTTGTGATTTTTGGTCGTAGTTGACGGCTAATTCTTCTAGAGCTTGAAGGACTTCCTTAACTTCTTCTTTGGCCGATTCGTTTTCTTGCTGAATGCGATTCATCTCGCCTTGGAGAGTTTCATAGTCGCGCCTTGTGCAGGCATTAAGTTTTTCCTGTTCCAACATTTGATCTTTGATTTTCTCCAAATATTGGCTTTGCTGATTAATTTCTTCGTCTTTCTCATCGAGTTGCTGGAATAATTTTTCACGCTCATTTTCGAGTTTCTTTCTTTCTTCGTTATTGAGAGAGCCAATCATCAAGCCAGCAGGAGTAGCTGGCAATGGTCCCAAAGAGTCAGATTTCTCAACAGGTTCTTCGACAGCAACTGGAGTAATTGCTTCAATTTCAGCCAAATTAATTTGTTCTTCGGCTGTAACAGTCTCTCCATTTCGCCACCTGCAAAGTTCGAAGTGGAGTTTCTCAACTTTGCCTTTAAGACGAGCGACTTTTTCCTTTTCTTTCTCATAGCGGCGTTTCCATTCTTCAGCGGTGAGTTCTTCATTGATACTAACAACATTCTTGACAGTCTTGGCGCGTTTGCCGAACTCTAGAGTGGACTTAGTTTCAGCTCCGTTGAAAGAAGCAGGGGAACAACAAATGACGATGGTGGTTCTAGCGTTACCACCTAAAGATTCTTGTAGGATACGCGTAAGTTTTGAGTCTCTGTAGGGAATGTGCGTTTTGTTGCCGTCAGCTAAAGCGCTGATTACATTACCCAAAGCTGACAATGATTTGTTAATGTTCTTGGCTTCGTCAAGCACTGTACCTTCTGCGCCGGTTTTTGATACCTTTTCGGAACCAGCCAAATCTACAAGGTAAAGCTTTCCAGATAATTTCTTTTGGTTTTCCAAGTTTTCTTGCTTGACATTAATTAAAAATACAGAATGTGATCGTGATGAATGTTCATTCATATTCGTAACAGCTATGTGCCTGTTAGATTTTCCTTCTTCAATTACTTCAAAAACTTCTTTGGGGCAGGACACAAACCGTTCTGTTGCCCCTTTTACAAAAGGAACTCGATTTTTGTCTTCGTGGACGCTAAGGTTGACTTTTGATACATCTAACAAGTCTCGAATTTTGTCCATATAAATTTCAAAATACGAAACTTTAATGTGGAACTCTAGGTTTTCTTCCATACCGTAAATGTGATTGAAAATATCGTTCACAATACGTGGGATAATGCCTTGTTTGCTAGGGTCACCTGTCACACCTTCCATGGTATGTGTTTTACCAGATGAAGTCTGTCCGTAAGCAAATATTGTGCCATTGTAGCCTGCAAGGACATCCAATACGATGCTTTTCGCCGCTTCATTGTACACTTTTTCTTGTGTTGCATTTGGTTTAAATACTTTGTCGAATAAATATACTTTTCCAGCAATAGATATACAATTATCTTCTCCTCCTGATGGAAATTTGACGATAAATTTTGATCCAGCCTTTTCTTCTGAATCGTTTAATGGCCTAAACCTACACACTACTCTAATACTGTCCTCTGCGGCGATTTCTCGTTCTCCAGGCATTTTGCTTTTTAAAGAATGAAATATTTCCTTATAAAAATCAAAATTACAATTTTCTGTCACACAAGTGACAGACTACACCGACAGGTCCGCCATGTAAGGCGACTAGAATGGAGTGACAGAAACAAAAGAGAGCGAGAGAGAGAGAGACTTTGATGTATTTTTTGAGTTGTCAAAATATTTGGTGTTTTGTCGCCATAAGTAATTATATGTATTTCTGAACTCAAATTTAAAAGGACGTTTAGGAGAGTTTACCGATTGAAGACAATGTTTGGGGACTGAGCGAAGCGAAGGCTCTAATTTTGTCTGGGGTCAATAATTCTTAATGTTCGTAATGTTTGTAATGCTTACAACATTTTTTGCACGATAGAGTCAGATCCAAGCATAAAATAAAAACAATAAGATCCAAAAATTGTTTTGTCATATATAATATCATAAGTGGTAAATTTTTTCCGGAAAATTTTTTAGATTGTTACGAGAGCCGGTTGTCTAGCAATTTATTAAGTGACATTGACAAAAAAAATCACGAGTTTTCAAACGAGTGATTTTTGATCAATATCACGAGATAAATTGGCAACAGGCTCGAGTAAAGCAATCGGAAAATTTTTCCAGGATAAAATTTAACCACAAATGGTATTCGGATGACTATTTCCAAAATAAAAACCAGGTAATAATTTATATATTTTTTTTCTTGATAAAAATATTCTAATTTTTATTGTTTTAAGGTGTTATATTTAAGTTTGCTTTTTCAACGTTTTAAATAGATTCCTGTCCGAATCGAGTCGTTTTTAATAAAAACTAATAACACCGAAAATATACACACTTTGACAGGTATGTAAATAATATGTTTTTAACACGTCAAAAATTTTTCGCTTATCAAAACTCACTTACTTTTAATAATACGACATCTTATTGGCTTAAAGGGTCCGAATTTTTTTTTGTGGCGTTGTTTTGTCGAAATAAAACTTGGTAACTATGTAGAATCCTGAATTTGGATTGGCTTATAAATTTATGAGTGAAATAGTCATTAAAAAATTTTAGTTGTGATTTTCATAGTGATTTTTGATTGATTCCGTAGCCTACGTTCAACCCTGGTTCAACCTACGTTATTATATAAAATAGCGATGTTTTAGGTAGAGATATCACGGAAATATAGATTCTGCCCTTTGATTGATCACAATGCAAGCCTAGTTCACAAAAACGAAAACAATATCACCTGCCATGTTAAACAATGTTTTGTTGTATTTTTAATATTCAAGTCTTGTCCATTTTTACAGATAAATTATTGACAAAGTTTGGTTTCACGAATTAATAATTATTTATTTAATGCGTGTAAAAACGGTTGGCTCTCAAGCGCCATCTACTATTTTCTTACGTGAAATGAAGTATAATACAAGGCCGGGAAACATCACGATATCTGTCAAGAAGAAACTATATTCAAATTCGCAGTTTTCGCGTGACTAATTCCTGCTGTCATTTCAGACGCTTTATAAATATTATAATATAAATATACGTATAAAAATCACATATTACTTACACTTGCATTAGTTGTATCTTTTATTCATTTATATTTTTGAAATACCGTGTAACAAAATTATAACCATTTTTGACAGATTTTAAAATTACAAATACAAATAGTTCAATATTTTTAAGGGCCGCTTATACAATTACAGTGTAAACTGCAGCTTAAATTATCCGCAGTTTAAAGTTAAACTAAGTTTATCTGTAGTTTAAACGGTTAATCACGAGCGTTTAACAAATGTGCAGTGGTTTAATATAAGAATGAAGAGTATACCTTTGATGTACAACAAGATTTGTGCGTGTTATCATGGTTTTGCAATAAATATAGTTTAATACTGTTCCGTGTCAACAAAAAAAAAAACAGTATCTTGATTCTGCGTACAGCATACTAGTTCCTGAATATTTTTATCTATTTCGGGACAGATTGACATTGAATTATATGACATTTAAAATTGACACAACCTAACAAATATACAAATTAACCAATGAATGTTAACATTAAATATGATAACGAAATTGATCATTTTATAACATTTATGCCAATAATAATAACACCACCAACAATATAACAATTATAAATAATGTTTTCATACTTACAACTTCTGTAATAATTATTAGTAACACCATGATTGCTGTTTAGAAATTTGATATTGACGTATATTGTTTGATTTTGTTATAATAGCTGCTTTCCATTTACCATATGGAGTAGCACCGAGTAGCACTTTACGACCCCTATGTCTGCTTTGCGCGTTCCATTTAGCGAGAGCTAAATGATCGGGATCTACTCGAGTTCTTCGTCCCTTCCCCTTTCAAGCACCCCGATTTTTTTTTTATTTTTTTTTTTTTTTTTGGAGTAGACTACTCCGTTTTGTATTTCTTTTGTTATATTTGTCTATTTGACATTAAGAATGTCTTTGTCATAAATTAATATATTAATTATTAGTGCCGAAGATCCTCAAAGCGCGGAAACAGGTAAATACTTTTATTTTTCTACAAATTTTTGTTAACTTTTTAGTTATGTGGGATAAATTATTTTAGACAAATTTTTCCCAGTCTCTGTTCGCAATAACAAATTCGGAAAACAAGACGAAAAAGAAACATGGGAATCAGAACCAGATTCCCACTCCCTTTTACTTATTGCTGCTGAGTACTAACTACATCATCTTCTGATTCATCTGACGACGAAGTACTTGTTTCGTCTTCGTTAGAAAATTCAGTTGAACTTTCGTTAATTAAGGACTAAAAATATTGTACATTGGAAACAATAATAGTATTTTATATTAAATTACTATAATTTTTTAATGTCCATTTCTGATATTTTGACTTTTGGCAATCAAAATGAAATGAACAAAATTTTTTAGTCTGGCGCACTCATGTTGAAAAGTTGAAAAACTGTTCCTTTAAAATACGTTTAGAGTAGAGGCGGATCAGTTCACTTCGGTGATACCTACCCCAAGAGATATGCTAAATGGAAAGCAGCTAATGTTTGAAAGTAGCGGTAGTGGGGATAAAAATACCAGAGAAACCAGGGGACCGATTCTAATTCACTTTAGAGATTTGTCTCAGTTGATGACGACCATGGTTTTGTTATGAGGACCATTGGGGAATTTTCTAGTTTGGTACAAGGTGGAGTATGACAGGAATTTGTCATGTTTAACATTTTAAAAATTTTATTTGCAATAATTTTCTTATAGTCGAATTTGTCATGAAAAGTATTAAATATAGGGTAAGTCTTCTTTTATAGAAATAGTAAAAAATAGAATTATTCGAAATGTATATTATATTTTTAGGAAATCGTTCTGTTGTGTGGTTGTTAGCTAATCGAAAGTGATATTTAGCTAATGATAAATAGTGTCAATTATGTACTGGCCACATCAGATAATAATCGCACAACTCCCATGATAAGACGCAGTCGATAATGGCACGTGATGTTCCCAGCTGTTTACTCATCCAGGTACAAACCGTGCTAACATTTACTTGACAAACATAGACTATATACTAGTCTATTTGTTGTTCATAACAAGAGATTTGGGTGTAATTTATTAACTATTATGCATTAGAAAATCTTCCCTGAGTTATTTCACGATAAAAACTTTGTTGTAGGCAAAAACTGATTTTATTTTAAGAAAGTGGTGAAGCCTTCCAAATTTTCTGGCACATAAAAAGCTCGTAAAATCCTTGAGGCTGGCAAATTGTATTTTAGCGCTACCTGATTTCTGCTTGAAAAATGATACCCTATCAATTCTCTCTCACTTTCCATAAAACATCGCGGCTTTTTACCCAGGATCGAATATCTGCGAGACCGATACGTTCTCATCTGCATAACGGCGAGCGAGGGACCAGGCCTACGTGCACAAATGACCCGTTAACAACTACACGTTGTTGAACATCCAACAACAACAACAACAAATTTATTCCTATGTGAGCAAATATATTGCGGGATAGACGAGATCTTTACCTCGACAACTGTTATTTAAGAAGACGTTATTGTAAGTGTAAATAGAATAGAGAGCAGGAAAATATATTAAATTAGAAAAGAAAAGATATTACTTGTTATAATGAAACATGCAAAGGAAGTAACAAGTAAGTTTTATCAAACACTTTGAAAATACATAAATATATTTTTTTTTTATTTCCAGTAACAAAAATGTGATACTTATTACTACGTATCTGCTAAAAATTAATTAGGTTGTTTAATATTTACATTGTCTATATACAGAGTGTTATTTAAATAAGCGTACAACACTTAACTGATGCTAGAGTTGGCTCTACCATAGATAATAAATCTGCCAATTATTTTTGTTTTACATATGCTTTCTATAGGGCGCGAGCAGACACGTGACTCGAGCGACATTGACTTGCTTGGGAACAGCTGATTTGTGTGCGCAAGTCATTTTCATAAGAACATTGTCAATTTGACAAGACCAATGTTTTAACTTATTTTGATTTTGAATTGCTAAAATGTTAATATTTTAAAAAATTCGGGTAGTAAAACACATGTAATTAAAAATAATAACATTTTAGCAGTTAAAAATCAAAATAAGTCAAAACATTGGTTTTGTCAACATTCCTCTGGGAAAAATGTTGAGTATAAAATCTGACGTTAAACGTTTTTTGCATAGGCGTACAATTTATGTTCTGTTTATTATTATATTTATTTATTATTTGATGTTCTCAAAATTCCAAATTAACTTCATCAATAAAGAGTATGCAACTTCTTTATAACAAGGCATTGCAATATAGTGTACGTGCACGTCACATTGACAACCATGTCAAAATCAGCTGAGTGGAAGTAAACATATGCTACTATGTGATTGACATGTGACATGTTTTTGACTTTTTGATATTTGACGAAATTTATTATATTATATTGAGTTTAATTTAGGTGCTAGGTATATGATGTTAATTAAAAAATGGTTTTTATAACGAAACGTCAGAATATATTACACGTCAGATGCAGACTCTGCAGATCCACTTTGATGCCAAAAATTGAAATTATTACTTACTAGCAAATGTTTACTTTCACTCAGCTGATTTTGACATGGTTGTCAACGTGACGTGCACGTACTCTTCTGATCTATTAGGCAATCCAACATGACGTCATAAGTGAAGGGCAGGTGTGATTTTAACCTCACTTCTGAATATTTTTTAAAATTATATAATTACATATTCTATTAATATAATGGAAATCAAGAAATTTTGATACAAATTATTCATAAAATTAAACCAATTTTTTTCCATGGCTCCATCATTGAGTAAAATATGTAAGCAATTTATTTCTGACAGCTGCCCTCCACTAAATTCATTTGTTATGGATTGGTCTATTGTCTATAATCTTATATGTCAATTGTGACAGGTGTGATATTGTTTCCATAGAACACATTGATATTTATTTTTTATAAATTTTGAACTATGACGTAATTGGTCAGTTTGAAGGGGTTCCAATTCTTATAGAAACAAGTAAAACAAAAATTATTGCCAGATTTACTATCTTTGGGGTTAGTTCTACAATCGGTTAAGCGTTGTACGCTTACTTAAATAACATACTGTTATACTAAGGCACGTAATAAGTAGTGCTGAATGGTATTTGGTAAACAAAACTTTCATCTGACAAAAATGTATGTTCTCATATTAATAATAATATTATATTATATATAAAAATTATCAAAACTCACTTGTAAAAATACAGTATCTTATTGGCTCAAAGGGTGCGAAATTTTTTTTGTGACTGTGTTTTGTCGTAATAAAAGTTGGTAACTAGGTAGAATCCTGAATTTGGATTAGTTTATAAATTTATGAGATATAGTCAATTGTGAACTCTAAACTCTATTTTTTAACATTCGTATGTGCCTGTTACACGTATTCGCGCGAATACAAACAAAAACCATAATAACAGTACCTATTCTTCGCCATTCGCTTAATTCAAATTCGCTTCAGACGAATGAAAATTTTATTCGACTCGAAAGTCTTTCGTTTCACTACTTTTGGACATTTCTAGTATACTATTTATATATTTAAAAGTACTGTTTTCCTGACGTTTTACATTATTTATAAATATTTTATAGATTTTATACAATTTGAATAATATAAACACTGATTTTGCTGTAAATTTATATATATATATATATATATATATATATATATATATATATATATATATATATATATATATATATATATATATATATATATATATTAAGTTTTTGTATAACTGTATGTTTATTACTATAAATATATAATATTAAGATTTATCAGGTAATACATATAACTAACAATATACTAATACAAAATAATTAGTAACAGACAAATTAACTTACAATATCTGCAACTTCATCAATTTTAGGTTGGTATTGTACTATTTATAATTGTTACTACCACTAACAATGAACGTTACAATTTTAATATTATTTACACTTAACATACACTAAAAACACTATTCATAACAATAGAAATAATTAATAACATTTAGACACATTGAAAATATTATTACACGGACAGGGATATCGATAAACTAAAATTAAACACGATTCAATGTTATAATAAGCCAACAGACCTGTTAGAACAAAAAGCGCTGGCTAGTGCAAACTTATTCAATAAATTCATTTGAAAAAAATCAGTTGCTTTTTTGTTATTGCAGTGTTAATATTAAATTGTGTGATTTTTTTAATGTGAGCCGGAGAATGTTTTAAAATATCTATATAAGCTTTATTCCTCAGTTTTGGTGGCAGTTCTCTTCATATAAACTCTGAAAGGTTGTCTAAAAGGTAAAAATATTGAATTTTTACATAATTAGCTATTCTTTATATTCAGAAAGAACAGATATTTATCCTGCTATTCACACCTACATTCAATAACCTTCTTTGCTATGTTTCATTTCTCCTGAATTTTAATTTAGTTTTACTTTTAATATTTTGCCAAGTCTAAACATTAATATAATAATAAGATTAGTATGTGTACAGAGTACCCATTTTATCTATTCTCGCCTGAAAATTCATAAATAGACAAATCATGTTGACTTCGTTTTTAAAATTGCTCTGTGATTTTTCGATTTAATGTACTAATATTTACCAAGTAACTCATGAAATGTATTCTAGCGACCACCTGGGGACAGATTCTAATTCATTTTAGAGACTTGTCTCGAAACATGTAGTCTCATTTAATGACTTCAGATTTTAGGGATTTAATTTTCTAGGTTGGCATAAACAGGGTGGAATATAATGATAATATAATAGAAAATAAATAAATATATTATCCCCGCATTTTACTCATTGCTGGGTGTGTCACTCCGTTTTGTGTAAGCAGATTTCGGTAATTATGATGACTTAATTGTACCGTACTGGCGTTTACCAAGCATCACCTCACGAACACTTGTTGCTGGCGTGGGGAGTGCACTAAAGGGTCAATTATGTGCCATTTTAAAATTCGAAATAATTGGCATCGGTCGGGATCGAACCCGGTTCCCCAGATTCTTGAGCAGACACTCAAGTACGCAGCCACGAGACCCCCTTAATAGTTGCGGTAATAATAGTTTAATATTTTTCTTATTAATTTATCTTCATCGGCCATTAAAAAATTTAAAATTAGGATATAACGTAATAGAATTATCTGTTAAAAATATAATATACATTTTAAATAATTATGTTTTAACTATTTCTAAAGATTTTATATTTCATACTTTTAAATTTAAATTATTGCGTTTGTCACGTTCTCACGTTATGTTCGATACCGAAAAATTTAATTATGAAGGTATCAAGCCGGGTCTACAGCAATAGAGACTATAAAATTAAGGATGAACTCAGTATAGACTCCGATGTTTATTTTTTATGTAGTGTCAATTACGCATACAAGCTCCTTTGTACAGGGTGATTCATTTTCGATGTTTTTTTAAGGTATCTCGGGTAATATTAACGATAGATCAAAACCGTTTGCACATTCCAGGGTCAACTTTTCCAGAAAAGTTTAATAGTCAACACAGGAATTTTCGATCTTCTTTTGTTTCTGAGCTACAGGCAAAAACTCGTTTTTCGTTCATTTTGAAAATATATCATATCTTAAATTGTTTTTACAAAAAATTTACTGTATTTTAGTTAGAATAAAATGGCGTAATTAGATTTTTTGAAAACTTAATAATTCTCGAGATATAACACAATCTTATGATTTTTTAAATGGGAACTTGAAAATAGTCTCGTCTTTTTGCTTAATTTATAAGGTTTTTTTCAATGATATATAACAAGTCTACATTCTTTTGTTTTAAACATTAATAAAAGACGAATTATTAATTTATTGGGGTGAAAATATTAGAAATTATTAAGAAACAAATGAAAAAATTTATCACAGATCATCATTTGTTTATTTTGATTCTATATCTATTAATTGTGTTAACAAAATTATTCTTAACCAATTATTTTCGGGTTAGTTAAATTACTATTTATCTACGTTATAGTTGGCTTTGAACAATCCGAAAAAAAACGGTTTAATATGCCTTTGAAGTAAATAAATTGAAAAAATGAGTAAAACTGAAACAAATACTATTAGAAATATGATACGATACATTTTCAAAATGAGCGAAAAATGAGTTTTTGCCTGTAACTCAGAAACAAAAGATCGAAAATTCCTATGGTGACTATTAAACTTTTCTCAAAAAGTTGACCCTGCAATGTGCAAACGGTTTTGATCTATCGTTAATATTACCCGAGATACCTTAAAAAAAACATCGAAAATGAGATAGCCTGTACTCAACTTGTTAACTGAAATTTTTGTCAGCAAATTACACATCGGTTTGCGATTATGTCGCCAAGTATGAACGAGCAGGAACAGACGTTTCGAATCGTATTGCGTTTCGATACGAATACGAAAGAAATTATACGAAATCTCAAGAATAGATGCCAGGCCAGATACATCGTAGCTTGATTTTTGCATGGCTACCGTTTTAAACGGCATGTACTTTTAATTTGGATTTTTAATTACTAGATAATATAAATTTGACTTATAGGTATATTTACTGTATTAGGGTATGATTATACTTTTCGTATATACATTATCAAAACATTTAAATTTCACATAATGGTACTTCCCTATTACTCTTTTATTGATAAAATAATACAATAAATAATTATAAAAATTTTGAATTGGAAATTGATTTTTTCTGATTTGACATACCATGGACAATGTTTCATTGTAAATGTCTAACTCCATCAAATATAGCAGATGGCATCTTCATCTTCATACATACTCGTATATCATTAATGCTAACTGTGAAAGTCTTAAAACAATTAAGATTTTTTTTATAAATCTAAAACATATGACCCATATCATTACCCAATTTAGATTTTACCTTCACCAAAAAACTAAATGCAGTTATACTACTGCTCACAGATACATTTTAACTATTTATTAAATTGAAATAATGATTCGAAACGAAATGTGAAATGTTTTTAAATATTCAATATGAAATTAAAATTTCGATATGCATTTTTTGTAGTAACAGTAGGTACCTATTTAATATTTAAGTGACGCGACTGCATATTAGTGCTGTGTTAGCAAATCAGGTAGAGATCTAACCTGTAACAGCAGAAATAAATATAAAATGCTGTATTATAAATTATGTACGGTAGATAAGAATATTGTAAAAATTATTAAATAAGTACAAGGTGAATAGGAAAATCCGTGACATGCGTATTTTTACATGATGTCCGGATTTGGAAAACAACCATTGGGATCTCGGAAACTATAAGAGATTCGACTTTGGTTAAATGGGGCATGTGGTAGTGCGCTTTTAGCAGGCCACCTTAGATGTGCTTTTGTTTTACCAAAAATTTTCATATATTACTAGATAGCGACAGAAAATTGTATTTAGCCACTTTTTTTCATTTTGAAATTACTTCTAAACTAGCAGTAATCGAGAAAAATGTTTCAAATAGTAAAGTTGAATATTTTTATTGTTTATCCAGTGGTGTATAAAAATGATTTTCTATAGGTAAACACAAACTTACACCTTTCAAAATGGAACCCGTATTTAATTTTTCCTTTAAAAAAATACGTTTTTTTTCTCTTTCGATTAGTATAAAGGTTATTGTATTTTAATTTTGTTTTACCGTTCAAACCTTAGATTTTTCTATATTTTTCATGAAAAAAAATCTGTAACGTACGAGTCCAAATTTGGAAAATGAACCGTCTTGCGATAACAAGCCTAATGAAACATGTTAGGGAAAAAATGATTAGAGAAGCAGTCTCGGTAAAATGATTTTATAAAATTGTCATTTGTTTAACAATTCCGACGTTTCGGTTCCTAATAAACCATCATCAGGGTGTAAATATTTCATCATTACCGATATCTGTGTACAAAGCAGATTGGCACACCCAGCAATGAGTAAGCCGTGATGATATATTTATTTATTTAGTTGGAAAAACTAACAATTATATTACGAAAATGAATTAATATAAGGATAATTTTTTCCTTAACATCATACCAACAGTCAAGAAATGAAACATGTTTTTTAATACTATTTTATATATAGAGGTAATTTAATATTTTTTTAAAAATGCGACTTGTCAAATATACGAGTTGGACTTTTTTATCACTTATGTTGGTAGCACTTCCTACTAACTACTAACTTTATGTATGAAAATTTCTTGTTGACGTACAGCAATCTGAGGTTATATGTCATTCATCGGTTAGTTTTGAAATCAGTTGTATCACCTCTAGAACACGAAAAGTGCCAAAAACAGATAACGACGTATGTTGAGTGCGTTTATCATAGTATTATTATCTTACCACAGGACATGAAACGTTATTTTTAAGAACAGCACTTATAAAATAGTGTTCAGCATTTGGATTCATGTATGTTTGTAGCTTATAGGGCGCGAGCAGACACGTGACTCGAGTACCTTGCCGTGCCTAGAATCACCTGATTTCTGTGCGCATGTCATTTTGACAAGACAATGTCATGTTGACAATACCAATGTTTTGACTTATTTTGATTTTTAATTGCTAAAACGTTATTATTTTTAATTTCATGTGTTTTACTGCCTAAAAATTATAAAATATTAACATTTAAGCAAATCAAAATCAAAATAAGTCAAAACATTAGTCTTGTCAAATTAACAATTTTCTTGTCAAAATGACATGCGCACCCAAATCAGCTGATCCCAAGCAAGTCAAGGTCGCTAGAGTCACGTGTCTGCTCGCGCTCTACTCGTATAAAGGGCAACTGACACATTTCATCAAGGGCACGGGTAACTAATGTGAAGAATTTTGGGTAACTTATGTGCTACGAATAATTTAAAATAAATAAATTGTTGCTAAAATCATAATCAATATTTTAATGCATGTCGCCTACGCACGCATACAAATACATATTGAAAGTATGTTCCTTATTTTATTGATAACAACCGATACTGGGATCTCAGCTCTTCTTTATTGAAGTGTGTCGGTTATTTACGAGTATATCAGAATAGCGATTAAGGTCCGGTATTTTTATCTATTGTTAAAATGTTAGTTATAAAGAAAATGTGGCATCGAAAAATTGACATACAAGCCCAAACTCATTTTAGTTCTGCCGGTTAACATTTGCAACAAACAGATTATAAAATCTATACAAATGGTGAGAAATTTCCTCAAATTTTTTTTGACTAGTTTAAAATATAGATGTTAAACTTACAAAAACTAAATATGTTATTTAAGTATTTTGCCATTTAATTAAATTAATTAATTAATTTAATTAATATTGTCTTGCAAGGTAGGATTTTGCACTAGATTTTTATTGTGCCAAAAGTAAAGAGTTTCGGTATAATTTCATCCTGGACTAGAAGATGTCTCTTAAAATGCCGGTCGAATTATCATCACTAATCATTTGTCCCATAGTTTTTTTTTAAGTTTTAAGTCTATTTTAAAGTAACCGACAAAAATTAGTAGACTTTTCTAACCATTTGTGTAGATTTTATAATTTTTTTAAAGTACAGGTTGTTGTGTAAGCAGTGTTGTGACAGATCAATTTATAAAGGATCTAGATCAAGATCAAGATCTTTACGATTAATATGTTCTAGATCGGATCATAGGTCAATATCTGCAACCGAATCTTCTTTTTCAGATCAGATCAGGAATTTGGGATCTGTTATTCTTAGATCATAAAAAGATCAGTAACGATTCTCGAATTTTTTTCTTATTAATGAAACAAAACGGGAATTAACGAATAAAGTAGAAACAGAAACTAAAATAATACTTTTAAACATTATTGAAATGTAATAATTTAAGACAGGCCATATCAAATGGGCAGACAATCAATATACCTATGCCATTGAATTTTTTAAGTGAGTTAAATAAATTACAACCCATTTGTATTTAATTTGTTCTTAGATTTTTCTGTTTTCAAATTTTTGTATTTGTTTTCTCATTTGAATGGACCTAAACTGTTAGGTACATAAAAAAAATTTTGGTCTTCTCCAATTTTATTTAAGTTTAACGTATAAATGCCGGTATTGTTATTCTTTTTTAAGATCAAAGATTATATGATCTGAATATATAAAAGGATTTAGATTAGATCAAAACCATACTAAATGAACTAGATCAGTGATTTAGATCAAATGATCTAGATCAGTCACAACACTGTATGTAAGTGTACGACGCTTCACCTGTGGTAGAACTAACTTCATAGATAGTAAATCTGGCAATAATTTTTGTTTAAGGGCCTATACTTCCCCAAAAATAAAGCTGAAAAAATGTCTTCATTATTTAGAGCCCTATATCCAAGCCAGTGAGAAGAAAATTGTGAAATTTTATACAGACAATGTAAGAGAGTGTATCTAGGCTGGCACAGTGTAAAAAGTTTGTTAACGTTAATAGTTTGAGAAATAAAAATTCACTAATATGACAGAATCTGTGATTTTTCATGCATATATATTTCATACTTCTGGTTTAAAATTAAAGAAAATTCAAATGTCACAGTATTCAGTTTTACAAGAAATATTATATTAGTAATAAAAATATATAAAAATGTTTGTAAATATTGACGAAAATTTCTATTTTATATTCGCTAATTTTAGTTAAAATTCAATACAAGTGGTGGCGCTACTAGTGCACCGGCTCTGGCCGGCTCTTAGTACCTGGTTTTTGAACCGCCTACAAGCGGTTGACGGGGAAAGACGGGAAAAGGTCTACGGTCAACCCCGTCGAAACTTTAAATCTCTTATAGAGTAATTATTTTTCTCTTTCTGCTATTTACAAATTTTGCAAATAAAATTAATTTACAATTTTTGCTGTTATATGTCACTAATACAGCAACAAATTACATTGTTTGCTTGTTAAAATCATAATTATTAAAATGCCGTTATAAATAACTTAGAAAATGAACATAAATTCCAGAAGTGCCCATTTATTCGGAAGAACTAAAATTAAACAAGTTGTCTTGACCAAACTGTTGGGTCTAAAAAATTCAAATTTTGTATTCACAAAGAAAATGATTGTCTTTAGACTGGTATAGATATAGAAATAAATGCACAAAATTAACAAATCCACTAACTTACTCGCCCGTTTACAGATTACAAACAAACAAGAACTAAAACCCAAACTTCTGGAAATAAACAATTAAAATTTGTATTCACAAAGTAAATGATTGACTTTATAATTACAAAATATTGGACAGTAACAACAAAATAAAGACTTGACTTTAAAATAAAAATAGCGGTACATTATATGATACATACTGGTAATGGTAAATGCTTTATACTTTTATAAACTGCGATTTGTTTTATTAATAATGATATTTTCTTTAAAACTATTACTTATAGTTGTATTATTATCATATGTTGACATTAATAAACAATTACGTTCTCCTAATTACTGGGACTATTTCTATAAATCAAATTTATAATATACCTATACGTATATTAATGTTATTTAAATAGTATTAGTTTCAAAAATATTTTAATTTATAATCTAAGTAGCTAATAATATCTTTTTTACTAACATTTTATTCAATTTAATTCTTTGAGATATTTTTTTCATTTAAAACTGAAATAATATATTATAATTTTGAAATTTATGAGTAAAACAAGAATTGACTAGAGACTAGATTATAACGTTTACCTGGAAAGGGTCTATTTGCAGTTGTAAACCGATTTGAAGGATGGGCTGGTAATAAAGTGACCGTCCCACTATCGGTACATTCTGCTCCCCCCTTCATGCCGACCCCGCATTCTGAAGTTTAGTTATGAGTGCAATACGCTCTTAACATGTTCTTTTACAAGAACTGGAGGCCTTTAAAACTAACCAATCACGTCAGTTCAAAATTTTGTAAAGAAAATAAAAATTAATCTGTACTCTGGAAAAAATGTTGATTATCAAAATTGACATTAAACTTTTTGGCATAGGCATATATTTTATATTCGGATAAACATGTAGTTTTTCATTATAACAGTCTGAAATGATCTTATATGTCATTTGTGATAGATATGACATTTTTCCAGAGAACACATTGGCCCGTATTCTCACCTCTTTGAAGTAGCGCTACTTTCGAAAAATTGCAACTTCAACAGTCAAATGTCAACTTTAATGAAAGAAATTATCTGATCCCGTCAACTTTGATGTTAAAAATTAAAGAAATGAAAAAAAAATTAAATTGTAAATAGCATTTATTTCAAATATTATAGGTTTTATTTACTAAAATATGAAACCTATTCTTGTCTATAAATAAAATTTTAAAAATCGAAATAGCGCTACTTCGGAAGTAGCGCTACTCCAAGAGGTGAATATACGGGCCATTGATTTTTACGTTTTTACAAAAAAATTAACTTTGCCGTGATTGGTCAGTTTAAAGGCGCCCAGTTCTTGTAGAAAGCATGGCAAAAATTATTGCCAGATTTACTATCTATCTATGGAGTCAGTTCTATAAAGTATTAAGCGTATTACATAACACCCATATAAACCGGTTGATTTTGAGTCTGGACTCGAATTTGTAATTTTTACAATTACTACTACTGTTAAGTTAACAGACAGTTTAACCAGACATGAAAATACCGGCCTAAATCTTTAAGGAAATAAGTAAATGGTAAGGGATAAAAATTATCTGGTGATTAATCACTTGTCCACTAATGAATTTCCTGAAAATTTGGTAATTAGTAAGAAAAAACAGTGCATGTTTTTAGCATTGGGGTCAATGTAGGGTTGTGAAGACGTGCGCAGGCCGCGATGCAATCGGGCGCATGTGCCTGGGTGATTTATGAAAGCTCCAACGTGTTGTGAGCGCCATCAATCACACCTGGCCTGAAAAGTAATTGTCCCAATGTTGTTCACGTCACTCCAGCTTAATTAACGGCAAATTCATTCTTTTATAGACTGTTCATTAACAATAAAAACGCCAGTCCGCGACACCTTAAGCCAATACACTAACAAGATCAAGAAGGAGTCAGTGAAGAAGATGTTTGCATGGATGAGCACCAAGATATTTCATATCCATAGCATTTTAATTTAAAATTTTATCCTAATGAGTTTTTATCACTTGGGTGTGACAATCTGCTTCACATAAATTTTAGTAATGACGATTTATGATTCCCATAGCGTAGAGACGTTGCATCACGAATACTCCAAGCTTTTTTTATGAATCTGCAATAGCACTGAAAAAGATAATTTTGTGGACTAATCAATTCATTTACATAGGATTTAAATTCGTTTTATCAAAATCGTAGCAAAAAATCTGATGTGGCCAGCACATAACCTCTCGCCAGATATTTTACCTGGTTGTACGCATAAAACGAAAAATATTTTTAAATACAAATACATATATATTCATGTCTCACTACAAAATAATTCTCACACATATTTGCAAAATCTACGGGATATTTTAATATAAATTATATACAATACATACATTTTCTTTATATTCAATATCCTGAAATTTTCTTTTTCTATTTTCCTTTTCTTTTTCTTTATATTCGTCATTTTTTCGCAAATTCCTTTTATATCTTTTTTACGTAAATTCTTTTGCGTTGTTGACTTTTTTTATTTTCATAATCTTCATAATAATGTACAAATATTTTTGACAGTGGCATACAAATATTTTTGACAGTGAGATTTATGTGTCAATTACAAACAATTGAATTTCTTGCCTTGTAGTAGTTTGATCTGAGATTTTTTACATGAAATTATTTTATATGCATTTCTTTATCTCTAAATCTATAGAAGATATAATAATGAATTTCTATTTATCGAATAAAGAATTCAACGTTCTTTAATATAAGAATTTACATAAATTTTCGATAAATAATATTTAGATGATTTTATTCTTGTAACTACTACTTCCGGTTGTCCAATTGTTACCAAAACTTAATCAACTCTTCCCATTATTGTTAGATTGAGCAATCCGTAGTTAAAAATGTTTTAAGTCTTATAGTATTTGAGAAATCGTGAATCCAACATCCACACATCCACACACACATACGGACATCATCGTAAAAATGTTATAATCGGATTCTAGGGACCTTAAAACGTGCTTATTCACTAAAATCTGGATATGCAATTTTTAAGCATGAATACAATACCTCTCTTAGCGAGAGGTAAAAAACAGTTTTTAAAATCAAGTTAATTAATAAGGCCAAATACCTATGTGATTTTTAACTGAAACAGAAACAAAATCAGTTAATGTTAATCAAAACAAATTAAAAGAGGTTTGATAAACCATTTCTAAAGAAGGGGAAATGGCACTTTTTAAAAAGTTTTATCTTTAATAAAAGTTACTACTTTTTACACTAAAACGAATTAAAAACATTTTTTAACGGACGTAAAAAACACAATGTGATTTGTATTTTTCCATAATTTTATTAACGGTTAAAGTACAAGATTTAAAAACTGGCTTAATAAAAATTAAATCAGTTTTTAGATGCATTTCCACTGAAACTGAAATTTTTAAATATGTATTAAGATTTCCTTACTTAATTGATGTTGGTTCAATATATTGTGTTGTACAGGATATTTTTTCTCGCTAATGTAATTACAAAGCTAGACTTCGCTTCTTGCTCAACTTTTTACACCTCGGTTGAGTTCGACCTCTTATCTAAACTAGCTCTTTTTCATAAACTATATGTATACGTACCGCAGTAGAGTGGCTTTTGTTCTCTTCGATGCAAATGAAACCTACACCACCGTAACGTAAACATTTATAAAAACCACCATCTATCTACTTAACTAGATGAGTTTGACATTTTGTAAAATAAAAGTAGAACTGTCATACCGTATGAAATTTATTCAAAACTTCAAATAAAGTTTTTGAAAATATTTATTTAGCAACAAGACTAAAAAATGTGATGGGGCCAACACAATATCTCCCGCCATTTATTTTTTATTAATTTAAATACATAGGTACTTACATATATGTAAATATATTTACTCATGCTGGAAACTATATTTTGTTCTTTTCCCAATAACTATTGTTTGATTTATATTTTCTTTTTAATACGTTACCACTGTTAATTTGAACCAACTGAAATGTGTAAACCAAGGAGTTTTGTTTTTAAAGCGTAGGCTCCTGGATTTAAATCATATATTATTTTATAAATTTATCTATGAAATATGTGAAAAAAGTATTAATTTAAACCTGTAGAAAATTTAATAATCTTTAATTTTCAGACTAATATAAATTGCGAAAAAATAATATTAAATAGCTATTTGTGTATTAAGAGCGCAAAATAGGACATTGTCGATTGAGAGGTTGTTGACGCGCGACGCAGAAGCGCGGCATTCTCTCGAAATCGACAATGTCCATTTGCGCTCGAAACACACACAAGATTTTTTCTACAGTCCTCCACCATAACAAAAAAATAATAAAATGTACACTTTATACTTACAGTACTATTCAATAATTTTGTAGTGAAGATAGGGCCGTATTCAAATATGACTTCAAGATATTGTTTTGGCTTTCGTTTTTACAAAAAATTAATGCCAATTTTGTAATGAATATTATAAGTTTTTGTATAATTTATTTGTTTCAAGTACATTAAACTAGTGCAGTGGAAAAGTGGATGTCCATTTGCAGGTAGCAGCACAACTGTTCACACAATTTATTTTATATTTAATTTTAATTTATCGGTATTTTCCATTCTTCTTGAGCTATTGCTTCAATCTAATCTAAGCATTTTATACTTTCGTTTTTGTAAATAAATGCCCTATTTTTTTCCGCAGCAGTGCGGGATTTTGTTTGGTTATGTAATATACCGACAGACCAGTTATATGTCAAATTGACTTGTGAAAGTTGTAAATGTGTAACTACAGTATCATTAGTTCCTGACTAAACGTTTCTATTAAGAATGCAGACAAGTGACATTTCTTAACATTGTATAGTTAGAAATTTGGACAGCGAGCGTTTTTCTACGTTGTCGCGCATTAGCGGCAAAGAGACATTTTGCGTTGACAAAAGAGAGTGCAAATGACTACTTTCTATATAGACTGTCGAAAAAGGTATTTTTCGAATAAAAACTATTTTGAGCTTCATGTAAAGTGCCCTTTTCGGTTATCTTATTCTCATTAAAATCTATTGGCTTCTTTCCATATTAGAATAAAGTAGAAATACAAAGTTTCATAATTTTCTGACTGATAGTATTTGAGTTATAGTGGAGGGTCCGTACACACATACATACACAGAATTCCTAATCCAGGGCCAGAGGTATTTTGAAATAACTTTCTAAAATTCCTTAAGAATTTTCAACCGCTGGTCTTGGATTTTGAATTGGCCAGGGGCAAAGGGGTGTCTTTGTTAGTGGAAGGGGTAACTGGCAGTTTAGGACATTTTTATCTCTCACGGACAGACTTCCGTAGAAGACTGTTGGTTTCTATAATGTTTTGTTAGAGTCAACTTTTATTGTAAGTAATTATTTTATCGCCTTGTTCTGTTAATTTATACAAATCTAAATTCACCCTTTTTGTACATTTTTTTATTTAAAATTATTAATAAATTTCACGTTCTTTTGTTAGTATTTAATGTTTCTACGTGTTTTATTTGAAATCTCCCTTATGAGTAGGGATTCACCAAGCCAAGCTACTTGGCTTGAAATAAAAAAGCTTGGCTTGGCTTGAAACTTCAAGCTTTTTTTTAATGTTAGGCTTGGCTTGGCTTGGGCTTGATGGAAACAGAGCTTGGCTTGGCTTGAAAACTTCAAGCTTTAATTATTTTAGGCTTGGCTTGATTTTCAAGCTTTATCAAGCTTTTTCAAGCCTTTTCAAGCTATTTCAAGCTTTTTCAAGCTTTATAAATGCTCATGCGCACAGTAGGTATATAGGTCTTGAAAACCAGTAGTACTTGTTCTGTATCAAGATTTTAATATAAATATTCGATGTGAATTTAATTAAATATATCGATATACCGATATATCGATGTATTGGAATATTGATGTATCAATATATCGATGTTATGTCGATGTTTCATTGTCTCGTAATAATGTACAAATCACGTTTTGTTTTACACAAAATTATTGTGGTGCAATTGAAAAATATCTTCTTATGCGTAAAGATAAACAAAACGATAAAATAAAATTTATGAAACTTACACCAAGTGTTTTTTCTTTGTAATTATTAAAATATAAAAATATTGAAATGTATATTTTATTCATTTATTTTATTTTTAAGAGTAAACAATCAGCATAAATTTATTATCTTTTATTAAATATTTACCCTTCAATTTTCATGTTTCTTTTATTATTTTCGTTGACTGCATTTATTCAAGTAGGCATATGCATTAGTTGGACTTTATTGTATTGTATTTTAACTAAAAACTCGAAATGTCTTCCCAACTGTTAAAGTGTGTCATATGCACCCTATATAAACAAAAAAAAAAAAAAAAACTCAAGACACCAAATACGCAATAACAGTGTTCAAATAAATACATAAATATTTTGGAATGTACAATGGAATGGAAATGACCTGAGACTGACCTTTTATACCTACTTGAAATACATCTGGAAATCATAAAACCCTACAGACGGAAATTTCCCCGAAATTTTGTTTGTTCGTGACAAATACCTACTCGCCTCTTCTTATGAAATTTCTACTGATTTTTGAGTACAGAATCATGTAAGTTAAATACATAAATATAATTAAAGTAAACATGTGCAAATTCAAATAATACAAAAGTTAATATGCTTAACGATACGAATATGTCGTTATTACTGAAATTTATGAATAAAATCAAATTAAAAACGTCCAGAACTAGGTAATAAGCCAAAATTATATATTTATTTGCTTATTTATTAACACATATTTTTGGATCAATGAAAACTTGTATCAAGGTAATATTTAAAAGAGAATGCTCTCTTTGTCGGTACATTGTTATTGTCTATTATACCTGTCACGGTTTATTAGGGGTACATTAGGGGTTGAGCTAAAAATAGCATTGAAAATCTTTGAATATAAATATATACATATACACAAACAGAAATTGTCTCGTCTCTATGATTCGGAAATACCAGAATAACAAAACATTGTACAAAATGAAACTTTAAAATGCAATAATTATCATGATTTATGTAGTCTGTCACTCAATTTACCTTACGGTGTCGAGTATATTATTATTTCTTATAATTTTTATTCTGCAGCAAAATTATCTATTTGTAGCATTGCAATAAATACGAGTAATAAATATTGTGTTGAAGCTTGATGCTTGGTATTTAAAATCAAGTTAGTTAAAATTTAAATGAATATTGATTATATTCTAACTATATCTATTTTGATTGGATAATATTCCGATATTATCCAATCAAACAAAAAGATCAAACTGCACCTATCTTCCCATCACTCTATAGTTAAAACAGATAGTTGGTTCAGATTGAGAAAATAAGTGGTCTTTGCATAATAAGAATGATGAAGGGTATAGTGTCCTATTTACAAAGTTTTGAAGCATACTGGACTGGCAGGTAATGAAGGCTGGTCCTTTTGGAAACTCCAATTCTTAGAAGTTCGCAAAAATGTGCCGAAGCAGTGAGAAAGTACGTTATCACCATAAAATTACGGTTTTGTCGGCCTCGACAACATTTCTTAAGAAAAGCTTGAAAAAGCTTGTTTTCAACCAAGCTACTTGACAGTCAAAGGCTTGGCTTGGCTTGAAAATTCAAGCTTTTTTAAATGTTAGGCTTGGTTTGGCTTGGTGGAACAGAAGCTTGGCTTGGCTTGAAAAGTCAAGCTTTTTTGAACGGCAGGCTTGGCTTGATTTTTCAAGCTTTTTCAAGCCAAGCCAAGCTTTCAAGCTTCAAGCCAAGCCCGTGAAACCCTACTTATGAGTCGGTGGGGCTGGTAACACATACACCACACACATGCACCACGTACATATACATAGACATTATCGTGAAAATATTAAAATTGGATTCTAGAGATCTTAAAACGTGGTCATTTACCAAAATCTCGATATGCGATTTTTAACACGATCCCTATATTTCCCTTACCAGGGTCCCGGGATGTAAAAAAGGGTTTTATTATTCCACGAATAGCTAAGTTTCACATTAAAATAAAATAATACACTTTTAGTTCGATGCTTACATTATGTATTTCCTGTCCGAAATTGCAGCAAAATATAATGAGTTAAACTAAAACAGTATTAATGTAAATTCTACCATTTATTAAATGTCGTTTATTATGAGGTTATATATCAAATATTAACATATTTGCATTATTAATTTTTGTGATATCACCGAAAACAGAATACAGTGTTTAGTAAAACTGCAAGTAAATATTGGGAAAATCGAGTTTCAGGTTCTGATTAAGTTCTTTACAAGACGGATAAAATCCTTGGTATAATGGCTAGCGCATCTTCTTGAAAATACTAGCATTGCTTGCGGTCGTGGGTTCGATTCCCATACGATGGTAGCTAAAAATACAAAGGGGTCTAAGTGATTCAGAGGTCACTATAAGCCGTCGGGCCGGTGAGTTGTGGACTGACCACTTACACCACTAAAATACAAGTAAAGTTCAATCAGAGAAACCGTTGGAATTCCGACCACGAGCTCCATACTATACAGGGTGGTGACTTGGACGACGCAGCATAGGGGTTTCAATAGTAAAATCTTAATGTGCAGTTATTTGCTTCCCAAATTATTTTAGACGAAAATTGTATTTAGATTTTTCCTACAGAAAATAATATTGCATCCGAATACGCTATTGTTTTTAGTTTTTCAATTTCGGGAACAGTAAAAATAGTCGAAAACAACAATAACATTTTTTCAAAAATCATTGATGCCATGGAATAAATTTTAAACAAAAACGCAAACATCTGTCACAGATTTTTCATTTTGAAACTTTTAAAAAATCTTAAATTTCGTTCTCCACAAGTTACTTTGTTGTAATCAATTATTACATTGTTGTTATCAACTACAATAAAAGTGTTTTAATTTTCCTTGTTTTAAAAATAAGAATCTACGACAGATTCGTTTAAATTTTTGTTCCATGGCATCAATGATTTTTGCAATAATGTTTTATTGTTTTCGAGTATTAATACGGTTCCGGAAATTGAAAAATTATAAACAATAGCATGTTCGGATGCAGTATTTTTTCTGTTGCAAAAACCTAAATACAATTTTGCTCTAAAATAATTAGGGAAGCAAATAACTGCATATTAAGAATTTACCATTGAAACCCCTATGCTACGTCGTTAAAGTCACCACCGTGAATAGTAGTTGACGGATGAAGAGGCAAGGAATTAATTATTATATATTATTAATTATTTGTACGATTGTACGTATTTACTGTATTTTAAAATAGTCACTTTCGTTATTTTCTTACCGATAGTTTTTAAATGCCGAATTGATACTAGAAGAAATGGACTGTGCTATCTCCCGTAACGAGTAAGTCACCCCCGTGTTTATTTTCGAATTTTTCATGGACTATTTATCTTGGTTAGTGGTATTTTAGAGGTATTTAATTTTGTGCAATTTATAGGGTATTAAATTTTGATAAATTTCGACTGCACGTGTCAAAGGGAAATTTATTTGAAGCTGCAGTTATTGTGTGCATGTTTGCGTAGAGAGAACATGTGCCGATCGTGTCTTGGAAAACGGAGAAAGATCAGAGAAGGCACTTAA